>SRMA01026606.1:0-36642 GCA_007224835.1 Danionella cerebrum | reverse complement strand
TTTTTTTTTTGTTATATTTTTAACCGTTTTGCTCTGTTACAGGAAGCACTGGGAGTATTTAGTTGGTGGTGAGTGTTGGGTTCTGGGTGCATTGAGCTCCTGAAACCTCTGCGGGTGACTGAATGAAGCACGATGATTTGTAAATACTCTTGTAAATATAGGCTGTTGGTAAACTAGATAGACTACTTTTCTGAATCCAATTGTTTTATTTTATACCGCATTTTTCTCAGTTGTTCTTTAAGATGAGTCATTGAAAAGCCAGCTGCAGGAACATTCAATTTGTACCAATTTCAAAATAATGTCTTTGGTTACTTGTATATAATTTTAACGCAAATAAAATTGCTACTTTCAGTATTTTTGAACATGTCATTTTTTTGCCTTTTGAAATATTTTCTTATCATATCATATTTACATATAATGAAGTAACAATGAGTTTTTAAAAAAGGCTGTTAACTGTGGAAAAAACACGTACTCTTTCTGTGGAATCTAAATTTTTTTTAAGTAATGTACAATTAAAAATTGGAGGTGCTGCTAGTTTCAAAATGAAACAAATGTCTATTTTTCTCAAAATGCATTTTTTTCAGCTTAAAATGTACAAGAGCTTAAGTGCATTTAGGCACATTTTACCAAACAAACATTTCAGTCAATATTTCCCCCTTTTTATGCAGCATAAAATGTGAACATTTATTCAGGGTATCTGTGAGTACTTTAAAACTTTAAATTCCATTATTAAAAAAAAAAAAAACAATGGTTTCAAATGTAACGTATAATGAAGCTTCAAAGTACCTGTCTCCAGACTGCCTCTTACATTGCTCTGCTCTATGTATTAAAAATATACTGTGGGAAACAATAGATACGTAGTATTCTTTCAAAATACATCAGTCCTTAGACGAATTTGAACCAAGAAAAAACAAACGTTTACAATATTTCAAATGTTTATAGTGGGACTTCAGATAGGAAATAAATGCAATATAATTTGGTTTCTGTTGTGCAGATATGTTGTATTCTACTACAAACCTTTGAAAGTGGTGTCGCTTGCAGCCAGACTTCTCACATGATTAAATTTATGTGTGTAAATTGTTCAAAAATATGTATTCATTTGGTTTGAGTAAAATAGTTGGTGGCTGTTATAAACAATATTTTTTTTTTAGTTTTGCTGCTTTTCATTAAGGCTTAATAATGCAATGTACATTTTTTTTTTATTTCAGTCAAGGTCATATTGCTCCAAAACCTGCAGATTCTCTGCAAAATATGGATAAAATGGTAGTGATAAAAGTGTGTGCATCCTAATAAAAAAACGTTCCCCGGGAATCCTATTCCTAAAGAAATTTGGAGTTGCCACAGATCTTAAATTTCCATTTGGTTTTAAATAGTCATGCAATCTGAGAGAGCCGCTGTTCATTATATATAATTACTAATATTAATGAAAACAATCACATTAGTTCCAATTTAAGGCTCAAAATATATCTATTTTGCTTATTAAATAGAAAAAAGGAAAACATCATGCGAAAAATATTTATTTCATAACATTTAAACAAGATGGCGAAGTAATTATAGAATATTTAGAGTTCATGACAACATTTTACCCAAATCACTAGTTGTTTTTAACAGACGATAGTTATTTTGCTCCATTGTTCCTCTCCAGTAAGTGAGACTCCACTAAAAGTTCATGAGTACTTGGGTCAGAGCATGCGAGACACCCCAAGCTTCCAGGAAATACTCCTCTTCTACAGATTTGACCCGTTTTCATTTCTGCTTTGGTGCCTTGATCCTCCACTGATCCTCCTTTCGATATGTTCCCGTCCTGCAGTGACCCAGTGTAATTGATTTCTCTGTCGCAGTCTTTTTCCTCCAGCAGCTCGCTCAGAGTGAGGATGTAGATCTGAGCCATCTGAAGCGTCTCCGACTTGGACAACTTCCTGTCGCTTTCCACATTGGGAATGACACTCCTCAAGCGGTCGAAGGCCACGTTAAGTCCCAGCATCCTCCTCCTCTCGCGGGCGTTAGCAGCCAGTCTGCGGCGTCTCCTGGCTCGGGCGATGGAGTTCTGATCCTCATTGGGAAATGAGAGTGCTCCCGAGAGCCGGAGATGAACGAGTGTGCAGGGGTCACTGGGATCCATTGGTGTTCGGAGACGTTTTTCTCCTTCTTTCCAGATAAACTGGCCATAAGTGTCATCCGGGTGAGGCATGATGAGGATGATCTGAGACTGGAGTGAACAGTAAGGGCTGTATTTATGGAGAAGAGGCCACATGTCAAAAGATGAGGGGGAGGGTTGAGGGGTGTGAGGGTCGTGTGCGCTGAGAAATGAATAGAAATGAGTCCCTTTGATAGTGACCACAGGGAGTCTATTAACCCAGTTCATCAAAAGTGGATTAGATGCGAGTGAATGATCACTGACGGGCCTCCTGACGCTTCGAGGTAAACACAGATCACTGCTGCCACTTGAAAGCAGCTTAAGAGTCACACAAATGACACCCAATGACTGTTTGTTTTAAATGGCTCAACTATTTCTCTTCCACGTTTTAAGAATAGCAGTGTTGTCTGAAGGAAGTACAATGTGTTGCATGCGTTATTCACCCATCCGCCTTTAGTAAACTACATATCCTTATTCTCAAGACTGTAATATAGATTTGCAGCTATAACGGATTCAACTTGTCTGGGAGTGTGTGTATTTTGACCATTCTTCCAGAAGTGTTTGTAGAGTCAAAAACTTACTGTCCTTCCTCTAGTATGTCCCAAGGTTAATCCAAACTTGTCTAAACCGCAGTCTGGTTTGAACAGAAAGTGGCCATTTTTGTCTTTAATATTGGGATCCATTCTAATGAGACGAGTAACTGATGTATAGAAACTTTTAGCTGACACTTATGCTCATTGGGAGAAAACCAAGCAATTTGTAACAAGGTCAGTAACTCATGAAAATTGTCCATAGCAAAAGTTCTAGCCGATACATATAATATGTAAGTGCTTTGTTTTTTTAAAGTTGCTAGAGTCTCTTAAGAGAATTCCACCAGTCGGGAAGAGTAAATGAGTGATATTTCTGCCTCTCTGAGATGGAAGCACTAGAAGGGGTGTCTGCTCACGAACCGAATGGTGCACAATACAGATAATGCTAAAGCTTGAATTAACGGTTTCTCTGTTGCTTACTCAAAAGGTGTCTAATCTAATTGATATTAATCTAATTAATATTAAAGTACAGTACTCTTTTACATGTTTGTTAGTTAGTCCGAAGAGAAATACCACCTTGAAGCATAAAAACCTTTCACCTTTTTGTTCAGTTATTTAACTTTAAAATTAAGTTCAAATTCATCTTACAAAAATAAAATTTCTTAACTTACATATTGGCACTTTTCTAATGTCATGTTTTGCATGTACTAAACTGGAAAAATTCTGTAAACAAAGAAATGCTTTCAGAATTATAAATAACAATTGTTTTTCTTTTCTTTTTTTCCAATTATCAAAGTGAATGAACAAAACAACAAAAACAAGGTCAAGTGATTCAAGTATATTGGTAAAAATACAAACTGGGGTGTCAAAAAAATGGCAGCAGGGGCTCTGGACTCATAAGTGAAAATGTGAAATAACTGGATGTAGTTGCAGATGGTTTGTTTGAGGGACTGGAGAGTGGAAAAATAAATGTCTGCAGACAACAGTGAAGCATGGTGGAGGTTCAAACATTTGGGGCTGTATTTCTGCTGATGAAGTAGGAAATTTGGTCAGGATTAATGGTTTTCTCCATGCTGAGAAAGAAAGGCGAATACTTTTCTATAATTTAAAAGTCATTAAGAACTATTTCCAGCATAACAAGCAAGAAGTGGTAGAACTGATGGCATTGCTTCCACAGAGCCCTGATCTCTACATCATTGATCATAAATCAGCCTGAAACGACCTACCAGCAGAGTTTCTCAAAAACTGTGTGCTGTTGTTTTGAAGGCAGAATGGTGACACAAAATATTGAATTCATGTGTTGTCTTTTGTTCTTTCACATTATTTAATTAATTAATGAAAAAAAATTATTAACCTTTTTATTTTGAATGGATGCTTTTGTTTTACAGCTGCCTGAAACCTTTCAACATTTTATTGTTGTTATATGTTGTTATAGTTGGTTGGTCTGTAAACTCACAAATTGTAAATCCAAGTATTTCACTAGCACCCTTAATTATAGTTCAGTTATAGACTTGGTTGTAGTTTAAAAGTAATGCATGTGTGATGGTTGTTTAATTTAAATCCTATTATTCCGTCTGTTAATATAATGCGCTCATTGTACATGAAGTATTCCCAGGCAATAAAGTCTGGTTCATAAAGGTCTAATTGACAGGCGACATCCGCAGCACTCAGTCTAATCCAATTACACACGGAACGCACTCCGCTTATGCAGAAACAAACCCCCAACACACAAACTCCACAACTCGCTGCAATATTCAACAGCAACAAAAGCAGCCTGGGTGGACCTATGGAGGGGGTCATTCATGTCGAGGCTGGGTAGGTCTTGGCACACTTCACATATTAAAGCTAATGAAGCGCCTCATTGATGCGGGGACGCTGGCAGAGATCAAACCAATGCATGTGTGGCTGGAGGGGACCCCTCGTCGAGGGTAAATTGGGGTGGATTCACGCCTGTCAGAGCGAAACTAGGCCCAATGAAACCAAATTTTCATTGAGGGGATTAGTGACATTGGCTGGTTCGACGGCAATGGTTTCTTTTCACTTGATGCCAATGAAGCCACAATTTGGTGGCCCACCAGCCAAAACGGCAATCTGCCCATAGTGCTGTAAAGTGACACTTGTCACAATTCATTAAATCTCAAGATAGACCCTGAGATGCACTGGATAGTTGTGCCAAATGTTCTGCCGTGCTGTGTCTCTATTGCAAATACAAAAGTCATCCGCACTCAGTCGGAGCTGGCATTATTTGTTTTATTTAAAAGCTTTTGCTAAGTAATTAAAAGAACACTCCCCAAGAGTTAAAAAAGATGACGATGCTGCAGTCTGTTGGGTGAAATGTTCCAAACAATAAATTCAAAAGTGTTTATTTTTCAAACAATGTTACTGCATAAGAACCAAGTTAAGTTTGGAAAAAGTATAGAGTGCCTTCTCAATTAGAATCAGAATACTTCTGATCAAATCTAATTCAATGATCTGTTATAAGCTCTAAAAAAAAACGCCTAAAAATGGTTTAATAGAAAGTCCTACACTGTCACTGAAAACATATCATTATATGTTTAGCTATTAGCTATGGTGCATTTAGCGTACTTTAGCATAGATGAATCTAATTAATAATTATAAACGGTAATGTTTCTGGTCTGATGATCTATGCTATTTTTTTTTACCGGCTTTTTAATTTTCATGGGCACTGTTCTGCCACACACACATTCAATCCTAAGGGGAATTTATAGTTTTAAATTAATTTGATGCATGTTTCTTGTGGGAAAAACTGTAGTACCTGTAGGAAACCCATGCAGGCATGGTGAGAACATGCAGTTACCTCTTTTCTGAAATACCACAGGGCTTCCCACTGTGCCACCATGCTGCCCTCAATAACATCTCACATCACATGACCTAATGACTACACTGGAGAATCGTGATTGTAGATGGTAAATTAACTTTACACGGAATATTCTGGTATGAATGTCAAATCATAAACTTAAAACGAATACATTTCTAAGTGCATTTCAAAAGTTTAACCAAAACTATTTGACTTTTTTCCCCCTAAAAATGATGAGTATAACAACATGTAACAAACAAAAGTTTGGTGAAAATTTTACTTGAACACACTTCTATTGTTAGAATCCTGCAATAATTCTCTCTCTCTCCTCCTTCTCACCTATTTTCATCTTCACTTTTTCCCTTTACTCTACAACCCCCTCCCCCCTTCCAATTGTGCCCCTGACTCTCTCTCTCTATCTCTCTCTCTCTCTCTCTCTCTCTCTCTCTCTCTCTCTGGTGATCTTGTGCACCATGACTTGTTCCTCCTCTGAACATCTGGACATTAGAAAATGTACCAACAGCAAAAATTTGTATACGTGGGTGGATGAGAGAGAGATGGAACACTGGTGAAGCGATGACCCCTGACCTCTGTTCTGTAGAGGTCACCTGGCTCTCTAGTGACCCCTTGTTTGTTTCATTTCACACTGAGTGCTGTGTGTGTCCGGAACTCCATGCAGCCCAATTACCAGCAATCGATGGGCTTGATCCCTGCTGTGGCTCTGTGTTCGATGTGAGAGTTCAGGGACAAGCCAGAAATTCTGTGAGGAGTAAAAATATCTGTTTTCGTGTGAACACTCGAGAAGACGCGTGTCTGGATTGAAACCACACTTCACTGACACGCCAGATTTAATCTCAGCAGCTCTTCAGCTCAGGTGGCAAAGGTCACTGGTGTTTTGCCCACTGCTGCATATTTACACATGACCTTTACTTCTGTCTGGCTGAGTGTTTGAATGAGCGTGTTTTCCACCCTCGTTTTCTCTTTTATGACAGAACAATCATCTTTTAAAGGTACTGAATGTTTTCACAGCATGATGTATAATACATTGGTTCAAATCACAATTTTACTCTACAAACACAGCACAAGCTGCATTGAAATCATGTGGCATGTGATGTGAGGCAGGGCTGCTGAGATGAGTGATTAACGAGAGTCACCTGTTCAACACACCTGATGTGAGTGAGTACTGTGATGATCAACCGAAGCCCAGGCCCGGGTCAGAATAATGTTTTATGTTTTGCTGCAGGTTGTAAGCTGTTTAAATATGTAGTTACTGTTTGTAGCTCTTATTGCTAAGATAGAGGGCAGTGACCAATGAAAAAAAACTTCTATTGACTTGAATGGCAACGCATCTGACAATGTGAAACTGGAGGTTTCTACCTGCGCAGTGCGATTCTGGATTCTGCTTCAACAAACAGTTCAGCTGGAGTGAACTTTGGTCTGTGCTATCATGTCATTCAGCTTGAGATTAAATAGGTCACATGTCAGTTTTTTTTTCTTTTATGACTCAATTGAAAGCAAATTTAATTTTTTTTCAGATATCAGAATTGATATAAAGTCTCTTTTACTGTGAATTGTTTAATTTTTAAACAACACCGTCTTGTAGGCAAGTTAATACAACTACATACATACAAGCAGTCTGTATCCAAAGGTGTAAGAGTACGCTTTTATGAGTTAAGAGGGAAATTAAAAACATGTTTCTATGTAATAAGTTTGTGGAATGTTCTATGGTGTGATTTTTGTTGTGAAAACACTAATAAGATATTGTAATAAAGAAACAAATCAAACAAAATTTCAGAAACCTTTGCCTTTAACAATGAAGAGTATGAAAATAGGAAGAACAAATGCATATTTGTGCAATAGCTAGATATATGGTCATGTGGTATTCTCAAACTGGATGTTTTCATTTATTTAGAGCTATGTTACGCACAGAATGAAAGGAACTTTCAATATTTAATATTAGCAGCACATTAAATGATTGAAGAGTGTAGCCAAACCAGACATGACTGCATATAAGTCAAAGGAACGGATTTCTAATACAAATCAGTCTTTTTATCTATAATTTTGGACTTTTGTGTTTGTTTGTGATATATAAATAAAAAAAAAATCCTTAGGTGAAATTAGATGGATTAGCAATTATATTTTTAAAAATGTTAAAGTTTTTTTACTTGCATAATTTGTCACCCTCTTGTTTCTGTTTAGGATCACCCTGAAACGGTCATCAGTCCATCCCTGGGCCCCTTTTTAACCTTCACACAAAATGTCAGATTTTCATATGACTGCTAACTGTCTAGAATAATTTTGATAAAACTGATACTTGGTTGACAGCAGAGGAACCAAGTTTCTATTCCTAAATATTGAAGGACCACTCCACCTTAATTAATATTTTTTTTGTATTTTATTTTATAGAAATAAACTTTGTACATTCTACTTCTAAAGGATGCAGCTAACATTCACACACACACACACACACACAACACACAAAAAAAAGCAAAAGATGCTGTTGGCGCTAAACCAACCGCTGTGCTGTGCTGCTTTAGGGTGTAAGCTAGCACTTTTCTGATGAAATATTTAACATAACCATGTCAACTAGGGTGGGGTCCTTGAGTTGCATTCTAAGAATTTTGATATCACAAACAAAATGTTTTTTTTTTTTTAATTATTATTAAATCGGCTCATATGTGATTAATTGGTAGTGAGTTACTAAATAGATTTTAATCATTACAGTGTGGTTGTGTTGAGCCACATTTCTGTGAAAATCTATAAACAATTATAATTAAAAGCAGAATCATCTCTTTACCAAAGGAAAAAAATGTGATTATACAAACAGATTAATTGATTTCTGGTATCCCTTTATGATGACTGTTTCTGCAAGTGTTTCTCGTAAGCTTTGTAATGGTTAGGGTTAGCTGAGATGTTATGAGGTGATTGAAGTCCTATGTATGGCAATGAAATGGGCAGATGAATAGACATTTAAAACAGTTTATTTGAGTTTCTGAAAGTCCCTTCGAGAGACAGTAACAAGCCCAGGCATCAAACTCTTCCATTCTTTTACGGACACTTCAAACAAAACACCTGCAGCAAGTGTTCTAAAATTCACAAACACATCGCTATCAGTGAAACGACTGCATATGGTTGTGCATATGAAAAGAAAACTTTACAATATTTCATCACGTTAACTCACTATTTTCAGTCCATTTCATGTTCTCTCCAATCTGCTCTTGAGACACAACTCGTGTTTTTATATGACATCAAATATGATATTATTATTTGATGCTTTGCTGAGGCTTAAAATAACCATGATTACTGCGAGTGAGGTTTACTTATGTCAATCAAAGTATGGAATAAAAGAGATTTGTAGAATCTGAATGTAGGCGATAGATTGTTTTCTCTGATTTGATCAATTGTGTTTTCTTTATAATTAGACCTCCTTCAGTTTAGAAGAAAACAGCCAGTAATGTGAGTTTTGATATGAAAAGCGAAAAGAGATATGTCTGGTTCCACACTGCCTTTAATTCTCAGATTCATAAAAGAAAATCAAGGCTAGTTTGGAAAGGAGTACCGGTATATGCTTTTAAATGGATTCGGTGCTTGTGTAATGTATTATAAATATAATTGAGAGCTAGGCAATGATGGTCAGCATAACAAAGAGTGAAAAGGTTTAATCTTCTTTGAACTTGGCTTTTTATTATTAGTTGTTAAACTAAGTATCTTAACGTATACTTAAGGTTGACATGCTTAATGCTCATAAACAGCAATAGATTTTTTTGTAATGACTAAAAAAAAAAATGAAAAGGTTTTTTTTTTTACTCTCTTTGCTGTTATTCAGACATGATTTGCGTTCAGCTTGCATCACTCTCTTGAGAGACGTCATAAATTATTAACCGTCGTAATCAATGTTTTTACTGCATGCCGACCTGTGAGCAATTAAAGAGCAGCTCTGTGTATGTTTTCCAATGGAATGATGAAACAGGGTTTGCTTTACATCTTGAGTGTTGGTAAAAATAAACATTAGAGTTAAGAGTTTGAAGAATCGTGACAAAATATTTGTTTGCAGGGACCATAGGGAAAAATCCCACCACCCCTTTTCCTCTAAATGTTAAATCTTAGACATCTGGGGCCTTTTTCAGTATTTTTTTCTACTTCACATTTGCTCTAATAAATTGCCTTTAAAAACGTTTTTGGGGCAATGCTTGATATAATTTTTAGTGCAACAATTTTTTTTTAATTTTATTACACAAAAATTCTGCAACCCACCAGAAATTGTTAAAAAAAAACAATTCACAGAATTAATTTGTCATTTATTTCACTGAAAAAAGTACAAAGTGAGAACAAAGTATTTCTAGGTTTTAAAATAAAACAAATTCTATTTGAAAAAAAAAACTATTGAGACAAAATAAAAATGTACAAATCCCCCAAAAGTGAAGACAAAAATCAAAACAATGTAAAAATTGTATATATAAAAAAACAAAACGAGTAAACTTCTCCTGAACCTTATACACAGTTCTAAGCATTTTTTGTTACATTGTGTTTTTTTGTATCAGAACTTTGAAAAACGCATGCCCATATCACAGGTCGTGTACTTCCAAGGGTTATCCCTTCTTTTCTTATCCACTCTTTTTACCACTAGATGGCACTGATGGGACTGATTTAAGGGTCTGTAAAGAGAAACTGAAAGACTATCACATATTTTCTTACATTTTAATTTGAATTACCCAGCAAATTATGTGTCATAACACTTTTTACAACCTGCACATTGTATTTGAAATAAAACTAAACAATAGCTGGGTTGCGTCATTCCTATTTCATTCAGAACAGCTGGTATCATTGGTAAACGCAATGGTGCCTGCAAAGACTTTTAAGGGTTAATTGTGGGAGAAGTACATTTTTTCTAGCAGTTTCAATACAGCAGAATTCACAGCTTGAAATCAAGACTGTTGGTGAAGGCCAGTGAAGAGGTAACCGTAATTTTAATCACATGGAGTCACATTAAACACTGGTTCTACACCATTGAAAGTTAATCCCTCTCGAGATTTTAAGTGCCTTTTCTGAGATCTCAGGGTTGTATCACAGAGACATAGTGTTCAGGCCCTTATCAATGCACCAACATTATTGGCCGATCTTCAGCATTTTATACTTTTGCCCAGGTTGGAGGTGTGGGAAACTGTTCCACTGTGGACATGTCAAGTACAGGTTAAAAGGGTATGAGATACAATTTGCCTTCGGATGCAAGGTGGACCTCAGGTTCTAAAGATGTATGATCATGGGGAGGTCAAGTTCTCATCAGGTGCGTTCGACTTCATGCGGCGCTGCGCAGACCGATCGGCGGCTGACTTGAAGTAGTGCATGCCGGTTAGAAATTCTGTCCGACTTGAACCGGCGCTGACGTCACGTGACGTTCACGTGTGGCATCAAAGTAACGCGAGAGCGTTTCGATAACAGCCGGCTTGCTCAGCCAGAGCAGCGTTTTAGGAGCGACTGCGCCAGGATATGATGACGTCACAGCTTCTCATGATTGGCCACATTCACCACATGACGATGATCACGTGTGTTTCGTGCTTCAAGCCATACAATTGCATAAAAAATCAATTTGCATACCATTTCGTAAATAGTTTACGATCTTTTGACTGCAGTACATTTTTTTCCCTTAAATTATTTTTATTGGATTTGTGCATAAGTTTATTATTGTCCTTTTTTCATACAGACCAACTATAGTATTCAGCTGCATATTTGAGTAATATTTTTTTATGGAATAACTAAAATGTCAGTAATTTAATGTAATGTGGTTTTAATGTGGTACATTAAATGTAATCCAGTTCATCTGCGACAAAGTAGGCAAACGTCATGTTTCAGGAAGCAACGAGATCTCAAACGTGTCCGACTTGACGGCTCCGTTTTCAGCTCCTCCCCGGCTACTTTCGGCTAATCTCGACGATCGGTCTGCGCAGCGCAGCATGGGCTCGAACGCACCTATCGTCTCTTAGTCATAACCATGGGTGTTGTCCAGGGTTCTTGCTTCCACTTGCAGTCATTTTGTTCTGAGCTACTGTGGTTAGAACATAGATATTATATGTATTTAATGCATAAACATTATGTTGCTTTACCAGGTGAATGTTGTAGGTGGAAAGAAAAGAAATGTAGTTTTCTTTTAAAGAATATTTGATTGAAATGACCTCTTAGTGTTAATTAATGCATTAACTAACATTCAGCAATTAACCATCGATAAATGGGTAATTAATGTAGAAATGCACTCATGGAGGAGTTTAATGAGCTCTTAATGTCTTTGATCATCATTAGCTCATAAGGAACTAATTATTGGTTCAAACTATTCCTCAATTTAAAGAAAGCTTCAAAGTTTCTTAACTTGAATTTCACATTTCAGAGCATTTTAAACTCTAAACTCTAAATCTGTCTAAATGAGTTTTACACAGAAGTAAAACAGAATGGAGTGACATTTAGAAGAAAATTATTATGGTGCAGTTCAATCCAAATTGGACTAAAAATAATTTTTATTTAATTATGATAATTTGTAAGAGTTTCATAAATGATCATAAAGTCAAAATCCCATGGTACAAACACCCTCTTCATTTAAAAAAAAGGATGTTGGTTAAAACTAGAGTTGTGTTTTGTAAGTTTCAGAACCTTCTTTTGACAATCAATTGAAGGTATGTCTTACAACATACCTGTGCAAAAATGCAATGTCTATGTCATATGTCTATGTCAAGTATAGCAATGCCCCTAAATAAATGATGGTACTGACAGATTCCATTGGCTGATTCTTACTATACTGCAGGAACTCATCTAACCTAGCAATGTGAATCCTAAATTGGGAGGTGTCACCCAACAAAATTTATTGACTGTTTACATTTCACTAAGATATTGGTTTCTTTTGACATTTGTCTCTTTAATTTATCGACCTTTTAAAATTAGTCACACTCCAAAAACTATTCCTGAATCACCAATAATGCTGAATCATCAAAGTCTGATCGAGCCAGAATTTAATGACCTGAGTGTGTCAGCAAAGCCGGGGAAAAGGAGATGGTGTATTGTGGGATGCGCGCCAACTGTCACCGAGTCAACATGATTCCTGTAAACGCTCAGATGATGTTTGGAAGTAGTGTACAGACACATTTATCCTCCCAATAAATGAAAGTGGCTCAGTATCGCTCTCTGGAGACGATGTAAAATAAAATGCAGGTCCATTTCAAATACAAGGTCACATCATTTCTCTCTGCACTGCATATGAACAATTTCATCCTCAGAGCCAGCACCGAGGAGCTCGTGCAGCAGTCGGCTCTGTTCTCAGAGGATGTTTTTGTCGATACTTTTTGATAATTGAGCTCTACACCTCAACATGATTTTGAGAAGTTAAACTTTTCTTGTCAGTATCTAACATACGCTCCAATTAAAAAGTTAGGCGCTGAATAGGAGGAAGTTTCAACATGATCTTAAAACTCTCTGCCACTCTTTAACTGTCAGATTTTGATCTATTTTCCTTTGCCAAAAGATGTGGTCACATCAGTAAAATGTCAGTGAACTTTAGTATTTTTAGATTCACTAATTAAAAGTTACATTTTTGGGAAAGTTTAGAATGTCAAAAAGAAGCTAAACATTTTCAAAAGTTCTGAAAGACTGACATCGGGAATATGAGAAATTATTTTTATTTTTTTTAGACTTTCTCCTCTTATTATTAAACAAGATGATTGGGAAGATACACGGTACGAGCTCTTCCATGCCATGAAGAAAGCCAGCACCACTTTCCAAGGCTACTATAGTAAGTAAGTAAAATTTATAAATAAAGCACATTTTTCACAGGGGAAGCAGTCATCAAAGCAATCGTTAAAAATAACAACAATAAAATAATAATAGCATATTTAAAAACCCATAACAATTTCAAACAGCAGTACAGTATAAGTAAGTCTTTATCCTAGTTTTAAAAGTCATAATATTATCTGATAGACAAACTTCCAGGGGTAGATCATTCCAAAGCCTAGGGGCAACCCCAGAAAATGCTCTGTCACCCCTAGATTTCAATCTGACTCCAGGTCTCACCAGAAAACACTTATCAGCTGACCGCAAGGAACTTGTGGACAGAGACGGAGACAGGAATTCTGCTAAATACATAGGTGCTTGCCCATTGAAGGCCTTATACACCATTAACAAAATTTTAAACTGGATTCTAAAAGTTACTGGAAGCCAGTGAAAAGAGGCCAAGGCTGGAGAGATGTGATTAAATTTCTTTGTGCCTGTCAGCAACCTTGCAGCAGCATTTTGAACGAGCCGAAGTCTAGAAACTGCCTGCTTGGGAAGTCCACTGTACAAGGCATTGCAGTAATCAAGACATGAAGTTATTAAAGCATGAATAACTCTCTCAAGGACCACAAAAGATAAAATAGCCTTGAGTCTCGATTAAAAACTGTTTTTATCCACAGTATTGTTTTGTTTCGTCATCTTCAGCTCAGAATCGAGGATAAAACCAAGGTTCCTAACCTCAGAGGATATGGTGGAGAAGTTAGGAGAAAGCAAATTTAGACAGGAAGAGTGAACCTTCAGAGAACCTAACATAATAACCTCTGTCTTATGATCATTCAGTTTCAGGATGCTACTGGCAAGCCATCTCTTTATCTCGTCTAGGTATGCCAAGAGTGATGGACACGTCAACCTTTAGAGGGAGGTAGAGCTGCGTGTCATCTGCATTCAAAAACATTTCACAAATGTAATGTTAAGTAACATCGAACTGCACTTATATTTATATGTTATCTAATTTATGTAACAAAAATGCTTTTCAAAATAAGTAAGAATACAAATGTTCAAATAGTTTGTGTGTTCAAAACCTTTTTGTCTCACAATGCAGTTTGACTTTTAATAAGAGCTAGTTTCTGTGGTTCATTTTTAGGGCTCACGAGTACAGGGTTCTCAAGATTTGCTCACACTTCTGCATTAGATCACCCCTCCTCATTTCATTAATGACGAAAGTGTCATTATAAGTGATAAATTGGTTTGTATTGGTTGACTAACAGTAGCACTAATAGCTGGTTACTATTGACTAATGTGTTGCTTCCAATGCTGTTATTAGACGGTGGTTTAATTTGGTGACCAATATCAGAAATTCTGTGCGTGAGAAACTGAATGTATGGCGTTCGAGAACAGTAAAATACGTATGTCACTCTCAATGTGTGAGACTTGAGAACACTGCATTTGTCGTATGTTTCTCTTTGTTATCGCTAGCTACACGCAGCTGTCCGGGTCCATATGGGACAGCACCTGGTTCCAGACCGAGATCTGCCTGTTAGTGACCTCTGATATGAAAACGGAGAACGTATTTTCCTCAACTCACTTCATCAAACATTTTTATCATGATTGCTTTGATATTTAAAATTTCCATGTGAAAATATGGTTCATTTTTCTAAATCATCTTGGGGGCATTGTTCCTCAAATCTTTCAAATATATTTCAATAAATTCTCAAACCGTTTAACAAACAGTAAAAGATTAGAACCTTATTGATGATCATTTCCTCGTGAATTATTAACATGAATTACTACTAACAAAGCTCATATATGTTAACGTCACACCATATGAAATGAGTTTCACTCCACAATTTTTTAAGTTTGGATGAAAAATCCAAATTGAAATTGTGATATACACAATATCTTTTGTAGCATTTTACTAAGTCTTGTAAGAGGAACAACATTTAAATATATTTCGTTAGAAATATTACTTTTTTATGCTGTTACCTATGCTGAACATTCTGGACCCATCCATGATTTCTAAGTAGGAGAAATTGCAAAATCACTGAATGATCAAATACTTATTGACCTCACTGTATTTGTTACATTTTTGAGACTTCTAACAACTTTATTGATTACTCTAAATGTCCAGCATGGGGTTCTTAAAGCGAGTAAATTATAAAACACTTACTGTATATAAATCCAAACTATTTCCAACCTTCTTTCTTTTGTGATCATCACAAGTTAGGATTTTATTAATTTTAATTAAAATAAATTTAAAAACCAATAAAACAATGCACTGTTAATAAATGGAATTATTTAAAGCAACATTACAACAAATAAAATGTGTGATGCAGTGAACATTCATTTTATTGTTAACTGAGTCATTCAATATTGGAGTCTTAACACTCTCCTAGTTCCCCTCACTCTTCTTAAAATTCTCCTCTCATCTTTCCATCCTGCCCTATCTTCTATCCTTTTCTTTGACTATTGATTTTTCCGCTTGGGCCTCATTTGTTGTCTGTGCTGTTGTGCGTTTAGCTGTTTGAGTCTGGAGGGTTGGTCCAAATGGAAGCCTTCTGGACTACCCTGGAACACTGACCCCAGTCCCACCCTGAAATCACCATTCTCACACATGTGTAATCAGGCACGGACGGGCCAAATGACCACCTGTTAAACAACCCGCAAAATCGATCATTCACAGCTGGAACATCTCACAGGAGATTCAATGAATGAATGCTGGCTTGTGTTCAGGGAGATTGCAATCCATGGCACTCTCAGCGAGTACAAAAGTAGAGCCGCTATTATAGATGCTGGAAACAGGTTTAGTGCTCAGCTCAGTCTTTCAAGAAAATAGCACCAAAATTCTTTTCTAATATGACTCCACTTCTGCTGTCAGTGTCAAAGAGTTTGGGAGCGGTTTTAAATGCTTATTTTCAAACCAAGGACAATAACTATCAAAAGATAGCAGCGATTGTACTGCTACTGCTACATTCCTTCAACCTAATAGTTTACTCTGCTAGAATACTGGTGTTGATATTGTTGGTATTTTTATGAGGGATGACATTGTGGAAACTTGATAAAGAAACTTAACTTTATAAATGATGATGTGTGCAAAAACCAACCAACATGCATCTTATGCATAAATCAAATAAAATTTTGGAACGGTTTCAATCTTTTGTTTACTATAGATGCGATTATGTGTTGCATCATGATCAGATTTGCTTTTGTAATTGTTCTGAATCTGTAAACTCTTTCATGGAATTATAAATGAAGCCCCAAATTCTAGTTACCACACCACACCCCCAGTCACCTGACTCATTTTGATGAATTTGAGTACAAATGTGTTTTCTGTAGCACAAAAGTTGTTTGAGAAAAATCTCAATTTTCTGTTACAAACTTTCATAAAGCACTTCAAAGGCACACAAAAATTCAATTTCAAGTCCAGATTTGAAAGATTTTTTAAAAATATATAATATAATAATATAATAAATAACTCCATGGACCTAGTTTTTTACAAAACATTACAAATCCATGTAATCAATATAAATATTTATTTTTCTTAAATGAAACGGTTCAAAACACAATATCCAACAACATCAATATTGAATCAAGTGGCTGGTTCCAGAATACATAGTTTAAACAGTGTCAGAACCCACACACAAATATTGGACTCAAGGCTCTGAAGTTCCATTTCAGTCAGTTCTGGAGACGTATGTTGGCCATCAGACATTATTGTCAGTTTCCTCCTTCAGGGAACGAGGGGTTATGCTAGTAGCCTAGACATTATCTGCTGCTCTCTCAAGTGAGTCCACGTCCTGCAATCTCTCCGTTCATGCCTCCCGGTGAATTTCGGACATCTCCGCTGGACTTTATTGACTGTGATCAGCTGGAAAAATCCCTGATATTGTTCCATCTTCATGGAATCATTACAAAACGATTCAAAACTTCTGACAGACGGATTTTTCCATCTTCTCCGCCCCCCATCTTCTTTGCGCTGATGGATTTATCGCCTTTTGTGGCACTTTTCAGGGTTTGGACAGACACACCAGGACTCTATTACCCGACAAGTATTGTGTTTGGAAAATGTATTATGGGCTTTTTGACTCGTTTTTTCTAAATTACACCTCTTTATATACACCTCTCAGACTCAAGCTCCACGACTCATTACCTTCTGGTTCAGTGTTTCTTGGTTCATCATGTCATGTATTCCTTTGATTTGAAATCCTATATTGCCAGGGTTACGGGGTTCTCCAGCACACAAGATAAATGAGGTACACTCTGGAACAGTAACAGGGCCACATTCACACCTAAGGGGAACTTAAAGTGACATTGTTGGAGAAAAACAGAGTACACGAGAAACCCATACAAGCACAAGGAGAACATACAAATTTCCCTCATGATGGCCTTAATCTCTTGACCTACTGACTGATAGACAACCTAGAACCTGAAATACTCACAGAATGTTTGTACATAATCTTTCTGTTTTGCTACGTTTGCTGATAAACCCACCATACCCTCCATGTCTGTTTTCTCTCATCAACTAGCGTTGAAACTTTAACAAAACGATACAAACTGTTTTATTCAGGACCTTAAATGTACTTTAAGAAAACAACAGAACTATTTTCTGAGCAAAGATTTGTACCCCATTTTATAATAGTTAATGTTTTGAATGGTACATAACAAATTTCAACAAATTGTTGTCTATGTGCAAACATATCTTCTGAATAAATCCAGATTTGTGACCATTACACAGTTTTAGGATAAATTTCCCTTAATCCTAGTGATATGGGAGTCAGAGATCTCTCGAGTGAGCTCCACACACAACAATGACTCTGAAGTCCTCTATCTGATCACCAGACATTGGTGGATTCACAAGACAAATGGAATACTCTTTAGAAGCACTGTCAATCTATTCTGCTGTTGCATCATTAAAAAGTCCATCGAAACTCAGTTCAAATTAGAGCTGGCATCGTATTGGCACATAGTGATTTACTACAGCTTCATTACCATTGAGAGTTCAGAGAGAGATGGAGAGAGGGCTCATTTTTGGTCACTGTTCTATCTTCTAAATAAGACTGAGTGGACCCAAAGAGACCGACATTAGCATATGAATGTATAATTAATCATCAGCATGAATATGTATCACATGTCCCCTGCAGAATCACTAGTGTTTTACATGCCATTTGAAATTCCAGTCTCTCCTATCTCTCTTGCGGAGATGATTGGTTCTGCTCAACGGTGATTGTCAACAGCTCAATTTACCAGCTTCTGAATTAAATATGACTCTTTACGTTGACTAAATGGTAATTACAGTCATATCTTGATGCTCTCTGAGCTCGTGCTTTTGGCTAATGGGAATAAACTTCCTTACAACCTGAAAAGTTGTAAACAATAACAAAAATAAAACGTTAATGGAAAGCCATTGTCTCAATGCATCTGAGTTGAGAAACCATACTTTTTTGAGAGTTTGGATTCTGAATTTCTTCCCTGGCCCAATGTGCAAAAACTTATAATTAAGGCATTACTAGCAAAAAAAAAAAATCTTAAAAATTATACAAATTGTGGCTGTTGAGTACTCTTTATAAAACAGCCAAAATAAAAATTGCTCCACTTAAATGTTTTGTGGTAATTGTTGGAGTTAACTTTCAGACTTTTACATTGCAGCATTCTCAAACTGTACCACTAGTGAAAAAGAAATGTATTTGTTTTGTATCACATTAAGAGGCATGGTGCATACTCTTTGTCCTTTGCAAACACATCATCACAAGGCCCTGTTTTTTTTTATCAATATGGTTTATGGAATTAAATATTTCTCCATATTGTTTACTTAAAGGTTTTGAGTTAATTGCTATTCTCAGAGTTCTGACTGTTATGAATATTTTGGATTTTAAGTATGGCTTATATTAAATTGAACTGTTGTATAGCCCCGCTTCAAGAGTGGAGATCAGCCAATCACAGTAGTTGAACTACGTAAGGTTAAAATAAAAAAATGCAGGAGAAAGTTTGTTTGTATACTTTTGTTAAGTTAAAAGTTTATGGTTATTTTTTATGTTTTGAATACCAATGTTCTGAGGCTTAGCAATGGCTTAGCAAAAACAAAACTGTCAACCGTGGGAGTTTTTTGACACCCCCTGTTTCTCACAACTGTCATTATAGACGATGAAGATTCAGTTTTTGCCCATCTGTTCAGAAGCAGGAGCAGCAGCATTGATGTTGAGATGAGGGACTTTGTTGACCGAGGCATTTAAAGGAGCATAATTTAAGAAAGTCTTGAAACATTTTGCCTTTTGGTGGTGAAACTGGTTGTCAAAATACACAGAAAATGTGCTTCACCATAAAATGCTGTGTTGACTTGTGTTTCGTAACCTCTTCACTTGTCTTTGATATCTTGTTTTTAATGTGGCAATGCTTGATATAATTTTTTTAGTAGAACCCAAGCTTTTTTTTTTTTCTTTTTTTTTTTTTACAAATATTTTTGAAAAATACAAATATTCCACAACAAACTTGAAATTGTAAAAAATATAACCCCGACTATTACATTTTGTCATTTTTAACAGCAAAAAATCTTAAAAATAAGAATGTATCAGGGTTTTTTTTATGTTTTATAACAAAAATAAAAAAAATTCATAAATCCCCCAAAATAGTAAAGACAATGTCCAAATAATTTTGAAATAATATTGAATAAAAATAACAGGCAAACCCCTTGTAAACCTTATACATGGTTTACAATTGTGCTTTTGAAAAGAATTTAGAAAAACACTTGCTATATCACAGGTCTTGTACTTCTTATTAATTAAGCAATGTTTTGGGGATTATGGGGGAAACCGGAGTACCCGGAGGAAACCCATGCAAACACAGGGAGAACATGCAAACTCTTTCCAGGAAGGTCACCGGCGAGCAATGAACCGACAACCTTCTAACTGGAAGGCCACAGTGCTACCCACTTCGCCACCTAGCCGCCCCATAAGTCTTTTAATGTTTGTTTAAAATCAAAAATAGCAAGGTTAAAATATCAAACTTTTGAACCCACACGTAACAGCCTTAATTCAACACACACACTGACCTGTGCTTATGGAAGAGACGCTTAGATATGTTTGACGTCAATCCTAATACGCTCTGCTACCAAACTGACCATTCACAGACCTTATAGAATGTGTAAATGCTACGCAATGCTTCAATGCAGAGGGTTCGTCATAGACTGTGCATAGGCTTGATGCAGAAGCCTGAATTTGCCTCAATTATTTATAAAGTGGACATTAAAATGAATATTTGGTAACACATTTAGATAAAGAATGTATTTCATAAATCATAATTTCAAAAACCTAATTCTAGCAAAGCAGTTTAGCACATAACAGGGGTTGATGCATTGCCTGAAACAAAAAAAATGTACTATAAATACAATATTAACATGCTACTACGATAAAAATTATCATCCATTTTTCGATTTGATCATCAGCTCAATGATTTATAGTCATGTTGTGAAGCTAAGTGCCCATAAATGAGCAGCATGTTAGTTTGTGTCCAAAACCTGTTGGATGGTTTTTGTTGGATGCAAATTTATTAATTCCTTATTCACTCATTTAATAAAAACATGTCAGACTCTGATTAACTTTCTAACATCAATAAAGATGATGTATTTTACATTTGTTTTCAATCTTTAATGTCCTTCAAATGAAAATTTGATGGGCCCCGCGTTTGCCCTGACTGCATTGTTCGTTTCAAGATTGCTCACGGTTTGAATATTTCACAATGTTGTGCAGCAATAAAAAGGATTTCATGCTCCGGGAGAAAAAAAATCTCTTAAGATTGAATCTGTAGCATTTTGACCTGTTTTGAACCGTAAAGTATTATTAAAATTTAACAATCAGATTTGTCTCTTAGATGTTGCCCCTTACAGGTTAACAATTCAACAGGGTTTGACGAGGACGCACAATTCTTCCTTCACACTGCCTTCTTCTTACTTGTCACGTGAATGTTGTGCACATTTCAGAGGTATCAAGGTGGAAGGTGATGCATTGAGTTTCTAAATGCATGATTTTCAGTGCCCCGGTGGATTTGATAGAGCACATTTGAAAAGTCTCTCTCATTACTGTGCCTTTTGAAACCTTCTTACAATTACTGAGCTTACTGGAGTTGAGAGTTCAGCAATAGTTTCCAAGACATGTCGCATTTAATTATACAATCTAAGAAGGAGTCATTGCAACCCTCAAAGTAATGACAGACAGACAGAAGACTTCCCTCATGTTTTCCTTCTTAACTGCATTTTTCTTTCTCTTAAATACAATTCCCTGGTTATTAAGAAACCGCTTAATAACATTCCTTTCTCAGAAGACCTTTCTCATAAGAACTTGACATGACATTTATCATTTAATAGCTGGTGAAATGTATCTCAGTTTTTAAAAGCACAGCATTCACTCTTTTCCTCTGCAGAGTATTTAGAAGTTGTAATGGTTTTAAGAAGTGCATAATTGCAGCTGAAGTGCACGATGTGTCTGTAATTGTACAGTAATTACAGAAGGGACCTCACTAACAGTTTGGAAGGAGTCTAACATTAGGAAACAGGCCAATTTAGTGAGAAAAGCGAATAATATGCTAAATCATTAGTACCCAAAGCACATTTTATTTGAGACTGAGAATGAATAAATTTGAGCTTTTTAGTTAGACAAGACAGTTAAAAGTTCTGGAGATTTTGGAAATAATTACTTCTCTTGACTTTTATTGTAATTTAACATTCTACACACATTTTACAAAGATGAAACAGTGTGTATGCCTCTGTCATCAAAACTCCAAACAGAAAGTTCTTTAGCTCATGGTGTGGGTTGCCAGGTGCATTGTAAGTGAATCATGTATTACAAAATGAGCAATAAACTTACTTTAACAAAAAATACATTTAATCTAAATGCCCTTAAATGAGCAGTATGTAAATCTGTGTGGTACTGCTACCAGATTAAAAAAATACATCAACTTATGGCTTTAGGCGGCAGCTAGGATCCAGAAAGAGCATCTATATCTACCATCATGAGCCATACATTGTGCATTATTCTGAAATTCCAAAAGGTTCACAAACGTTTTCTTGCCACTCTACACACATATAATGTATATAAACATTAGGGCTGGGTATTGTGACCAATTCGTTTTGATTCTTATTTTTATTGTTTCAATAAGTTCAAGTTCTATTTCGATTAAATTCGAAAGATATTGATTAGCTAGAAATATTTCATTTAAAATGTTAGTTTGGTAGATATGGGATTAATATTTGATTTAAATGCTGGTAATTGAAACTCTCCTACTTTACTGAAATACATGTGTACACTAAAAATAGGGTGCACACAATTGTTTATTCTAAACAACTTTTTTTTTTTAACGAGAGGTGAATATTCATATTCTGTCACGTGAAGCACATGCATTAAGAATTGATTCACGGATTTCCCAAATCATTATTGTTGCGTTAAACTGAAGATCAATTAAAAATCGATATTTTTACCCAGTCCTAACAAATATGTATATTCTACCTCCTTTGTTGACTGTAATCCTCGGTAGTTCTTAAGAGAGTTAAAAACACCATAACTGCAGTGGAAACTGTGGATGCCAGAACTAACTGAGCCAGCTTACCTTAAATGCATAAGAGTGTGTGTGCAGAATCTCAGATAAACAGGCAAAGCCTTCCAAAATATAGAAGTCGCATTACTAAATGCAAGGGGTGTAACAATACACTCTGCTCACGATACGATACATACCTTTATATTAAGTCCATGATACGATATGCATCACAACATTTTGAGATCACAAAGCTAAGATGGCTAGGGTCTTTTGATAACTTTTGATACCATCAATCCACTAGGGGGCAGTGTTAATGTTTGCATGGAGTCATCTTTTTTATTCTCAGTGATGGGGAGAGCTAATGTTCTAATCTTTCTTGATTCAAATGTGAGTAAAGGATAATTTTCTCTCAGTAAATATTACATAAAACAAGAAGACAAGGTAAAGAAGTTTCAGAAGTGACTAGAATCGCAATCACACCAAGAAGCAAATACACTTCAGCTCTCAGACAAAATCTCACAGTTGATATGTGTCGTGACTATTTTGTATTGCAATATAAAGGTCATTCTCAAAAAATTAGCATATTGTGATAAAGTTATTTTGTAATGTACTGATAAACATTAGACTTTCATATATTTCAGATTCATTTACACACAACTGAAGTAGTTCAAGCCTTTTATTGTTTTAATATTGATGATTTTGGCATACAGCTCATGAAAACCCAAAATTAAAAAAAATAGCATATCATGAAAAGGTTCTGTAAACAAGCTATCAACCAAATCATCTGAATCAACTAATTAACTGTAAACTTTTAAAAACTCCTAGCCCGGTGTATTACTCAAAACCACAATCATGGGTCCAGAAGGCCATCACTGACACCCTCAAGCAGGAGGGTAAGACAGAGAAAGAACAGGACACCTCCATAAAATTCACAATTTTTCATTCCAATTTAGGGAGGTTTTAGTAGAATTATATAAAGTTCATAATTTTATTACAGAATACAAATTGATGCTTAAAGGATGAACAGCACAGCAATGGAGACCTGAGCCATACCATGTAGTGCCATATGTAAAAAACCCATATCTATAAAGAAGGGCTGACCATAAAGGAGAGGTGTAACATGGATGTATGTCTGAGCAGTATATGTCCATCACTATGGCTACAGTGGTCTGAATTATTTACAACCTTTACATAAGTTTGGTGGAAATACCAAACATTCTGCTCTTGTACACAGCAATCCTGTATGTTTAATATGCCAAATTGTACATGAAAGACAAAATATGGGCACATGCCGGCTTCTGAATGTTATTGACACTCATGACAAAGCCAATTTCTAAGACAAATCACATTTTGATAAGGGGAGAGCCCTAACGTACAAACTGTTCAGACATGGATCATATCCACCTTATGCCCCCCAGTGAGGAGTTCTGGGGATGGAGGAGGGTGAAACTTGAACAATGTCGACTGGTAAGGCTGGCTTAAATGCTATTGTGGCCAAATAAATAGACAGGTGACAATCCCATGCCATGATTGTATTCCCCTGAAATTCATATTATAAATGTCCCTTTTTGTAAAATTGATGCCAAATCAAACTCGGTAAATTTTATGTATAGCCATAACGCTTCCATTTCAGAAACCTCTGCTGTTCAACAGATTTCAAACACACCACCTTTCAATTTAACCGTAAATACTAGTGCTTAAAACATTGACCGAATCAAGCATTGTTGACTGTTGAGTTACCTTCCTGCTCCTTGTGACAAGTGTTTCTCTAACTCTCAAACGTTTAAAATGCATGACATTTCTGCTTAATGTGCGTATCAATTAAAACCTAAAAAGTATCTGTTGCTGCATTCTCTCCTTGTTTGGTCACTCCCATCACTCAACACGTCACACTGTCACTCATCACAGACAATGGACCACAATGGCGCCAGTTTCAACACAGGGGCTTGGTGGTCACAAACGTAGAGGCGACATATGGGTGTATTTTAAATATAACCCAGCAGATAATAAAACAGAGTGTATTGTGAAGGAAGACAGTGAGAAATGTGCTCATAAAGTAGGCGGAAAAAAAAGACCAACCTTAAGTGGCACCTGAAGGCTCACCACAAGGATATTTTTTTGAAGGTAAGTTACAAGTGCTGTTAACATATCGTGTAACCTACATAACGTTACAATGTTACTCGGCAATCGGCTCATGATAAATTTCATAGCACGCTTATAAATTAGTAAGTTATCCACATACTCCTGCTGCAAATGGGCTGCTAATTTCAGGCTTAAGTTAGCTTTTGTTACGCAGTTATTTTCACAAATTATATGTGACAATGCCCAGCAGCAATCTCCAATACTTATTGACCTTAATTCATTTGTTAAAAAACTATACTTCTTTTTTCTTTTGTTTTTGACTAAAACCTTTTTGAGTTTTTGTCGACTAAAACTATTGCATATAGAAATGACTTAAATTTGACTAAAACTAATAAGCATTTTAGTCGAAAAGACTAAGACTAAATCTAAGATGGTTTGTCAATAACAACACTGGTCACTACCCACTACACCACCGGAGCTTGCCAGTGAAAGTTAGGCTTTTTTTAGTCATGTAGATTTTCCGTCGTCTTTGCTCTGAAGTGAGTTTGCAAAAGTAAATGGAGAAGTAAAGAGACCATTTAAAACAAATTGAATGGAGTGACACTCCTCCTCTTTCCGTGCCTCTCTCTCTAACGGATCCCCATGCAGTATTAACTGGACTTTCTCACTCGCATCAGCTTTTTCATCATTGTTGTGTTTTTGCTCTGGGCCTCTCAATGAAGGCCAAGTATACTGAAGCAGGCTCCCTGCGGTCTGCTGGGATATATTTAGCTCCCCATACATCAGCGGCTGTAGCCAGCAGCAGTGACAACTGACCGGACTGCTTTGCCAGAGCAGTGTTGGATTGTTTCATCAATTAGCTATTGGCTAGTGCTCTGGTCATTAGGGAAAGTCCATAAAGCACAGACAACCACCCCCTAGCGATGCAGATGATGGGAAAGTAGGTTAAAGGGGTTGAGAAATTAAACCTCTCTGTGAAAGCAAGTGAATTTGAATTTGATTTGAATCAATACCAGAAAGGGGCAGTAACCAATAGAAGGAATTTTCTGGTGTATTGAATACCAGATTACTTGAGACTAATGTATGTACATCCCTCAGACTATAAACAATTGGTGACATTTTGAAAACAAAGCTGAGAATTCATTATGTTTTGGTGCTGATTTGATCATGCATAAAACATGTTCTTTATCTGCTTATGTATTCTAATAGGGCCTCTGTAGGCTTTTGTATTCTAGGGAGTCTATTCCAGCCCTCACGGGGCTAAGATTGAAATATCATAGTCAAAAAATAAATAGCAAAATATAAGTTTTCTGATTAACCCTCAGAAACGGTCCTGCGATGGACTGGCGACCTGTCCAGGGTGTACCCCCGCCTCTCGAACAATGTGCACTCGAGATTGGCACCGGCAGACCCAACGAAACACATGGAGGATGTCACTGAAACCAAGCCATTGCTTTTAAATAATTTACGCTCAAACTAAATTCTACGTAATCCTGAAATCAAAGGTTTCCATTCAGGCACAAGTCAGGTAGCAATGGTTTAAAGCCTAAGTCAGTGGTCAAGCAGCCTGGATGAGCAGCACAAACAGACCCTACAGCAATTAAAAGACTTAAAAACAGTTTGGTGAGGTGTTAGGACATCTCAGTAATTTTATTTTGTATAGTGTTTCAGTCACAGTAACATGATTTCCTGTTTCCAGGAGCGGCAAGGAAACTCTCGCGAAGGATCAACACATTCAAATACAGAGGGACTAAAGTTGAGTGGGATAATCGGCGCAGCAGAGGAGTTTAGTGGAGACTAGAGTGTAGCAGAGTTCAGGTTGGAGTGGATGGAGAAAAGTGTCAGGGGTGTTGTGTGACAGAAGAGTGTCAGCAAGAATCAAAGGAAAGGTGTAAATGGCAGAGATGTAAGTAGCAGAGATGAGGATGTTGAGGTTCAGTTTAGGAGTGACGAGGATGGACAAGATTAGGAACGAGCACATCAGAGGGACAGCTCAGGTTGGTTGTTTTGGAGACAAAGTCAGAGAGGCCAGATTGAGATGGTTTGGACATGTGCAGAGGAGGGATAGTGGTTATATTGGTAGAAGGATGTTGGATATGGAGATGCCAGGCAAGAGGTTAAGAGGAAGACCAAAGATGAGATATATGGATGTGCTGAAAGAGGACATGAAGTTAGTTGGTGCAAGAGTAGATGATACTGAGAACAGAGTTAGGTGTAAACGGATGATTCGCTGTGGGGACCCCTAAACTGGGAACAGCCAAAAGGAAAAGAAGATGAAGAGTGTAGCAGAGTTCAACACATGAAACGGGAGTGGAACACTGAAGTAACACACAGAATAGAAAGATGAGTATTTAATGAGAACCAGGCACTGATTAGGAGAGGAGTGGAACATTAAATATTGACTGCGTGCAACAGAGAATGAGTGTAGGAGATATAGAAAGTAGGAATAGAGACATTTCTAAGATATTTTTTGTAAATTTTTTTCCAAATAAATCAGATTTCATAGTTTCCTCCCCATTTTAAAAAAAGCATTAATAGAGGTTGCATGGTAATTCAAATTAAAATGTGAGAAAATGCACATTTCAGTTTTATTTTACAAATCAGTCCCATCAGTGCCATCTAGAGGTAAAAATAACCCTTGGAAGTAAAACATTTGTGAGATGGTTTGTTTTGTAAATTCTGCAAAAGTGGTTCCATATTAAACTGGTTGTAAAGAGGCGGCAGTGCCGGGTCACATGATCCAACAGTCCCAGCTGTGACCCAGCATTCATGCCCGTTATTTTTCTTACCTTTTTTGCGCAAGATAAGTTTTCCACTATTTATCTTTTTTTTGGTCATTCATTTAAAAGAATATATAAATTAGAGTAGAGAGATTGAAAAAAAAATACTTTTTGTTGTAGAATTAATGTGAAAAAAAATATTTGTAAAAAAAGAAACTGGGGCTGTACTAAAAGATTCTATTACACATCACCAGAAAAGCAGTAATTTATTAGAGAAAATGCTGAAAAAGGGCCTGGACTTCTAAGGGTTAATTTACCATATGGACCAGCTACATATTGTCCATCCAGCACACTGACACATCCCTGAAGCCCTAATTGGATGCTGGATTATTATCTCATCAGTTTAGCACAAATCAGAATGATTGAATGCATCCGAGGATGTATGATGAAGTGGTTCAGACTAATGAGATGCTGTGGTTGTTTTTATATGCTCATTTATTATAACTGGAAGAAATATTGGGTTTTCTGCTGTAATCAAAAGTGTCCATGCACAAACAGATAAAGTTGATAAAAAGAACATGATTAAAGTTTAGTTAGAACAGTTGTCAGTAATATTCATTCATTCATTTTCCAACCCGCTTATTCCCTTTTGGGGTCCAGCGCACATTGAGCGAGAGGCGAGGGGTACACCCTGGACAGGTCACCAGTCCATTGCAGGGCTAGTAATAGACCACGCTAAATAGTTCACATACTTTATGGCCTATTTCAGATTGATCTGATGAATGCTCATTAATTCTAAATAAATAGTTAGTTCATTATGAACTCAACTGTTGAAGTTCTGATGGTGTTATGCTTTTAACACTAATAAAAGAAGTACTTTAAGCTCAATTGAATGTGACATAACTCAAAACATCATATTTATTACTTAGCAAACGGTGCTAGCACACATTGTAAATTCTCCTCATGTACTGCATGTGCATCAATAGCAGAGTTCCGGAACTTGCTGAGCAGTAAGAGGTTCTGTGGAGACAGCTTGTCTGTTACAGATCTAACGGCAGCCTGCAGTCACAGCAGGAGTACAAAAATACATGATTTCACTCATGGTGCTGTATGTCACAGAATGTAATGTTTACAATCGCATGATTTCAAATGTTAAATCACATTATGAAGGAATTCAGCCATTAAATCACTTTTTACGATGTACCCTAGTTAGCGTGTGACAGGAACAAGCACATGTGTCAAAAATGTTAAAAGTTCAGTCAAAGAATCTTGAATAGTTATATTCTAGTGTCAATATTGCCCTGTGAACTGGGTACCAGTAGCAAGTTCAATTATACATGAGCACACCACCTGAAATAAAAAAGTCACACAGCAGAGAAGCAGGACTGTCAAAAATAAACTCAAGACATTCGAGAAGTTTTGTGAACAACTCTGCAACAAAATTATTTATTCATTTAGTTTTATTTCAACATTACTGGTGCCAATAGTGTGCACCTTTATTACACTGGCCTAGTGTTAAATGTAACACTGTGTGAGTTGGATTAACACCTAGTTTGTTGTTAACACAGATTGAGATGCTTATTCAACTCACGTAGTGTTACATGTAACACTGGGGGAGTGTTTATATAGAGCACACCAGTAGTGTTTATTTAACACTGTGAATGTAACAGTGAGAGATGGCACTCGGTTGAAAACACCGTAATGCTTCTCTGTCGAGCCTTGGCATGGCCTCTACTGGAGAAATGTAAAGCTGCGGACCCATCTGCCATATGTGCACCTCTGAAAAATTGTAACTAAGTTTGCACACATAGACAAGACGGTATAGGCTCTGTGGTTGGTCAGTTTAGTAGTCGAGTATCCGGTCATCTCCTAGTTGAACACAAGAAAAAAGACAAGGAATAAGAATGAAGACAACAAACGTCTTCTTCCCCAAATTGAAGTTTAAGTGACAATAATGTGACAATAATTGTTGTTCCACATCAGCGCACTCCAACACAGAACCCTGAGTTTCAGTCAAAATAGTTCTTTACTGCAACAAAACAAACATCAGTGAAGATGACGTGGAGCATAACATAGAAATTATATCAGCAACAGGCGTTTATGACATGCTATCGCCGCCCGGTTACGGAGAGAGGAAAGTGAAAGCTACAAACTCCATTTTAGAGCCAGAGGGTGTTACATGGAGATTGTTTAAGAGATAAAGAATGTGGGAGGGATCAGCAAAATGCATAGTTACCGATATTCTATAAAGGGCAATTAAATGTATATTTTAGCACTGCAAAGACCTTTAGGGGGAACATTTGTATTGCACTACAAGCCGTGGCGTGTACTCACTAAAGTGTTCTTTGTTGAGGGGTTTGTTCATGTACATATACATCACTGGGTCACACAGTAAGAATGTTCTTTGTGGCTTCTGATTGGACAGCATAACTGTAGGGTAGGGAATAGGGCTCTGCAATTAATCGCAATCCCCCCCAAAATCATGCAATTTGTAAACCACATTATCTGTTAATTTATTTAGATTTTTATTCAGAATGTGTTCTTGTGCATGTGATTTTAATATGTAAACCAACCAGAGCTGACACAGCAAACCGGGCAATTAAAGCTAAGCTGAGCGGGAGAAAGATGTTAACCAATCAGAGCTCACCTTGAACACAACAAATCTTTGTATTCCTGCCACCAGTTCACCTTCGGAGAGAGTGTTTAGTACTGGGGGAAATGCCACCGTTCATGCTGAACACCAGAAACGGTGGACATACTGTTTTTTTTTTTTTGCAAAAAAACCTTTAAGGGCGCAATCTGTTTTTTGGTTAGTTTGGATTTATTGTTATGAATTCAGGTTAGTTAATCTTTATTTTATACAGTTTTGTTATTTCATTGTGAAATGGTTTGTTATGCATTTCTTGTGCACTGAATACATTTAGAATGTGTGCTAAAAATTAAATTGCAATCGCATTATTCATAAAAAAAAAAAATCGCAATGTGATTATTTGGTCCATATTGCACAGCCCTAGTAGGGAATTAACCATTTGTTTCTTACTTGACGATGAGTCATTGGACATTTTTACAGTTTCATGTATAGGGATAATATCAATCTTGTGTTGACAGAATTTTTTTCCTTTCAAAGGGACATTTTTACTTCTTTTTCCAAGTCTCCCCAAGATATTAAGTTTCAGAAACTATTGAGACTTAACCCAGATTAGGCGATTGAACTGCTAGCATAGCTTAGCAAAAGACATTGAATTTGATTAGACCATCAGCATCTCAGTATAAAATGTAAAAGAATTTGCATATTAATACCATGCTTGTCCTATTTTATACCATTCATACCATATTTGTTTTCTGTTTAAAATTTACTTTAGAGTTACATTACGTTGTTTGCACCTAGACAAAACCAAAGTTGATGCTTGTGAGCTGTTATTGTTAGAAACTATGTTAGTAACAAAATAGCAAGTTCTTTAAGTTGAAAGAATAAAAATAAACGATAAACCCAAGCTTTTGAATACATTTTTCAACCAGATATCTCTCGCTGACAACCTTGTATCACATAAAAGTCTACTTGTTCTTGTTTTGTCAGTTGGACTTAACAAAGACATTTAAGTAACAAAAATGTTAAAGCTTCTGACTTCCCCACACTAGCAGAGACACGACTAAGCATCAAAGTTCAACATAAGGCCAGTGTGGCTGCTGCAGAGCCTAATGCAGTGCATGGCAATCTTCAGACACCATTATCCATATAAAGGGTTGCAGTGTGGGACACATCCACCAGGGGACAGCCTTGGCACCTGAAACCAGGGGGTCCCACCAGATGCAGCTTTTACTTTGATCACCTTACATATTGCACTGTCAGCCCACAGCTTAAAATCAGAGAAAAATCTATAAATAACATATAACTATCTCAAAAAATGGTTTTAGAAAAAAACCTTCCTCCCAAATATTATAATGAAATATGCTTTCACAACAAAAATAATGATAAATTCAAACTGTGAACAAGTGATCCTCTTCTACTCACTTAACGAGTTTTTCCATATTTAAAGTTATACATTTTTAACCTGAATGTGGGGGTAGCTGTCTGAATAAGGAGACTCCTCTCTCCATAGAGAGAGGAAGCTACTGCACCAAATCCATCTCTCAGGATCCTCCAACTTACTTTTCAAGTAATGACCACATTTGTTCAGTTTTTGCTTTCCCTGAGGTTTGATTCCATGGCTCTATTGATTGAACCACATGAAAGCCACCCCACCATGAACCCCAAGAATCACAAACCCCCTATCACTTTAGGCATAATCTCTCCTTTGAAGGTAAAGAATCAATGCTTCACTTTTGGAAGTTGTTATCTTTATTCTAATCCTTTCACACTGCAAAGAGTCCCAAACACCTGATGTAGGACTAGATTTGATTAATTTAATGGAGTCTTTTATAATTAGTATGCTATTTAGAATCAAATAAAATGTCTTAAATGTCCAATATTTTTCAGCTATAAGTTCAGCACTGAGAACTATCTCTTTTTAGCACATGAAGCTGAAATTACATTGCAGAAACTTGTTTTGCTAATGGTGGCAATCCATGAGTACAAAATTCTGCGAGGTTTCATTGATTTTGGCATGAGCATGTAGGAAATGGAATGCACAGTTTGTTCCTTCTTCAGAGACAGAATGCAATGGGAATTGTGGAAACATCACGAGTAATGACAGTATAAGCTGCACGTACAATAAACCAGAGAAAGCTCAGGATGTTGGTACTGAACATTTCCCTCTCTGCATTCATACTCATATTCATTATAAGTGAAGTCATACTGTAACTTCAAAATGTCTGACAGTTTCAAGAGTTCAGCAGTGGTCAACATTAATCATAAAAACGATTAAAAGCCTGTCAGTGGTCAATTTGCCCCTAGAAAGTAGTCATTTATGAGCCGAAAAAATCTCAGATCTAATCTTGTGTAAAACTTCATGTAAATTAACCTTTATCATATTTGATCATTCACATTTATCAAATAAAAATATTTGATGAGCAATTCTGAAAATACACAATTTTTCAGCATTTGCTAATTAATGATGTTATGTTAACTTGATCGCCACCTGAAGGCTTGGTGCAATATAGGTCATAAACCCTTCCTCAAGAGATTTTTTTGATGAAGGGTTTGAAGGGTTAAATGGGGATGTAGCCATTCATCAAAATTAATCACTACTGCGTAATCGTAAATGCACTCTTTGTGAAAGACATAGGTGGGAAATGTGACTTAAGTAATATGTAATAAGTAATACATTTTTATCCCCTTTCTAGTTGTCATGAAGGTCACAATTAATGATGTTGATTAAAAACCCCATTGGCACTAGACTTTTAACCAGTGTCAAGCATTGAGGTGGGCGGTTGCTGCTTGTACAAACTACTTTGGCAATATTGTTATTGCTATGAATGGATCACCTATCTTCCTCATGCCAGTCAATGGGACACAGTGTTGATTTAAACACTTAGTGTAATTCAAAGTACATTGTTGACCAGGCACTGAATGGCAGAAAACAACAAACGGCAAAGTAAAAACATTAAATCGATCATTTCCTGCTTTCTTGGAGATTTTTTTTTATTTGAAGAATCATTCGAAGAACTTTACATTTGTTTTACATTTTGTTGATACATTTTGCCCTTCTGTTCTTGAGAGCACAAAACCTTTTTTGTCCTTTTTAAAAGGTGCTTTCTGAAAAAGCCGAGAATATTCTTTCTCTTGTCAAACATGTCTTTTGAATGTTGAGATCTCTTTTCTCCATATTACTTTTCTCCTGTTTTACTGGCAGTTTGCAAGTCTTTTCCTTTGTGTCTTACTGCCACCACCTTGTACTGTAGTTTGAATATACAAGAAACGTCTGTCATGCCTTTGTTTGGTTGCTATACCCTGGCTGTATTATTTCATCATTGTTACATTTCTCACATTTCTCTGTTGGATGTTTTCATAGATATTGAATTGTAAACAATTTAATCGAATGCCTGACTCAATAATGTTTATTGGTTTCTTTTTATTTTTTTATATTATGTATCAGTTTCTCCTTGTCACTCCGTCCCATTTCGTCTACCAAATTTCACTTTTTTGGTTGAACTTTGTATCACCTAAAGATGTAAGTACATATTATTGTATACAATTAGTGTAGACTTCAAACCCTGATCCGAACTGAGATTCGCACATATCTTTGATGGCTCCTCAGCAGAGTGCGCTTCCTCTGGGTTGAGGAAATATTGACGCAATGATGCGCCTGCCTGAAAATGGTGTTTACGGTACAACAGATCCACTCCGTACCACACAGGCACACAGGAACGAAGAAAATGCCAACAAAGAAAAAAAAATCAAAGAACACATGAATGGATCAGAAATCACGGATAAGGAGTGTGCTATTTAATTCCTGTTTCCTGTACGAAGTTGCTATGAAAATGTGAGTAGGACATAAAGAGTCACTCTATTGCACTCATCTCACATCATCAAAAAATCCAGCTTTCATTGGTCGTTCCTCTTGTGAACAAACGAATGCGATATGGTAGTGCGGAACTTTTTCCGTTCATACTACTTGTTCAGTGAAATGTGTGATGTCCCGTTGGCACCCTGGTTTTGAGGCCTGTTGTGGCATTTAACTTTGAATCGTGTGTAGAGGACTTCAGTCTTCTTCAAGTTTAGGTTAAGAAGCAGTGAGTGGTAGGGTGGTGCCCACTGATTAATCATGATCCATGTCTGATTAGGCATGATTCAGTTATTTTTTGACTATAACTGTTATTGCTGCACAGAGTTGAGTAAGGTCTGGTACCCCATCTGGCCCGTTTTACAGAAAGTGGCCAGATGGCAGGAAAAGAAAAGTATAATCTATATTTCTGCTTTACAATAGGAGGATTTTGAAACATTGACACATTTACTTATTTATTGGCAGATAAAAAGGACCTGGATAACTGACTACTTCATCTGGCATACTTTGTTGTAGGCACTGCATTACATGTCTTGAAGAATATACTCGATCAAAGAAGTACCTACTTGCCAGCTATATGATTTCAAACACAGCACATGATGATTAGTGCTAGAGATGCTTGAAAAGTTACTTGTTGTGTTCGATAGTAAAACAGTTGCAAGAAAGCAGAAAGTCCTGCAGCAAGGTTAATTGTCATGCTGCTTCAAAGCTATTCCTTAACCTGAAACATAACTCTGCTGTATAAAATTGTTATTTTTTTACCATGGGTCCGTGAACTGAAAATTAATCTAGCGATACTAAGATCCACGGGTTTAAATCAATGAAAGCAAGAACTGCTCAGATCTTTGACTTCATGCCTAAATGTGAAACTGTCAGACACAACAAAAGTCAGACATCCTTACTCTTAAGTTTGTGGTCTTGTATAGATGGGTTGACCTGTCAACATTGCTTAGCTGCTACCCGACACATGCTCTGCAGTGGCCTTTTGCATTCAGAATGCCATCGCACAGAATAATTTATATGTCTCATCATCTCTCAAGTGGGCATGGTGCCTCTGAGCTACTGCTGGACAGGATGGGTTTCTGCATCTGACAGCGTGAGCTATTTGAAGTGGATGATTGATGCCTGCCGGCAGTGGCTGTTTTGTGGGCCGGGCAGGAGAGGGCCATGTTTCCTGAAAGACACGCGCTGCTATGATTTGAATCTATAAGAAGCTTTGGGCGGCTTCAGAGACTCAGTGGTGGGGTGGCAGGGGTGGGGAGCAATGTCATTGCAGGATCAGTATCTCTGTTCTCATTTTTGTTAATGTGTACCCAAGTGCTCTCACTCCCTCTAAGGAACATTGGACTACTCTCAAACTGCAGGTCTTAATGCCCAATTTGGAGCTTTTCTGTGCTCCTTTACTAAATGTATCTGCAATGACCCTTTAAGTGAGCTGCATGCACAGAACACATCTGTCAGATACTCTAGTAAATATGGACATGGATGCTTTCTATGTGCTTGCCATCAGAAGATCCTTTAAAAACGAAAAAAAAAAAAAAAAAAACAGAAAACTATTTTTGTAGCCAATGTTGTTATTAGAGCTTTGAGAGCTCACTGTCTGTGTCGCTTTCAAGGAAGTTCAGTCATCTGAACCACTTCCGACTCATATCTGTGAGCAGTCTCTCTGTATCCCCTGGGAGGAGGTGCTTTTTATAGCAATACGTTACATCAGCTTTATTTGACACCTGTTGCTTTTTTTCACCTCATAATTCAGTGTTTGTGAGGTAAAAGTTGGATATAGGTGTGTGGTCATTAAGGGCATCTGATTTAGGACTTGACCTGAATTGACCTGGGTTTGACATAAACGTTTCAAATTGAGGGTTTGAGGGACTGTCACTGAAATATCAGAATCACATATCGGCAAAAACTGACTTGAATTAACTTGTTCAGCACATTTCTACTGGCAGTTCAGGAGTTCACCCTTAAGGCCTTCTTTACAGTTGAGCACAGAGTATCAGGTACAAATGTACAAGGAAAGCTGTCTGGATATGAATAGTATCTATGTTATACTCCCCAGTGAGGCCTTTTGGGGAGGAAGTGAAGCTCACACAAAATGAAAGTCAAGTTCAAGTTCAAGTTCGTTTAATTTATATAGCGCTTTTCATAACAGACATTGTCTCAAAGCAGCTTTAGAGTAAACCAACAAGTTTAAACTCAACAAAAAGAGAAAAAATTAATTAACTAATAAGTGGTGTATATGTCCCTGATGAGCAAGCCTGGGGCAACTGTGGAAAGGAAAAACTCCCTTTTTGGAAGAAACCTTGAGAGGAACCGGACTCAAAAGGGAAACCAATCCTCATTTGGGTAACAACAGCAGTGTGATAAACTATGGTATAAACAGATGATATGGTAGTATAAACAGATGATATGGTAGTATAAACAGATAATGTGGTATAAACAGATGATATAATAATATTAACATAAACAGATAATATAGTATAAACAGATGATATAATAATATTAACATAAACAGATAATATAGTATAAACAGATGATATAATAATATTAACATAAACAGATAATGTAGTATAAACAGATGATATAATAATATAAAACATAAACAGATAATATAGTATAAACAGATGATATAATAATATAAACA
>SRMA01026605.1:1090068-1113452 GCA_007224835.1 Danionella cerebrum | reverse complement strand
CACTCGTGCTCTGCTCTGGTTATGTAACACCAGCAGAGCTCCACAGTCAGCACTGCACAGATCAGACTCGAAACACCTCCAATCTGCTCAGACTCACACATGCGCACACGGGTCATGGGATGATTATTGCGCTCTTATCCCAGCACTGAAGTGTGTTTCTTACTCCTGTATCACTGCTCAAAAGGAGTATGATCTGGCTGCTCCAGCATGACAATGGCTCAAAACACAGTTGGGTACTGGTCCATAGGTGTAGCACCAGCCTCCAGTGGTCTGGTCTGCAGCTTACTCGTACACTTAAAAACCAGCTTGATTTGACCAGGTTGTTGTTTTTATTCTGCTTGCATTTTCATTATATTGTAGTTTTTTTAAACTCAACATTTTTGACATCACTGACAGCTCCCTAGCAACCAAACTGTTTACCCTAGCAACCAAATATTCTGAGCCCTATCTTTGCTTTGGTATATGGACGAGACGTGTGGTTTGATTAAATAATGTATAACGACAAAGGCAAGATTATATTGTCACTGACCCCTCCGTAGCAACCAGAATGCTTACCTTAGCAACCAATTTTGTATATCTCAATTTCAGCTTTAGAAAATCGAAGAAACATGGGGGCTGATTTATTTCAATCATAGGGACCTAAGGAACATCATATTGTCACTGACCCCTCCGTAGCAACCAGAATGCTTACCTTAGCAACCAATTTTGTATATCTCAATTTCAGCTTTAGAAAATCGAAGAAACATGGGGGCTGATTTATTTCAATCATAGGGACCTAAGGAACATCATATTGTCACTGACCCCTCCATAGCAACCTGACTGCTTACCTTAGCAACCAATTTCGGATATCTCAATTTCATCTTTGGAAAATCGAAGAAACATGGGGGCTGGTTTTTTTTCAATCATAGGGACCTAAGGAACATCATATTGTCACTGACCCCTCCATAGCAACCAGAATGCTTACCTTAGCAACCAATTTCGTATATCTCAATTTCAGCTTTAGAAAATCGAAGAAACATGGGGGCTGATTTATTTCAATCATAGGGACCTAAGGAACATCATATTGTCACTGACCCCTCCATAGCAACCTGACTGCTTACCTTAGCAACCAATTTCGGATATCTCAATTTCAGCTTTAGAAAATCGAAGAAACATGGGGGCTGGTTTATTTCAATCATAGGGACCTGAGGAACATTATATTGTTACTGACCCCTCCATAGCAACCTGACTGCTTACCTTAGCAACCAATTTCGGATATCTCAATTTCAGCTTTAGAAAATCGAAGAAACATGGGGGCTGGTTTATTTCAATCATAGGGACCTGAGGAAAATTATATTGTTACTGACCCCTCCATAGCAACCTGACTGCTTACCTTAGCAACCAATTTCGGATATCTCAATTTCAGCTTTAGAAAATCGAAGAAACATGGGGGCTGGTTTATTTCAATCATAGGGACCTGAGGAACATTATATTGTTACTGACCCCTCCATAGCAACCTGACTGCTTACCTTAGCAACCAATTTCGGATATCTCAATTTCAGCTTTAGAAAATCGAAGAAACATGGGGGCTGGTTTATTTCAATCATAGGGACCTGAGGAAAATTATATTGTTACTGACCCCTCCATAGCAGCCAATTTCAGATATATCACCTATGGAAAATCATAGAAACGTGGGTTGGTTCATTTCAATCATAGAGACATATGGAACATTATAATCACTGACCTCTCCTTAGCAACCAGTCTGTTTACCATAGCAACCAAACTAGGATATCTCAATTTCAGCTTTGAAAAATCATATAAACATGGGGGCTTGATTTATTTCAATCATAGGGACATACGGAACATATTATGTCACTGATCCCTCCATAGCAACCAGGCTATTTGAAACACAAAAGCTTCCAGTCAGCGGAGCAGGTACATATCTTTCATTTGAATGGTTTGACGAACATTTTACAGAACTGTGTCTACGGTCACTTGAAAGCGAACTCGATCTCAGAGAACTCGCTGACTGGTTGTTTTCCCCGTCTTTCCCATCTGCAGCCTGAATAAACTATAAACGAGTCTTGACCCGAAATGATCTTGTGTTGAAATCGCTGGCGTCTTAATTTTCCTGCTATTTTTAGGCGGCTCTAATCTCGTTCTGTTTTATTGTAATCTCTGCTCTGCTCATCTCAGCAAGTCTTGTCCTAAAAAGCCACTAGGAACATTATGGACGGTTGCCACCTGCTAGTTACATAAACCGAGCTAATGCCGCGGGTGTGAGGCTCAGGTGTGTGTGATGAAAGCTCACTCACACTCTTCTGATTGCAGCTTTCTCTCGTGCTCTAGGAGACCGAATGTAAAAGTGTCACATGACAAAAGGCAGATTTTTATTCACCTTTTAGCAGCTATTACTGGGATTCAAACCTATTAGCATTGTGTTGTTGCTAGCGCCTTCTGTTACAGACTGAGACTCAGGAAAGCATCACTAGTTCTGCTGATTAAATCATTAATACACAAATATTTTTAATTAATTTTAATATCACAAATATCTTTAGTAATTATTTACCACATTAAATTTTTTTGTAATATTTGCACTTCATATTTGGATTGATTGTATTTTGTAAAATTAGTTTTATTGGCGTATGTTTATTGTAATCCATTTATATATTTTATACATTTTTGTTGTTTTATTTATTTACAATTTTATTTAATTTGCACCCCAGATAATATTTGCATGATCTTGGCGTTTTAATATTTGTTTATTTATTTAATATTTTTTTTGTGCATGCAGTTAATTTAAAAATATTCATTTTATAATCATTTGTATTTATTAATTTTATTACAATATTGATATTAGTTTGAACCTTTACTCTTGTTCTATTATGGTTGTTCTCTATTTGTGTCCTTTTATTTTTTTAGTATTTGTTTGGTTTTATTTAAAAAATAAATTTGCTTGATGTTGGCGTTTTTATTTTATTCTAATTTCTTTTGTATGCAATCTATTGCTAATCATGTATTTTTAATTGATGTATTTATTCACTTTTTTTGAGTATTAAAAATATTTCACTTAATTTTAATTATATTTCAAACCTTTTCTATGGTAATAATTTATTATTTACTGTTCATTTTATTATTTGTTTCGTATGTACTTTATTCATACTTTCTTTTATTTATTTTATAATGTGTTATTAATTTATTTGTATTTTGTTATTTTATATATTGTTTTTAAATAAATTTGTTAATTGTGTGGGTTTTTTATTATTATCTTGTGTACTTGTTACATATTTTCTACATTTTTTTAGAATACGTCTATTGAGAATATTTGACTGAACTTTTAATTGTTGTATTTTTTGTATTTTTTTTTTATTTTGATTTATGTGCAGTCATAAATTTCTAGCATTTTAATTAACTTGAAAACATTAACATTTTAAGAATAATAATTCTTTTTTTTTACCTCAGAATTTTTAAATGCTTTTTATTTTTTATTTTCATGTATTTTTTCAGAATGGAATTAAAAGCTGATTTCTGGTCATGTTTAAATTTAAATCAGATTAATTAAAATGAACAATAACAAATTTTCAATAGTTATGTATGAATCTAATTTCTGTATTTCTATACACAAAGATTCATGACTAAACTTTATCAAATATATTTAGAATAATCGCTTATACAGCGAATAAGTAAATGTTTTATTTTTACACTTGGTTTAAATTGTATTTATTTTATTTTCAAAGTGATTTGTCATGATTAAATTTTTGGTAAACTTTAATTAATTAAATTGATATTTCGTGCTTTAATCTCTGCTTTATTTATTTTTCCATCAGTAAGTCCTGGCAGTGTATCATTTTTATTAGTTTTCTACTTTTTTTTTGCATCTTTAATCAATCATTGGATTTTTGTTTTTCAGGATTTCGATCAATTATATCACGAGTTTTTGCACCGTGTTTTTATTTTTAGTATATTATATCTTAAATATTTGCTTTCACAGTTTTATTGATGATTTGTTTGCTGATGGCTTCTTTAGTTTCATGTTCACGGCAGCGTCCTTCCATTTCGTTATTATCAGCTGAAACTGAGCAAGCGCGTTCATCATTAACGTGACGGGACGGAGGGCTGCTAATCTCTTTACACACTCGTTTAGGTCGAACACAGAGGCCTCTGTCACTGAGCCTGAGACTGAGCAGAGTTTTAAGGAGGATTGCTGCTTCTCAGAGATCATGTGATCCTCAGACGACTCGGTGTCTGCTGTGGGTTCAGAGCTCCGTCGAGACGCATCCACATCAGCGTGTTTTGTTGGTGCTGATGGAAAGAAATAATGTTCATCCTTGCCGTGTGAATGCTCACATTCCCGTGCATTGGTCCTCGGTTGCCGTCTTACTTGCATTGGGCTGTGTTTGGGTTGACCTGACCACCTGTTGTGCCCGTGTCTCCTGCAGAAGAAGCCGACCCTGGCTTTAAGAAGCATGTGCTGCTGTCTGGCTTTTGTGAGTGTGACCTTGTGCCGTCTAAGACTTTAATAAGATAGATACACGAATCAAAAGAAAACCTCAAATCACTGACTTCAGCCCTCTAATTACCAGTACATCAGGCCGGGGTCAGTAATTAGGCAGAGCTGGACCCCCGAGAGCAGGCACCATCTGGACCCCGGCCTCCCCCAGCACATAGTGCACTCACAACAGCCTGATTGTTTTTCTACCTGCTCCCCCTCTTTTAAACCGGGGTCTTTGTTATCTGGAAAGGACACGTTTTATGCTAGGCTAAGCCGATTAGCTGATTTGAGTCTTGGTAGAGGGGGTCTGTGAAGGGGGCCGATCGGAGTTTGGGCTTGGAAAGTTTGAGGGCGCTCCAAAGGAAGCAGTTTGGCTTATGACGCATCGAGAATAAAATCTGGGCAATCATAAACAATATGAGTCCGTCACCAGAGCTGGCAATTCCTCCGTAAGGAGGTGCTTTCGGTTCATCTAAATGTTGCAGAAATTGCCCAGAAGAACCTTATGGAAGAGACAGAAAATGTAAAATCTGCTAAATGCCATCAAAAATCTGATCGTTATTAAAGCGCCATGATAACTTGGATGTGATTTTTTTTTTATTTTTTTTTTCACATGTTAAACATGATTTAAAGACGTATTTGTTGTCTGATATTCTTTATTGTGGGGGGAAACTTGGTAATTTCTATCTTTTATTTGATATTTCTGACTTCTTGGGGTAGCGAAAATGGAACCAAGTTGTGACTTTCGATAATAAAAACAAGAAATGCTGGAAAATGTTTGATACTTTCTCTCTCATTCACACAACATCCATTTCATCTGATTAAAAAGTATAACCCAGCTTTTTCACATTACACAAAATGTATATGAACATTTCCTAATGCAACATGTCTATCTTAAAATTACGAAGCTGAAATTAGAAACTACCTTCTCTCTAATTCGCCAACAATTTGGTTCCCGAAAGTTTGTACATTTTCACGTTTTTCCTTTGGTTGTCTTAATAAGATAATTCTGTTAAACATATATGAGGTATATATGTTTTATGGAAAGTGTGCAAGATTTACATAAAATTAGACATCTGCAGACAAAATTTTGAGTAGTCTCCTTTTGCGGAATTCTATTTTCATTTAATGCTTCCACTTAGAGTCTGGATGCTGGCTGAAGGTATTTTGGGCTGTTCTTCTTTACTTTACACTACCAGTCTGTTTTAAATCACACCACAAATGTTCAATAATAGTCAGGTCTGGGGACTGTGCCACTCCAGAACGTTCTACTTGTTCCATCTGCAGCAATATGATGTTATAGGTCTTTGGAGCTGGTCTGTGGGTTGTCCGTGACTGTTCTCACCATCCTGTGCCTCTCCTTATCTGAGATTATTCTTAGTCTGCCACTTCAGGCCTTAACTAGTACTGTGCTTCTGGTCTTCCAATTCCGCACATTAATCTTAACTGAGAGCTTAAGTCTCTGAGAGCGTTCTATTTCATTCCCCTGAACCACAAAGTTCAGCAATCATTGTTTTCAGCTCATCTGAGAGCATTCGAGGCTTCGTTGTTGGCACACTTTAGAGAACCACTTACAATTGGCCTCCTTTAAAAACTTTCTCATGATTGGATTCAACTGTCTGTGGAGGTCAAGGGTCACTGAGGTTACCAAAACCAATATTTAGCTCTTGTAATTTGTGCTAAAGGTATTGACTAAATGTACACACTAATTTTGTTAAATATCATATTAACATTATTTCACGTCTCAAATATCTCTGATGTATTTAACTGAAATGATTTCTAAAAGAAAATTACGAGGATGTACCGGGGTGCCCAAACTTGCGTACCACTGTACATCTTCACGACATGCATCTCTAACAGCCTTGAGACATGACTGTACACTCGTGAACCAGATCTGATCTAGAATCGTATTAAAATGGTCCTTAACCTCACAAAAAGAATGTTTCAATGTAGTAATTTTCACTTTGGATCCATTGTGTTTGGAGACTAATGGGTTTTATGAGCAATAATTGAGAAAATGTTCATTTTGCAGTGGATTTACAGAGATCCGTCGTTTTCTGAGTAACGCCAAGTTTTAAGCCCAGCAGGTTTGGTGGCTGGAGCCAATAGAGATTAACATCGCCTCATCGTTTCTTCTGGACAGTTACGGATTAAACAATGATGAAATATTGCAAAACGTTAACGAAGAATCCCCCAGCAGATGTTTCCTTTGGTCGGTTTTCTATACACCGGGATTTTGATTAATTTCAGAAAATATCCACCAAAGTTTTGGTGGACTCTACTGAGACATTCCAATATATGTGAGATCGTCAAAAGCCAGGAATGTTAGGAAGTGACCCATGAACTCAATATTGATTACAGAGCAGCAAACTTTGTTCTGATAGTCTTGACGTATCAATTCTCAGTTGACGAGAACAAGACGAACAGAGAAGGCTGGGGAGTTATGACTCAGTCCCAATCCTTTTGTTTATTTGCTTCGGTCCACACTCGTTGTGGATGGAGCTAATACTCAGTGTGACTGATTGATCCACCCCTAGATGGACAGTAAAGATTAAGAGGATGACAAATAGGCACTTGCTTACACAGCGCTTGCTGCTAATCCCATTGTCTTCCTTTAGAGAGGCCTCAGTGGCCTCACTGTCCGGCATCGCTAGACACCAGGAGGAGGTGACAGACCTCTCTGCACTTTACCAAAGCAACAGATAAGAAGGAGACCCGTAGCCAAGAGTGGAAGCGCAGCAGGTCCTGGGTTCAAGATATTTGGAGACAGTTTCCTTCGGAAGAATTTCCTTGAATGGAGGATCCAATGTCAGAAATGGTTCCGTTTGCATCGCCAACGGAGTCTTCCAGAAGCAACTCTACAGATGACAGCCAAGAAGGTGAGTTTTTGGTTGCTCTGCGTCATCAAGGTGTGATCTTGAGGTAAAGCCTCTTGATTGGATACTGTGCCTTTGCTAAGGTTGGAAGAACTTGCCTAGTTCAAGATGTTTGTATGGTTTAAAGTCGTATTTGTGGTGAAATCAGCTCATAGGTGTATTTGTAGATGATTCATTGGTTCCTCTAACAATTAGTTCCCCATCCAGAGTGTACCTTTCCCCAATGTGATCCTGTTGGAAAAAGCGGGTGATGTTTAACCTTTTTTTATTCCAGGTAAAAGCCCTGCTCCCGGCAAGCTACTGAACAGCGGTCTTCTCTGTAAAGTGTGCTCTGACACCAGCAGCGGGAAACACTACGGGATTTACGCTTGCAATGGTTGCAGTGGCTTTTTCAAGCGCAGTGTGAGGCGCCGACTTATCTACCGGTGGGTACCTCGTACCTCACTCATAAGTAGAAAAGTTGACCCTGGAAGCTTTAGCTGAATTTTAACCTTTACAGATGTCAAGCGGGTACAGGCATGTGTCCTGTGGATAAAGCCCATCGAAACCAGTGCCAGGCCTGTCGCCTTAAGAAATGTCTTCAAGCTGGCATGAACAAAGATGGTGAGTCTGGTTCTACCTCCCGATGATGGTATTTTAAAAAGGTCCTAACTCTCTGAACTTGCAGCTGTTCAGAACGAGCGGCAGCCGCGCAGCACGGCACAAGTCAGGTTAGATTCTCTGGATGTGGACAAGGACAAGGAGCACCTCGCCACTACCTTGGAGCCAACCTCGTCCTCCACTTGTTCGGTGATAAGCCGCCCGCTGTTAGGTTCCACCATCAGTTCAAGTATCAGCTCCACAGAAGTTGTTAATCACTCCAGCAGCCCTAAGAATGGTCACCGCTTTATGGCCAGCCTGATGACAGCAGAGACCTGTGCCAAACTGGAGCCAGAGGACGGTAAGAATTGGGAAATCCTTTGTCAGGTGGCTAAATGTGCTTCGTAGGTGCAAGAATCAGAAAAATGACACCAGGAATGGGTGGAGTAGGGGAACTAACGTTATCTAAATAAACAGGAGCCTCTTCGGTAAGAGGATTGGGAACAATATTCTAATGTGGATGTGAGGGGTACCAACTTTTAAGGCTTCTGCACCTAACTTCCAGTGAGCAAAGACCAATTGAGTGGTGCGTTTTAAAAAGCTATGGTGTCTTAAAATCCGCACTGTAGTGTCAAATGTACGGCCTGCGGGCCGGATCTGGCATGTACACGGCCCAGATCATGCCTGCCAGATCATTTTTTAAAGTATTCAAATGATACAATAAAAGAAACTGCTGTTCCAATTGTGTCCACTGGATAGCGCAATAGCAATTATGATCTTTATAACCGCTTCTGTTTTCAACGTTGTGTTTTGACACCCTTGTTGCCCTGATGTCAAAAATAAGACACTGAAATGCAAAATGCAGAGTCTCCTGAATAAAATGGTCATCCGCTTATTTATTAGAATTAGATTAGAAGGACATTTGAATATTCTCAAGTTTCACACCCTCCTCGGGTTTCTGTTTTATGGTTTACAGTGAGGTCAATAAGTGTTTGATCACCCTATGATTTGGCAAGTTTCCCTTTTTTTAGAAATTATGGAGTGGTCTAGAATTCTTAGCATGGGTGCATTTCCACCGCGATAGACAGAATCTGAAAAGAAAATTTGAAAAAAAAAATCCAAATTTTACTTTTTATTTGTACATTAATGCGTGAAATATTTGGTCAGCCAGATTTTTGACGCTCAAAACCCTGACTCCAATGATTCTGATTTTATAGCATTTGTTTCCAGACCTGTGCACCCAACAATCAGTCAAAATTATAAGTAGCAAGAGACAAAAGCTGAACAGTGCTTTGGGGTGATTGGCAAGCAGCTTGGGTACTTGAGGAAGATCTCCTCGTGAGGTATCACTGGTGCTAAGAATGGTGAAAAATCACCCCATAACTACACGAGAAGCGCTCGTCGATGCAGGGGAAGATAACCGTGACCACCATTTCCAAGGCTCTCCATCAGTAATACACTGAGACGTTATGGTTCCCCATGTCCAGAAGTTTGCCAGGGACCAAAGACTCGGCAAGATCTACATTTAGATGGTCTACACTTAATGGATCAGTACAGCGAAACTTGCAGAGTTTGTCGAGTGTATTTATCTATCGCTTTTCTGCAGGTGATTTAGATTTATGTAAATGCTACACAAGTCTTATCTCCAAGTGTCTTGAAGCTGGTCTTAACAAAGTTAAAATTGGTAATATTAATTGAGCATTTTGGGTTTGCAGTGGACGAGAACATTGATGTGACCAGTAACGAACCTGAAAGAAGTTCCCCCGTGTACAGCACTGCACTCTACCCTTCACGTGAACCGGAGAGTGTCTACGAGACGTCAGCTCGCCTGCTCTTCATGTCTGTTAAATGGGCTAAGAACTTGCCCGTTTTTTCCCATCTGCCATTTAGGGACCAGGTAAACCTCCGCCTTCAAGGTATTATCTGTTATTTTCATCCACTGTGCTCAAGTTCTTCTAATTGTCACTGTAGGTGATTCTTCTCGAGGAAGCATGGAGCGAGTTGTTTCTTCTTTGTGCAATTCAATGGTCCCTACCTCTGGACAACTGCCCCCTACTGTCCCTTCCTGAACTCTTACCCCCTGGACAGGGCAAAGGAAGCCCTTCTGCCTCGGATGTGAGGGTCCTGCAAGAAGCGTTTAGCCGGTTTAAACCCCTACAAGTGGATCCCACCGAGTTTGCATGCTTGAAAGCCATTGTTTTGTTCAAACCAGGTAGGCTTTTTTCATAAATCAAAATTATAAATAACACCGGACACTTTATTAGGTACACCTAGCTAGTACCAGGTTGGACCCCTTTTTGAAATGTTCTTCATAAAGTTTACTCCATATTGACATTAAAGCATCACGCAGTGGCTGCAGGTTTGTCGGCTGCACATCCATGATGCGAATCTCCCGTTCCACCACTTCCCAAAGGTGTTGTACTAGATGAGATGATTCAACTTTATGACATGAAGTGTTCTCCTGCAGGAAGTAGCATCAGAAGATCGCGACACTGGTCATAAAGGGATGGAAGTGGTTTGCTAAAATACTTAGGGAGGCTGTGGTGGTGACATGATTGGTACTAAAAGGTCCAATGTGCGCCAAGAAAATGCCCCCCCACACCATTACACTGCCACCACCAGCCTGAACCTTTGATACAAGGCAGGATGGATTGATGCTTTCATATTGTTGACGCCATCTTCTGACCCAACCAACCGAATGTTGCAGAAGAAATCGAGACTCATCCGACAAAGAAACGTTTTTACAATCTTCTTCCAGTTTTAGTGAACCTGTGCAGACCATAGTTTGACCCCTATGCAGCTTTCAAGAGTAGCAGCAGGTGTGGTCTTCTGGTCATCCGCCTCTGTTGTGTCTTCAGAGATGCTCTTCTGCAGTCTTCCGCATTTCTTCCCCATTCTGATGCTTGCTTTGACTGCAGCAGGTTGCCTTGACCATGTCTAAATGCACTGAATTGCAGCCGTGTGATTGGCTGATTAGATATTTGCATTAACGAGCAGTCAAACAGGTGTACCTAATAAAGTGGCCAATGAGCGTATACTTAAAAATGTCCAAAATTACAAAACTAAAGAAAGCTTAAACTGTTAACTAGCACCATTACTTCAAAAGAAATGCTAAATAAATGTTCTATTGTTTCTTAATAGAAACACGAGGACTCAAAGACCCAGAGCAGGTCGAGAACCTACAAGATCAGTCCCAGGTGCTGCTAGCGCAACATATCCACACGCTTTACCCAAACCAAGTGGCCAGGTGAGAACACAATACTTTACGAATTCATTATTCTCACACTTCTAAGTTTTACTGAAGGACCACCTAACCATCAAAGATGTTTTCCTCAGGTTTGGCAGACTCTTGCTTCTCCTTCCATCGCTTCACTTTGTGAGTTCTGAAAGAATCGAGCATCTTTTCTTCCAGAGGACGATAGGGAACACACCGATGGAGAAACTCTTGTGTGACATGTTCAAAAACTGAGATAAATACTGTTTTTGAGTCTTCTCTGCTTTGCTTTATTGGTATGCTACATGCTAATGCTAAATCTGGGCTACATTTATACACGCCACACGGTTGCTCTTTTCTAAATCTCTTTTAATGTACAGTTGTTGCTTTATATCAATAATATATTCTTATGAGTTGTGTGGTGGGAAATTGAGATTAATTGAGGATGATTTGTAATATTCTGCATCAATATGTTATCTGCTTTGTGAATTGTTGACCTTGTCTTGTGTTTAATGCCATCTTTAGTAGAAGCTAATGGACAATGCTTTCTATGTTCTTTATTGTTTCTTTAATGTTCAGTTTTATGTTCTCTTTGTAGTTTTTATACACTTGTACAATTGTTTGAGTCTATGCATCTTCAAATTAGCACTCCGTTCATATGTAAAGAAAACAAATTGCCTTCTAAGTGCATTAAAATGCAAGGTTATACTTTAAAAACTGTATATTTTGATGACTAATGTTGAAACAAGCTGTTAAAAAACATCTTTTCTAAAGAAATAATGTATATGCCTCGTTGTTGTAGGACTTTTAAATAAAATACAAATTTTAAATCACATTTTAGGATATGTTGATCTTGCTTTCAATGTTATTTGTGACAATTAGAGTCCAGATGCAATCGTGTATTTAAAATATCAACGTTTATCCAACTATTTTCTTTCTTTTTTTATTAGCAAAATACAGCTCACTGTTATAGAACATATTAATGATAATCATGTTATAGACAATGTTGGTGTTTGCTTATAAAAGTGCAGTTTAAAAGCATTTTCATAAGCAAAACGGACTGGTTGTCAAGGTAGAAGTTTTGGTTGCTATGGAGAAGTCTATGGCTGAACTATTGATATGCCAAGTTGGTTGCCATGGAGGGGTCAGTGACAATGTTGCCTTTGTCATAAACCAACCCACGTGTATTTATCATTTTCCAAAGATTTTCAGAAAATTTGGTTGCTAGGGGGCTGTCAGTGATCTAGAGCCTGTTGCTCAAATGCTTTTGCACCGTGGTTGGTATGGTCTTTCATAGGCTAACCTTCATAAATGTAGTTGATCTAAAGTTTCTATGAGGTTCTCAGTTTAAGTTACAGTTTTCCAAAGTTTGACCCTATGTTACTTCAATGGAATTTCCCAGTATTTTTAGGGATTTCCCAGAATGACCGTGGCTTTTCCAAAACAACATAACAAGTAAGACTTTAATCAAAGTGGCATAAAAGGGAAAGAAGCACAAAATCATAACACAGTAGATATTATGCTTATAAGACAGATATGGTTAATTTGCATTAAATTTTAAAATGAATTTATTTTATTTAATTTGGAACTATACGTTTATTTAAGAATGAGCACGGGTTGTAGTAGACCGAATAAATATTTTTATATAAACTCCAACATTTCTTATGTCTAACATTTCTTGTTACAAATGTGTGTTTTTTTTTTAATAATTAAACGTTATTTTGAGGGACAAGGTAGTTTCGCATATTCTTTATCCACAAAAGTACGCACACCATACATTTGTTTCGTTAACGGCAAAGCCAACTTAAATTCGAATGAGAGGTTCTATGCGCATGCGCAAAAATTAAATCATTTTTAAATAATTTATAAAGCACAAACGTTTATTTTTGCAAAGGTATAAGAACAATATATCGGTTAATTCTATTAATGTTGACTAAACGTGTCCTTTCAATATGGTTTCCTAAACAGCAGAGGGCGCCATCAGACTAGCCTTTAGCATGGCATTCGACGCGAGCTACGAAGCAAGCGGAAGTGCGTCATATTTTCACCTGCTCAAAATGATGTGAGCTAATGCCGATTTTTCCCTAATAACAAACGAACGTAGACGAAACTTTATCGTTTCAGACATGACTTTTTTCGGAAGTTCGTCCGGTTATGAATATCAGCGTCTGTCTCCGAAAGAAACTTGGTATCCATTCACTCCCAGTCTTTACGAGGAACAGCGAGGACACTCGTTTGATTATGTGCCTAAAATCAAAGAGAACGACTTCACAGGTACTCACCCAGCTTTATAGATTATACCGTGCATATATTAACGTTATTGTGAAAATGTCTATTTTATAACAAGTACTTTGAGCGGATACGAAGTGGCGGAACTTTCTTTAATGGAGGCCGGAACATAAAACCTGGGAGCACGCATCTGACCACGACCTTGTTTGTTTTAGCGAAATATTAATTAACCATTTATAATTGAAATATCCACTTGTATTTAACATGATTACTACCCCAATATAAACTGTTCAGGAGATCACACGTTCTGATTTCAACACTTCCGGTATAATGTAAATGTTATAGTAACATCTCATAACCAACAGATTCATTCTTTCAACCCGTGAACCTCTAGTTTATCCTGTTTATCCTCCTTCACTTCCAGCCTTTTCACCTGTATTTCCTACCTATTTTCTTCTTCCAGCCTCTCCTGCTCTACCTCCTTCTGGCTCTCCAGTACCTCCCCTTCTGCCTCTCCTCTTTCATCTATACTATCTATCGCTTATCAGAAATATATTGATGCATGGCATTGTTCTAGTGGATTTAACAATCCATATATTCACATGCACAGTTTGCTTATCTTTTAAGGATGAATCTCAGTTTGTGAATTATTATGGATAGTTTATTTGTAAATTATTGGTTAGGGTTACCCTGAAAATATTGCGGACATACAAACCTGATGATGTTGTTTTCATTCCAGACAAATCCCAAGGATTTTTCTCCTGGATTTGCAACTTGATCGTCACGTTCTTGATTTTTCTGATCACCTTCTTGACGTTTCCCATTTCTGGATGGTTCGTCTTAAAAGTCAGTTTCTAGGATGCTTTTAGAGGATATACCCTTTAAAACAATACTCATTGAGTATTTTTAGGTGGTACCAAACTTTGAGAGGATAGTGGTGTTCCGTCTGGGTCGAATCCGTCCCCCCAAAGGCCCCGGGGTGGTTCTGGTTCTGCCTCTGATTGACCAGTGGCAACGTGTGGACTTGCGCACAAGAGCCTTCAACGTCCCTCCCTGCAAAGTATACAAAACCCAACACATCACAAACATCGTCAACTGTTGATAAAGCTTGTAAGATGTAATGCACCTGCACTAGGTAAGCACCAGAGATGGTGGGCTGGTGTCGGTGGGCGCGGATATCCAGTTCCGCATCTGGAGTCCGGTGATGTCGGTGGTGGCTGTGCAGGATCTGAACTCCTCCACTCGTCTCACGGCTCAGAACGCCATGATGCAGAGCTTGAGCCGCAAGAGCCTGAGGGAGATCCAGAGCGAGAGGGTTAAACTTGGAGAACATCTTGGGGTGAGATGGTCATTTTTGCACATTGTTCTGCAAAAAACAGTGTTTTTGTTTACGTTTTATATTTATTTTTGCTCTAGATGGACATGAATGAGATGACAAAGCCGTGGGGGCTGGAGGTGGACCGCGTGGAGCTGACACTGGAGGCTGTTCTCCGGGAGCCAGACGGGGGCCACTCGGGACCCCTCATCTTGCCCCCATCCGTGCCGGGACTGGAGGGTTTGGCTGGACCCATACAGCAACTTGCGATGCATTTCCTGAGCCAGACATCTGCACCTCAAGGTGATTTTGAGTCCTTCTGAATATTGCGTTTAAAGAAGCCGTTTTCTAGGTTCAATGTGTTTAAAAGTGCTTCAAAGGCTGAAATGATTTCCCCTTTTTTCCGTGGATTAACTGTGATGTTTAAATGAAAACGAGATGCTCCAGGATTGGCTAGCCCAGTTACCAGATCCATATATAGACTGAGCATGTCTGGGGATGAAAGATGAAACCAAAGAGCATTGATGAACTCTGGGGGGCATGCAAGCCTGCTTTCTTTCCTATTTCTGATGACTTAATCAATAAATTGTATGAATCTTTGCCAAACTGCAGTCCTTTAAGCTCATGAAAGTCATAGAAGATATTAAATTAGGATCTCACGACACCACTACTTAATTTATCTGACGTTTGTTTGTATTTGCAGTAAATTTGTTCTTTTTTTTTTTATTCAGGGAAATTATCTTTTCGGTGCGTTAAGCATCATTTGGGAGGGTTCTAGCTTTCCATATAAGTTATTTGTAACACCAGCATATCCAGATGAATAGGTGTTCCTACAAAATAGATAAGCGATATGGACTATTCATCAAACCAAAAATTTATGTTTCTTTTCAGATTCTCTGAGTTTTTCTGATGAGCTGCACCCAGTGACTGAGAGCCCTGTGGATGGACTGATGGAGAAGGTCCGATCTGTGCTGTCAGAGGAGCTGGTTCAGCAGGTCAGAGCCTGTTTCCTCTTCCAGATCTCCATGGACTCAGGACTGAGCAAAACTTATTACGTGGACCTGACTCAAGGTAAGCATGTTCCGTTTGAGACTTGTCCATATTATTGTTGTGATGCGAGCAAAATTGATTTGATGCGTAAATCTGAAAGCAGGATTTCAGGCTGACCTTTTTGCTTCCAATATTGGCCTCGTTCGGCTACTGTTTCTGTTTGCCTTTGAATGTGCAGAACCTCTCCCAAGCTTTAGATGGTGCTAAAGAGTCACAACCTAACTTTAGGCGTTAGAAATGTAGAAGTCTGTTTACCATCTGTAAGTAGAAATTCAATTTGCTTGTCTGGCAAACAAACCATGGATAGCTGCAGCAGATCCTGATCTACCTTTACTTTCAGCTCCTGCAGAAAATGTGCAAATTTGAATAAAAGCGTTTAATTGACTAGCATATATTGAACCAACCACACATACCAGTAGGTGGAGTATGTATATATGAATGGTTTGATACCAACACCAGCCATTAAATGCTACAAGAAAGTTAATTTCCATTCCATACATCCTTAAACCCACACTCAGATAATGATGATGATGATGATGATGAGGATGATGAATGAACTCAAGCTTTGAATGTTTTTTTTTTTCCCCGTAATAGAATGAATGGTTTGTTGTAAATGTGTCCCAATCCATTGCCCACCCCTGAACGCAACCTTAGCATGTCTCTGTGTCTGCATTCAGGGTGTGGAGCGTGCGGGGCGTACGCCGAGGGCGTCCTGTCTCGAGAACCAGATGTTTCCCTGTGTCTGAGCGAGCAGGATCTGCTGGCCATGTTTAAGGGGGATCTGCAGCCCTTCTCAGCCTACAGCAGAGGGCGTTTGCGAGTCCAGGGCGACCTGAACACCACCATGAGGCTGGAGGCACTCGTCAAACTGCTCAGGAACACGTGATTGCCTGGATGACGAGGGACTTTTAAAATATATAAAGTTTGGGATGTGAATATTTAATATAATTAAGTTCCCTCTTAGGAAGGATTTAAACACTTCTTGAGATTGCTGAGGTTACCAAACTGTTGAAAAACACGGTAGCCATTATTTTTGCACTTTTTTTTTTTTTTTTTTTGCACAGATCAAGCAATGTTTTCTTTACATAGTTTCTGCTGTTTTTAAATGATTTTAAATGTAAAACTAGTTGGCTAAAGTTAAAAGTGGCCTTTAAAAGTGTTTTTATGAGCAAAAAAGGAATGGTTGCATGATAAAATTTTTGGTTGCTATTGAGTAGCCGATAAGAGTAATATAAACCAACCTCCATGTCTCTATGATTTTCCTTAGCTGAGATAGTGATATGTCAAAATGGTTGCCATGATAAGTTGCTATGGAGGGGTCTGTGACATCATGTAATGTACACCAAACCCCACGTCTTTATCATTTACCAAAGCCAAGATAGTCTGGGGATGTGGTTGCTAGGGTAAACAGTTTGGTTGTTAGCCTGGGGGTTCAAATACTTTTGCAAAGTGGTTGGTATGTTCTAGCATTGTCTGGTAACCTCCACAGGTGTGGTCTGTTTCTATGAGGTTCTCAGTTTGAGTTACAGTTTTGCAAAATCTGGGAAAATTTCCCAGAAATCTTTTAGTCCAGTTTGGGTGTCTTGGCAAAGCTTGGTAGCTGGAGCTCGAACACTTTTGGAGTAAATAGACTCTTTGGCTCAGCAACTAAACAGTGTAGTTTATTTTTACTCTTTATTTTGAGCTGTTATGTGTCTATTTATTTAATCCCAAAGTTTCTGTTCATGTTTGCTCTCCGTGACTTCCCAGAAGTGCACTTTCTAACAAATCTCTGTTCGTTCCACGGTAATCCTGCCCAGTGCTACTTGACTGGCATCATCCTTGAGTGCATGTTATCTCTGATTCTCGTTCAAGGCTGGCTCTGTCTTGACCTCTGACCTCAGAGACCTTGAACAGTCTGTAATGGAGATTTTCTCTGTAGTCGTCAGGGGCGTTTATACATTAATAATCTATGTATCATTCCATTCTCCGATTATCAAGATCAAGCAATATTCATGCTTTTCTTTCATTTTTTTTTAAATGCGAAATAATCGTTTTATTTATTTATTTATTTTTTTTTGCATTTTCAATTCACTGCTCAAAAATAGAAGTGAAAAAAGCCATCTTTGTCATTTGTATCCTTTAATTATGTTTATTTATGTTTTGGTTTTAAAAGAGCAGGATTCTAACCCCTAAGCTAAAAGTAAACGTAATACAAGGTTTACTTCAGACCTCTGTTTCCAAGAGCTCGGAGCAGATGGACACCAGGAGAAGCTCTGAAATGCGCCAGAGAAGATTTTGTTTGAGTGTGAAGAAGCCTTCGATTAACATAGACATTATCTAAACTTAGAGCCCATCGTTGCTACACACTGAAATCAGCGGTTTTGTTCAAAGATATTGAGTTCTGCAACCCTACCTGGTGTATAGAAAGCATCTTTGCTATTTAGTCGCATTATTCTTGCCCCAGGCAGAATGGCGACATGTTGACGCTTCAATACAAGAATCTGGCAACGTTGCATCTAGTGTTTAAAAATGTCTATGATGCCAGTATTGGTTTTTAAAGGTAAATATAGTAGTAACGAGCTATTTTAAATCCTATTTTTGGGATAGAGCAGGAAATACGACACACGGGAAGTTGCATCACAAAGAGGAAGTTACAAGCTCTTTAAGTAAAGTTGCTGAAAGATGCTTGTTCTTTTATGAAAGACTGGATATTCCTTCTCTCTCTCTCTCCACCCTTTTTTCCTCCCCCTCTCCACTGCCTCAATCTTTTTTGTCTCTTTGTTCTCAATGCAGCATGTGTTTAGCTGATGAATGTTTAAGCTAAATAAAGCTACGTTTTGTTAAATCTTGTTTCTGCTGGGAAAACAAGGGGTTAAAAAGTCTTACATTTTATTAAATAATGTTTCACAGGTCTTAATTTGCACACAGTTTAAGCCCAAACGTTTGGTTGTTTAACAAACATGGCTGCCACAGCGACCACGAATAAAGTTTTTGTCATTTACAAAAGTTTTAAATTATGAAAACAATTCTTGTATGTTAGTTTTTATCTAACAAATACAAAAATTTGTCAATCGTAATTGAAATCATTTATAGCCTTATAACAGTAACGCTTCTCAATAGATTAGCTTATGAGTCAAACCTCTGTAAAAAACATGTTTCGTGTTTGGTTTTATAAGTGCTTATAAACAGGGTTGGAAAACATAATTGCAAATGACAAAAAATGTAAGTTTTAAAGGAAAATTGTACTAATAAAAGGAATGATTTACAATATAGCCTCGTGTTCGTATGTTTATAAACGACCAGAAGTTTTACATTTCCTGATCCCTCAGAACCATTCAAGTCTTGAAAGGAAGTTTTCTAGACTTTTAGAGGTGTATTCTTTCTCTTTATCTGCGACTCTAGGGCTTTTTAAATCTTTCTAAGATTTGGGTGAAGAAGTTTTTTTTTTTTTTTATATATACAGTGATATTTTTTTGGCAGTAATGTTTACTTCACATCCATAATTGCAAATGCCCTGTTATAGACATAATACAACTTTTAAATCATTTCAGGTTCCTCTGAAGAGGCCCATCGGGGTTCTGCTGTTTGTATTGAAAGTAGTGCTGGCAAATGAAGGGATCTTAAAAAGCTACTGCCTCTAAACCACCCGCGGTTGTCCTTGAGCTCTGGAGATAAATAGACATGACCAGATTTGAGAGAGGGAGTGTGTGTGATGTCCCGGCGCACTGTGTCTGCACGTCTGGAGCAGTGCATGTCCTCTCTGAAACCACTTCAGCGAGCAGCAGAGCTGAAACCAGAGGATTCTAGTGTCCGGCCCTTCAGTGAGATCCCTGGACGATGGAGGAGCAGCCTGAACAGCGCCATCTTCTTCCTAAAGATGGGTGGACTTGGGAACATCCACCGCATCATGGTGCACAACTTCAACACCTTTGGGCCCATTTACAGGTGACGAAAAAGTGATTGTGTTAAAACCGGTTCAATATTTTCATGTTTTTTGGGACTTCTCAAGTCTTGGTCAGTGCTACTTCAAAAAAATGAAATCTTCCTTCCATTTATTGTGCAAGTCAGAAAAAGTAGACGAATGGTTTCTTCTTGCGCGGCTCCTACTGTTGAGCATGGATGAGGGCATGTGATTGTGTGAGGGTTCTAGCAATTAATTCTAAATTTAATTCACACAGAACTAGAACATCTACCACAAATTTGCTGTTTTGCCAAAATGGCTTAAATTTTTTTCGTTGTGTTTACAAATTTAAAAGATACCAGGAGTGATGCAATTGCTGATCTTTCAGAACTTTTTCGCAGATTAATACGTTTATTTTTTTTCATGTGGAAAAAGGTAGCGATGCGAGAAGTGGAAATGTATTTATCAATCATAGTCGTCTTCATACTTTAAAACTCTATAAACTCTTAAATCTAAAACAGAGAAAAGGTGGGTTTCTACAAGAGCGTGAACATCATAAAGCCAGAAGATGCTGCAATCCTCTTCAAAGCTGAGGGCGATTATCCCCAGAGACTGACCATAGAAGCTTGGACTGCTTACAGGGACTACAGGAACCGAAAATATGGCGTCTTGCTAAAGTTGGTATATCATAACTTCTTGTGTCTGCTTTAAATGTGTTTTCTGAGATGATGGTGGTGTGATCCTGCAGAGCTGGAGAAGACTGGAAAACTAACCGGATCATCTTGAACAAAGAGGTGATTTCTCCAAAGGTGCAGGGGAACTTTGTGCCTCTTCTGGATGAGGTTGGTGAGGACTTTGTGGCTCGAGTGAAGAAAAAGATTGAGAGGAGCGGACAGAACCAGTGGACCACGGATCTCTCCCACGAGCTCTTCAAGTTTGCTCTGGAATGTAAGGACGCTTTTGTCCTTGTGACAGGAAAAACACGATATTTAAAAAAAACAGGAAAGCTTAAACTGCATTTCTGGTATTGAGTAAGCAGTGTTTTTGATAGTGTTTTGCTGATAATATTATATCTTACAGAATTTTATCTCCATTTTAGCTCATGCTTGGGATGTTTGGGATCACGAGCGATAGTCTTTATTTTTAAAAGGTGATCAGAAAATTATCCTTACTAATTTAAAAAAGAGCTTTAGGGGGGTGGACAACTGTGAACAAAACAAACAAAATATCACATGTTTTAAAAAAAATAATAAATAGCTTTAGTTTAATAAATCAACAAAGGATTAGAACTGTTCTAAAATGTGAGAACACATTTCTTTTGGTACTTAACTCAATGTTTTTTTGACTGGGTTAAAATGGGTGCAGATATTGATTTCCAGTGGAAAACAAACTGATTCATATTGATTGATTCAGAACACACCGTAATCTTTATAACTAGGCATTTAAAGAGTATTATTTCGCGAGGTGAGACGTTTTGGCGGACTTTTACAATATGCTAACTCTATTAGCATAAGTCTATAGTGTTTTACATTGGAATCGCTAGCTTTACGGCTAATCTTTTACCGAAAGAAAACCCCATTTACACGATGTTGCAGCAGATATCTTGTAATTTATTCGTACTACTAAGATGTACGTGGTTGAAAAGAACCTTCGAAGGGTTAAAGAATGATAACAGTATTCTAATAAAAAATACTAACGAAGACTTTTTCTAGTTCTAAAACCAGTTTAAGAAGACGTAGAGCACTTATTTAATTTAAAAGTATGGATATGAAACAAGATTCTGTGTCAGAGAAAGCATTATTTATAAAAATAAATTACAGAGAACTAAGGAATATTGTCCGTTTTCCCTCTTGATGCGCAACAGGATGGAAGTGGCCCATTAGCAATTTTTCGGTTTATAGCCCGTCTGGCTCCATAATATAGTTCAATGTATATTGTTGAACTTTCATTAAAAATTCTTAGAGGGCTGGTTTTATTTTATATATATTTAACCACCAATTAAAGTTATATTAAGATTTTCATTTTTGCACAATTAAAAGCGTGGTTTCTTCTGTCAGTCATTGGCTATATACTATAGTGTGAAACCTACATCTAATCTGGTAACTTCACTTCGTCCTGTTTCGATTATTTGTAAGTGATTCAAGATGACAATGACTGCCAAAGCCCTATGTAAGACTTGAACATATGGAATGCTTAATTTGCAAACTGCCCCCCTCAAATCGTGACATTATTGCCTACTAAGATATATTTGTGTTTTATTTCAGCTGTGAGTTCTGTGTTGTACGGCGAGCGCTTGGGGCTGTTCTTGGACTACATTGATCCGGACGCCCAACACTTCATCGACTGCATCACCCGCATGTTTAAAAGCACGTCACCCATGCTGTACCTGCCCCCCAGTCTGCTGCGGCCAATCAGAGCCAAGGTCTGGAGGGACCATGTCGATGCTTGGGACGGTATCTTCAACCAAGGTAAACAAAGGCTTTTACAAACCAAACAATCCAGTTATTATGTTAATAGTATTCAAAAAATAAAAGCATTTTTAAAAGCTCATCAAAATCACATAGCAGCCAGCAGGTGGCAGTGCATTTCCTTTATGATCATTCAGTAGATGAACAATGTGCTTTAGACCTGAGGATATCACACAGACTTTTGAAGTCATGGCTGCTCACATGTTAGATGACCACAGATCAGCCATTGTGTATTAATAATGGATAGTATCTTTTATTACAAGTACTTTTTATACTTTAATCAGCAACTATGAACACATGCAAGACATATTTTAGAGAAAATGATACGCTCATGCAAAAACTGTTCTTTAATTAAACGTGTTTGGTTTTCATGAAGCTGACAGATGCATCCAGAACATCTACAGGCAGTTGAGGAACAATCCCGACACCAAGGGGAAGTATCCAGGGGTGCTGGCGAGTCTTCTAATGCTGGATAAGCTCTCCATTGAAGACATAAAGGCCAGCGTCACCGAGCTCATGGCTGGAGGGGTGGACACAGTGAGTGGAACATTTCCATCTGTGATGAGATGAAACAAATTTTTTTGTGGAGCGCATTTTGTAGTTAAAAATGCTTTATATTCATACAAGAGAAGCTATAGTTCAAAAAGTTCAATTTAATTTAAAATCAACTGATAAGTAATCCATTTAAATGGTTTTCATGGCAATCTGTTGCTGATACCAGTGCTGACTGACTGTTTTCCAGTACAAAAACCTGCGAGGAACCATATCAGGATCAAGAGCCTTCATGGTTTCTCAGTCAAACACACCTGATGATGCATTCTCCTGGCTTGCCCCCCAAATTTAGATTTTAGTGTGTTTGGCTCAGCTTTTTCCTGATTGTTTCTCCAAACTGTTAGATTTTGGTGTGTTTGGCTCAGCATTTTTCTGATTGTTTCTCCAAACTGTTAGATTTTGGTGTGTTTGGCTCAGCATTTTCCTGATTGTTTCTCCAAACTGTCAGATTTTGGTGTGTTTGGCTCAGAATTTTCCTGATTGTTTCACCAAACTGTTAGATTTTGGTGTGTTTGGCTCAGCATTTTCCTGATTGTTTCTCCAAACTGTTAGATTTTGGTGTATTTGGCTCAGCATTTTCCTGATTGTTTCACCAAACTGTTAGATTTTGGTGTGTTTGGCTCAGCATTTTCCTGATTGTTTCACCAAACTGTTAGATTTTGGTGTGTTTGGCTCAGCATTTTCCTGATTGTTTCTCCAAACTGTCAGATTTTGGTGTGTTTGGCTCAGAATTTTCCTGATTGTTTC
>SRMA01026605.1:1001433-1088533 GCA_007224835.1 Danionella cerebrum | reverse complement strand
GAGAGAGTGTAGGAGAAGGGGTGAGAGAGGGAGGGAGATGATGGTGAGAGAGAGGGTGAGAGAGTGTAGGAGAAGGGGTGAGAGAGGGAAGGAGATGATGATGGTGAGAGAGGGTCAGTCAGAGAATGAAGAAGAGGGGTGATGGGGAGAGAGAGAGAGGGAGACAGAGAGAGAGAGAGAGAGAGAGAGAGAGAGGGTGAAAGAATGAAGGAGGTGGTGAGAGAAAGAGGGAAGGAAATGATTTTAGGGAGTGAGAGAGAGGGTGATGGGGTAGAAGAGTGAAGGAGAGGGTGATGGGGAAAGAGATTGAGATAGACTGAGTGAGAGAGAGAGAGGTTTAAGAGAGTGGTCTTAGTGAGAGAGTGAAGGAGAGTGTGAGTGAGACAGAGAGAGGGGGAAAGAGAGGGATGAGAGAGAGGGGGAAGGAGATTGTGATGGGGAGAGGGTTGATATTTTTATTGACTTTATTAATATTCATTTTACATTGATTATTAATATTGTTTAAAGCTTTGGCAACGCAATGCATTTAGTCATACCAATAAAGCTGGATTTGAATGTGAGAAGGTGAGGATGGTGGGGGGTTGGGGGTGAGGAAGGGAGAGGAGTGTGATCTTTTTATTGGACATTAATATGAATGAGGCGCTTCGGAACAGATTGCTTTGCTTCGAATCTCATCAGTGTGCGCTCGCATGTGGATCGTACGTTTATCTCTGCTCTGAATAAATGTGTGTTGTTTCGCTTCAGGAAATCTCCGCGTCGACTCGTAATGATGCGTGGCGAGATTAATTCCTCACGCCGCCAGCACTTGAAAAGATTTCTGAATCTTTTCCTTTCGACAAACACCATCCTGTCGTTTTCTTTGTCTCGCTCTCTTTCTGTGGCTCCATTAACACATCTAGTCTCCTGTCACTGGGAGGCCGAGAGTCTACAAGGAAAGTGTGAGGGAGACAAATTGCAGAGCTTTTTGAAATCAGACAGTCAACTAGAGCAGGGAGAATAAATATCAGCATCAGAAAACGAATGTTTGCACAGAACTTGAGGCTGTTTTTGATCTAGAGCTGTAAATGTTTTGGGCACCCCTCCAAAACATGGATAAAGATAAACGTATCGTACAATCAAACTTATGTTAATCTAACAAACTGCCATAAAAAATCTCTAAAATAGAAATCCCTGTAAAGAAATGATTGCATACAAGCAATATCTAAAAATGTAGACGATACCTGCAGCTTGAAAAATTGTGAATAAAGGGGAATTTTTTTTTTAATGATTAAATTTTCTCCACCAAAAATGAAAAAGTTACATAATCATAGATAGAGGAACAGGTACAAATAATTTTTCATGTAAAACTGCAGATCTACCTTTGTTGAACAACAAAAGTGCTGACTCATGCAGTGCATGCTGGGAAATCTGTTTCAATCACACTTGATTAATACCAGTGAAAAATTATTTAAGTGCTAAAGAGCTATTTTATTAAATTTATCAGAAGACACGATGAAATGAAACATGATCAAAAATGCAGACGGTGGAAGAGAAGGAAAAATGGTTTCACGACCATGGACCTTAGTCAACCCGCCGCCATTTAGGCTTGAAGGTGACAGGTGTACCTAATAAAGTGGCCAATGAGTGCCATACTGATATTCACACGTGTTTATTCGAGAATCCACAGTTTAAAAAATAAATCGATATCATTACTTCCTTTTATCCCAGATATTAATTTCGTAACCAGCCCTTTATTGGAGGGGTGACTGGGAGGGAAGCTGGTTCGTAATTGGGGGCGTGGTTAGTTAATTAACTGCTCCTAAAAGGCTCCTCCCGAACTTTGTCATATGAACGCCATGCATCATGGAATGCTTCTTCACTTATTTTTTTTTCCACGGCATGAAAACATTTGGTGGACACCACAGAAAAAAAGGTCTTAATTCTCTGCTGCTACACACCGTTACCTCATATTAGTGCCCGAAACAAAGACATGGTTCAACTCTCCCCAGGTCCTGAAACCTTTCACTCAGTTTATGGTCACCCTCATGGTCTTAATGAGAAAAAAACTACTTTAATGAACTCCATCTTCACTCGTTTTCCTTTTGATTGCAGTCTTTCAGGTGCACAGAGCTTCTGTAAACAGCACCCTGGTCATGCAAACCTTCTCTTCTCCCTCAAACCACTGCAGTCTCTCATCATAAACTCTCATTCGTGTTGTGCACAAAAGAAGCTTAATATGTGCAGAAATGTCAACGTTTCAATTAACAGAAGCGCAGCCTTGAATTCTGCAGAGAACCTGTTGTTGGGGAAAACGGCCTTGAGTGTCTGAATGTGATGAACATTTCTAAAGTATCCACCCACTCGCCGCCTACATCGATAGATCTGCCATCCAATCCTGACAGCCCGGCTCTGGCTTTGTCTGTCAAGGCCAGTCGGAGAGCTCGGTGTGGGGCTCTGGGGCTTTGAAAGAGCCGTTTCAATCCAGGAATGGAGGATATTATTCATGACCTTGACTGTGCAGTGAAGCAAGGCAAAGAGAAAAGTGTTATGAAAGAGAGGTCGTAGAGTTGCCATCTACAGCTGGAGAGAAAGAGCTGATGGAAGGAGACTGGAGGCATGCGTCGGGAGTGAATCGAAGGTGCAAAACGAGCAAAAAGCATTCTTTCTTTGAGAAAGGGAAAGAGACCAATGCTGGAAGTGCTCAGCAGAATTGGGAGATCAGTGATTCCATTTGCATAGAAATGATAGAGCGGCGCGTAATTTGTATACGCAACCGGAGACAACCAGTAGTCACAAAACAATCCATAATACAATAAAAGAATCTCGACAAAAGTTCACGGCGAGCAGAAGAACATTAAATCATGATTTAATCCCAAAAGTGACACCAAATGACCTACTGCATAGTATACAAAACGTTTTTCCTTTATGTCTTGGCATATGGCTAGAACGTTCCTGTGTTTACAATAATACGTTTTATAACATGAAAATAAATAAAACACTAAAGCTGCAAGCAGCGATCAAAAAGCCCAAGCACATCCCCTGTTATCGCCTCTCTGTAGCCAGCTTGTTGCACTATGCTCTAAAGAGCAATGCAGGCAAAGTTACAAGATAAATCCACATCATAAAGTGTCATGCCCACTAGGTGGTGCTATGAAGATGTCCAAATATTTTTTTCTGTTATCATTTTGGCCAATTTTCTTGTCAAATTTGACAAAAATAAGTACCATATCACTGTTAAATGTAGTTTTCCTGTGGCCACCTGGTGGCGCTATAACATTATATAATGTTTACAATGTAGATGTGTTCAGACATGGACTGTAAACACAGTTGGTAAATTTGGGACTGATCAGACATTGTACAGCAGAGTTTTAACAACTTCCTGTTTATGGGTGAAATGTCGTTTTTGACAAATATTAAGTTTAACGAAGTAAAAACATCTTTGCAGTTTAACATCACATATGCCTTAAGATAAGACTGATGGAGTTTCGAGATGAATGGATAAAATTTCTAGGTGGAGTTTGTTTATGGTCCTTTGAAGAGGTTTCTGCAAAATAACCGACTTTCGATTTTGGAAACACGATCTATATTATACTTATATTTAAGTCTCGGTACCCTAGTCTTGGTGTGTCAAATTTTATTTACTGATGACAAACTGGTAGCGCACCAATATATGAAATACGAAATACAGATTGTATAAACACGGAAGGCTCCACGGAAGATTAAAATAGTTCTGACTATTACGAGTCTAATATGAGACTAATATGAGTCTACATTGGGACCAGCTCTCTTTATTTGTTTGTTGGTTGGTTAGTAGCACCCCTGCATCTCTCAAATGTTTTGTTTTAATCACTTTGGGTTACAGTAATGTTCTATACAAATAAACTTGCATAGACGAATATCTGGCAACCCTGCTCATCATGTGGAATCATCTGAAGAGATGCTATCTCTCAATTTACTCTGCGTAATTCACACCTGTAACTGAACGGAGCGTGCTGCTCTCCACTAGGGGTCACTGTGGCCCTCTGTCTGAGCTCGTGACCCACTCTTGGCCCCGGCTCAGGAAGGCTCCTCTCAGTGGATTTCATTCCTGGCAGTGTGTAAAATGAAGATGCACAGAGTTTCAAGGTGCATCCTGTTTCTCAGTCCTGCAGCTCAGTCTCTGACGGCCTCCATGCTCACAAAAACACAAGTGCCGGCGGCACCACGGCAAAAGTGTAAATTACAGCACATTCCAGAAGCCGCGGAGGGGAGTAAGATGATGGGAATAAAAGCAGCTAATATCTTTTATTCAGGAAGCTGTCACTGCGGCTGCACTGGAGACCCTACAACTGAATTATTCACAATACTTGGATACAATAATCTTTAAATTGTGCTGTTTTTGCTCCACTGAAATATTTAGATTGTATTAAATTAACATTGGCTCTAGGTGACCAACAATTTGGACTAAATGTGTAATTTTCCTGATGGATTCCCTCATCAGATGCTTGACGCTTTAAATTCCACCCAATGAATTGCAGCAGATGCTCTGGACTCGTGAGTTACAATCAAAAATATTTGTTTGTCGAAAATGAATACAATACTGAGTGTCTGGCAACCGTTAAGCATTGAGGAGGTTCCTTGAATGTTTGGGGCTGCATTTCTGGGGATTCGTCTGGATTAATGGTGTTTGAGTACTGATAAATGCAGATAGATACTTATTCATCATGCGAAACCATTAGGGAGGCATTCCGTTTCATTTTACAGACCCTACATTGGAGCAATCAGTGACATCTAGTGGCGAAAATAAAGGCAACCCTTGGAAGTGCAATACCTGTGATGGACAATAACTGTGATTTTCAAAGTTCTGGCACAAAAAGTGCTTGGAAATGGAGAGGTTCACCTGTTTTTTTTTTTTATTCAATGCTTTTTCTCTGGGATTTATTAACTTTTATTTAGTTTTATTCGTCTCAAAACATTTGATTTTAGAAATAAAAACAGTTCATTTTCAATTTTGATAAAAAAAATACAAATTTCAAAGTACTCTGAACTGTATTTTTGTACAATTTCAGGTTTGTTGTGGAATTATAGTGTAACATAATGAAAAATGACTTGTAAAATCATGAAAATTATTTAAAAAAAAAGACAATTTATTAGAGCAAACTGCAAAATAGTAAGAGGGATTAAAACTGCAAAAAGTTAAATATGTTACTTTGAAATATTTTTTCCATAAGTAGTTGATTTTGAATGTTTTCGTTGTATAAACAAACATTTATAGCTTTGTATGTTGTGGTAGAGGCCCATACAGCTCTGATAAAACCTTGGAAATAAAGTTTCATTTACTCATGATTTACTTTAATTTAAAGAAATGTTCATTGAGCAAATTTCTCAAATGACTTTGCAGTTCTTCAGTAACCTCAAATATTTACAAGACAAAATGAACATTTTTAGCGCAATGAATTTGTGAAAATACAAATTAAAAAAATGATGGCTGAGAAAATAAAGACCAGCTGAGAACGGGCATTTACAATACGGATTAAAAATAATTATCATGTAAATTAAAAATAAGACTCTTTGCCCACTTCAAAAACAAAGCCCTAAGTTGAAAAAGAGTTCAGTATAAAATCAGAAACCCTTTAAAACAATGCAATCATCCTCTGACATCAATTACAGGAAGAGTCCGAGCATAGCTTCAGGAAACCCAACCATTACCCCGATTCCTCTCCGCAACAACATCATGAAGATAAAGACTTCAATCCACGGCTCGTTTTCAGATTCCAGTCGCCGGCAAAGGCTAATCAGATTCAGTTCAAGGCATCCAGAGGGAAAATCAATAGCGTATAAAAAGAATTGATGAATTAGAAATGTACACTCAGTGTGAATATTGATCAGCTTCGATCCGCTGAGGATCGACAGCCAGGACTCAAAAACAAAGAGAAAATATTCGTTCGGTTGTACAGGAGATGCGCTAAAAGCTATCTGCAGATTGAGACATTCTACTCACAGAGAACCTTCAGAGGAAATGAAAAGAGATACAGGAAGTGACTCACAGATACAGACGGTATCTCTGCTTGGTGTCGGGTTGATTCTCATGGGTTTGATGATCTTCTCAAGCAGAAATTGAAGGACAAGGACTGACTCGGAGCGCTGTAAGAGAACACAAAAACTCTGCATTTACACATGCAACATGCGTTTCTTTTATTCAGATATTAAAGTGTTCGATTTAGACATTCCAATTATCCCAAGAAACAGGTCATGTGATGCCAGAGCATTTCACATTAAACAATAAAGCCTCATTTGTTTATCCACGACACTGAGAAACGTTTTATTTTACGATTATTTTTGTCACGTTTTTCTTCGTAAGTTTCAAGTCTTTATCTTCTGAGACACATTCTGAACACCATCTCCTAGAGCGTTCAAGCTACAACCACCAAAAACCATCTTTTTAAACTGGTTCCACTAAAGGAATTTGAAGAAATCTCTGATGAATGCTGGGAAATTTTTCCGTTGATTTAGATTTAACATCGCTATCAATTTGGCATCTCTATCTCAGCTCAGGAAATCATAGAGATATTGGTTTATTTTAATCATATTGACACGGGGAAAGACTTGCTCCATAGCAACCAATGGCATATCTTTATCTCAGCTTAGGAAAATGCTAAATACACGGAGGTCTGTATATTCCATTTGCAGTGACAATAAAAATGGTTTTAAACTAAACACCTAAGTTTGGATGCAAACTCTAGCCATCTAGTTAGCACTGAAACACTCTGAACAGAGCTCCAGTGTAATGGGAGTTTCTAGTCACGGCTGCAATCTAGTCCAGTTGAAAATACAGGTCCGATGGCAAGTCTTCATCCATCCTGTGGACTGTTTGAGAGCTGGAAATGGCATGTCTGACGCTAAACTAATGTCATTACCAGCGGAAACACCTCAGCAGGACAAATCCAGATGCTCTGCTCAATTACATTACATTACATTGAGTCTATTCGGACGAAGGTCTGGTGAAGATCTGCAGCGCTGGACAAACACAGGCAAGAAAAGCAGGAAAAAAAAACAGACAACAAAGAATCTTAAGGTCTTCGCATGCAGTAGCTGCCATGTGGTGGCGCTCAGAGAACAGTGGCACTCCTGTGTTTTTATCATCTTTTTGTCTGTTGTAAGAAATAAACACCACTGCGTCCATCTTTTTCCTATCATTCATCCTCTGTTGGGAGGTAGTCGTCTTGTTCTGAGTGCCACCAAACTGTGGATTTTTTTGACAGGTGAAAATAGAGCCAATTTCATTGGTTGTATGCAACACTGTCAAATGTAAAAAACAACAAGAACTTCATCACATTGCATCAATGTCTGCAAATGATCTTATGAAATGCAGGTAAGACCTTTTAATAATTGGTCTGCTAATTGTCACAGATGATCATGAACGCCAAGTGCTAACAAGTGCCTGAATGACTCCGAGAACTCTGTGAAAGAGTGTGAACAGATCAAAATCCAGCTGTTTAGCTTTGACTTATGTCTGGAAGAGGAGGAATGGCTCATGCTCTACTACTTTCAGGGGGTTTGTAAATGAAGTGCATGAAGGTCCAGGTAAGTCAAGACCTCCTCCTCTGCTAGGGCATTGAAAACGCATCAGGAATGACGATTTCAGCATGACAATGGTCCAAAACACATGATGAAGGTATTGGTACAAGAGCATTTAACTGCAAAAGTGACCTAGCCAGTATTATCCAATGGAAAAAGCCTTAAACGTTTACAAAACTCTGTTGATTTGAGCATAATGTGCTACTGGTCTAATCAGATTCAATGGTGTATGCTAAGCTAATGCTAAATGTACATCACCATATTTGGAGAAAAGCTGAATAGATGCTAAAATGGTAAAACACCACTATTTTCTCAGCGGGAGATGAAGAAAAAGCCTCAAACAGTAGTGTTCCTTTAATAATGGCATAGTTATTGTGGAGAAACCATTAGGCGTGTTACGTCTCTATCTTTCAGTCCATGTCCAGGAACACATCTCTTCAATCTCTGGAGCAATGAGCGAGGCCAGACAAAGCATGCTAAGCTATGTGCCGTCACATCTCTACTGATGCGATCAGCCCGGCCCCTCCCTGGTGCTGCGCCTCACACACGCAGTTATTGACCTCTGGCATCTGCTCCATCTAAAGCAATCGGTGGTGCAGCATCATTTGTCAGGGTCTGGTTGGTCAGGCTCTCGACGTGATTGTGGGAGTAGATTCTGGTTTTTAGTCCTCCCACGCATGCGATTTCACACCCAAATAATGAGCCGCTGCTTGGGGGAAATAATGAAGATACAAAGGAACCAATTAATTTGTAAAATTGCAGTTTTATCTGCATATTTATAATGTGAATTATAGCAGCTTTCGGCTGGAGTTATTGTTATTTTTATATGCACTGAATGGTCTTTCATTTTTCATGCATAAGGTAATAAACCACAGAGATTTACGCTGTTCTTAACAGAAGACATCTCTTATTTCTTCAGCAAATAATGGGTTCATTTTATAGGTTTTTAATCATCACAATTCTAAATTGTAGATATTTCACAGTTTGTTTGTTTTTTGTTATGAACAAAAACTAATTTGCATTGTTTTGTACAATTTTTGAAGATTTGGCTGAAAGGCAGCTAACATAGCTTTGACTTCAGAGCTGGGGTTTGTAAATGTCCCTGATGAATTAAAGTAAAGTTCATTAAATATAACCGAATTACTGACAGTTGCAAGTTAGATTGCATTTGATAACAAAGCTGCAACTTTAAAGCGATTTTTATTTTATTTTGTGCTTATCTTCATTTTGATCTAATTTGATTTGTCATTTCATTCATTTATTGGTTTTATTTCTTAATGTGTTACAAATGAACTTTGTATAATTGGTTCATAGATGGTTGTTTTCTTATTTACATTGCATTTCATACATTCCATTAGTGTGTATTTGTTTTATTGTGTAATATAATCAAATTGTAATAAACGCCAATTTTATTAATTCATACCATCAATTTCTTTTAGTTTTCATACTATACTTAACATTTTATTTTGTGATATTAGGCAGTTGTTTTAATTTGTATTATTTTCCTTTTGAATTCAAGTTTTAGCTATTTTAATTGATGTTTTAATATTTTATGCTACTTTTTATTATATAAGCTTTATTTTCTATCACTCAATCTTTTTCATTTATTTAAAAATGGACAATTTTACTTCACAGAAATAATGTTTTATTTATTTAATCATTTATGCAGTTCATTTATTTTTCTTTTTCATATTATATTCAACATTTAATTTTATTTTGTATTGTTTTAATGTAATATTTTATGTTACTATATCATAAAAGCTTTATTTTCTCTCACTCAATTTATTCGTTTACTTAAAAAAATGGACATAACATTTTACGTCACATTAGTAATCTTTCATTTATTTATTTATTAACTTTTACAAACGTGATATCGTTTCATTGTGTTTCTGCGCAGCCAGAGCTTCTGAGACTCAAGAGAAGCATCAAAGCTGCTCTGGATGCTCTCCAGGGTCGGTCCAGGAGAAACCACGTGGACATCATTCAATTAGCGAGTCCTAGCAGCTCCCCTTGGGACATGCTCTCAAACAAAGAGAGACCCCCCCACCGCGCCCCGGCCCGTCCACATCATTAGCTGAGCGAGTGGCTGAGCATTAAACATATGCCTTTACACTGAAGAGAGAGATGCTCACACACCCAGCGCTGACTGCAGATATGATCTTCCAGCTCTTTCCTGTCCTTTCTGAATGCAAACCCATCAGAATCTGTAATTTCACCCTCGACTGAAGACTGCAGGAGAGGCAGGCAGTGACGAGAGGAACACACAGATTCATTTCTCAATCAGAGCTCAGGCCTGGTGCTGCTGGCTCCCCTCACACTGCAGATGTCTGTTTCTGCACTTGGATTAAACAGCACTTAAACATCCTCCTCTTTGCTCCATTTCTGCAGAAGAAACTCTGCAAATTTCATCACCAGCTGAAGGGCCAATCAGCAGCCGAATGCAGCCATAGATAATTTGCCAGCTGTATTTCATAGACTGAAAGGGTTTATTTGAATAATAAACATGTTTCCACCTCGTTGGATCTATGCCACGAAGGATTAATGCTTGGAAAGTGTACCTAATAAAGTGGCCGGTGACTGTATAAAAAAAAAAATAAATAAAAACATAAATGGGGATTAAAAAGGCGTCTAGTCACCAAAAAAAGGGTAAAAGTAACATTTACAAAAATCAACAAACAGACACAGAGTCTATCCTAAGCCCCAACCACTTCCTGCCAGTTAGAAATCATCACTTACACTTAAGAGGGGGGGTGAGGGAGGGAACGTCAGCCAGATGGAGATGGATACAGAGGCCATGAGTGCTCCAGAGAGAGCGCGTAAACCATTCCCTGTCCCCTTCAGCCAATAAAAATGCTGCATCAAGATAATAATGCAGCATGGCAATTATTAAAGGGCAATAAAGGGGATTTAGAGTCCTCTTCGGGCTATGAACCGAGTGTGTATGCAGGGCAGAGAGAACACAGCGCGTTATTCTGTAATCTGATAACTGCTCCTGAAATCCTGTTACGGCTTTTATAAACCAGTAATTGAGCCCAATCTAGATCCATTAGCCATGACTGAGATGGAAATACTGCACGGGTAGAAATGACTCTAGTTGCTGGATGAGATTATAAAACGTTACGGTTATCGCTTGTGAGGGTCGGGTTTCTATTTTGTGCGTCTAAAAGTGCATTCATGGGTTTAACAAATATTCCAGGGTAGCCAGATTGAACATTAGCAAATCAGAAGCTTAATAATTGTCGTTGATGACATGGTTCAACATTCTGATTAAATATTTCTAAAGAAAAATTCTTCTTTAGAGAACGTCTCACAAGCACAGACAGTTAAATGCACAGAGAAACCATTCGTAGATGGAATAAGTTTCTAAAGGTTTTTATTTATTAAAACAAAGCAGCTTTTGTTAGTTTCAAAAAGTGTAAGAAAGTGATCCAAGACCAAGGCCCTGCCTTCACTTCAGACGTGACGCCCGCTACCAAGCCTCTGTGAATGTTGTGTTCGTTCGTTCAATTTTTAATTGAAAATCAAAATTAGACCCAATATCCTTGTTGTAATGTATATATATTTTCATTGTTATATATTATAATTTCATATATTGAAATGCATATATTTTCATTTTGAATACACCGTAAAACGAGATAATTGTGTTTTTTGCATAAGTTACATAATGAAAATTCTTGTACGGTCATTAACATTCCATTTGTTTTACGAGCTTATCCTACCCGGCATTTTTTTTTTTTTTTTTCAAAACGAAAACGTCTACGTGTGAACCATCAAAAACGTTTAATTGTGAGGTGATACAAGATTTTGTTCACAGCGCAACACTGTGAAATTTTTTCACAGGACGTGGTCTGTGGTGGATTGTAACGTTTAGTGACCCCTAGGTGGCGAACATATACATCTAAATGTCTTCAGACACATGAGCAAAGAGGAATCTAAGACTCGCATTGAGTTGAGCAATAAACACGTCATTTGAGTTAATTCACTCGGTTGGATTATTAAAGTTGGTTTTCAAGTAATAAAACACTAAAGTCTTCCTTTGTGTTCACTTCTTTGTTGAGAAAAGCACTGAAGTATTGATCCATTACTTCATTAAGACGTTACGCTAGTGATGCGATAAAAAATTTAGCGCGCTGGGGTTCAGTTTACATTTGGTGCGTTCAGGAGTAGAACATAAAGAAATAAATAATAAAATGAGATTGTAGTACAACCTACAGGTGAGCAGTGGTGTGTTGCTTGATTTTGGATGCAATAGAGCATTTTAAAGGGAAGTTATTAACCATTTTCTGGTCGAAATATATTTTGGGTTTGGCACTTTGCAGACGGTCCCTAAGCGACAGTTTGTAGCAATCTATTTTAGCAAAAGCAGAGGGAGCACGGATTCTTTTATGCTACAACGTGATTAACCGAATTACAATCATCTCGCCAGGGCCGGAAATCCAGTCATTGGTTAAATAAAGTCAAATTAAGCTAATAACTTAAAAACACTATTGGTTATGAACCTCTCTTTTCAAACACTCTTTCAGTCACTGAATAACTCAAGAAATTGCTTCATTTTGAAACAATAGAGTGTCGGGCACATTAAAAAGTAAAAACCTTTAAGTAATTTGAGGATTAGTGCTTACTGGAGATGCAAAGCTTTTCAAACGATTCACCAAGAAGATTCGGTTAAAACGAACGATTCTTTCGTGCACATCACTCGGCAACATCCGTTTTCTCTCAACAAAACAAGAACTTGTTTTTCATTTTTGCGGGCTTGCATTATTTTTTTGTGGTGCACATATGAAAAATGGGTAAAAAAAAATTGTGGTTTCTTTTTTTTTTATTATTATTAATAAAAAATAAATAAATAAATCACTCTCAAAATGCAAATTCCAAAAGGTTTTGAGACCCGTAAAATGGAATCAATCTGAAAAAAAGACCTAATTTTCTTTTTCTGTGGGCATTTTTGGTTTTAGAAATGAAAAAAAAATCCCTTTGGTAAATCATATGAACAAATGACACACAGATTAAAACCTTTCTCAGCTACTAGCATTGATGGACCTTTGCATATAGACCACACATACCAAGGGACGTCTGAACAGTACACAGAAGAAAATGAATAGATTCAGAAACGTTTACGCTCACAAGCAATAACGAAAACCCAGGAAACGCTTCATCATAGCTCTTCTACAAGTAATCGAGTCTATCTCCAGAACCATAACTGCGTGCCTGGCTGTGTCGATATGCTTGTTGTCAGTGTGACTGTATGTGACTTCTGCCCACGGCTCTACAGGTGGCGCTGCCAGCAGATGGCCAAACCCAGAATCAAGCTTCCTGGCAGAGTCCCTTGAAGAGAGTTTGGTCAAAGGGATAAATTATTTCCCGACAGCCTTCCACAAAAGAAAACGGTACTATTCCTAGCGATGATGCCAAGCTCTGCACGAGTTACATTTACAAAGTGCCGGCGAATACTTGAAAACCTCAAATAAAGCTGACCAATACCAGCAAAAACACTCTACTTTACAAATAGTATACTGTTCATCAATAAAGAACTACGTCATCGCCTCTCAGTGACGTTCATTGCAGTATTCACTACGACCAATCCTTATTTACAAGATGTTTTCAAGCAAGAAATAAAAACTTTAATGAAAAATACAGGCAAAAAAATAAATAAATAAATAAAACACACAATGCAAATGAGTCTAAATATTTAGAAGTCTAAATATTTTCTGGTATTGTTTTGGCACAGGTTCTTGGCACAAATGTCAAAATTGGCGACAAGAGGTACATTATCAATATAAAATGTTGTTCCTCATTTGGCCACCTGGTCGCACAATAACCGAGAGTGTATGTTCTGGATGTGTTCAGACATGGACTGTTAACATAGATGCCAAATTTGGGACCAATCAGACATTGTAGTAAAGACTTATAACAACTTCCTGTTTATGCATTTCCCAATTCCCTGTACTTTCAGCAGCTGCTGATTAAAGTCAAGACGCTTCACGATATCAGTTAGACTTTTTTTTTTTTTTTGAAAATAGCCAACTACCTGTCGATTTTGTAAACTCACTCCAATTGAGTTTTTTTTATAGGTCATGATCTCTTACACAAGTGTTCCAAATTTCAAACATGTACTTCAAACACAGTCTGAAATAGTGGTAGAAAACTGCCCAAAAATGAATTGTGTTACTGACACTGTAGGTTGCTATATAGATGTGTTTAGCCATGGTTTCTTAACATACTTGGCAAGTTTCATCTTGGTTGGGTATCGTAAAGCTGACTGTCTTCTTGGAGGTTTTGGAAACGTAGGTTGTACTTCTTACACAAGTGTTCTAAATTTCAAACATGTCCTTCAAACCCCGTCTGAAATAGTGGTGGAGAATTGAAGACAATGGGATGTTCCATGTTGCCACAAGGTGGCGCTAAAAGTGAAACTGTAAACTGCTGTATAGATTCATTCAGATATGGACTCTTAACACGTGTGCCAAACTTGACCCCATTTGGAAATCGCATGGCGGAGTTATTAGCAACTCAAAAAAGTGAAAAAAGCTTTGAAACATCATGTATGTCTTAAGATAAGACTGATCAATAAAAACCACTCGACATCCATGATCCACGGAGTGTATATGATGCACCATCTTCAGGCAGGGAGCATCATTGCATCAATATTTCCTCGACCCAGAAGAAGAGCACCCTGCTGAGAATCCATTGGTCCGAATCTCGAATCAGATCGGTGCGTAGAGGCCTCTAGAGCAAGTTAGCATGCTAGTTCTGGAATCAGCTTGCAGACTGCATCAGCCGACGTCTGGCAGTGGCAGATGAGCACCGATCTCCTGAGATCAGCTCTAAAATGCCATTGACACTTTGGTCCCTCAAAGGTCAGGGTGTCAGCGATTCTTCACATCGGAATCGATCGAGCAGACAGAGGCGTCGCTCCACACGGCCATTACAGAGTCAGCTGAAGACCTGATTATGAAGGGATTCTGAAAGAGAATCCGTGCGCCAGTGTCTCTTTTAACCCTTTCAGACCTCCATGCAACTCTAACATTTTCACAAGCATTTTCGGTCTTTCCAGAGGCTTCCATTTAGATCAACATCAAATTAAAACATGTATTCTAGGCATTCTATTCACAGTCGCTCCAGTTTGGCTTTCTGGTAGTCAACTGGAAGGCGATTTTCTTCAACGGTTCTCATCAGACGACGCTGCACCTCCATCTTTCATACATTTGTGGAACACTTTGTCACGGTGACTGATATGTAAAGCTTTACTGATCTTGTAGCCCTCTTTACATTTTTTGTGTAAAGAAACATTTTTTCTTCCATGGGGAGTCAACGCTGACAAAGAACATCTACATGCAGAATTCACAATATTGTATATTCTACAAGAACACACATAAAATTCAGATTTCAGTGTTGAATCTTCTTATACTAATCAGATCCCAGACTTTACGTAATAACAATCCGGTGTGCTGTGTGTCTATGTATAGAGCGCTGCACATGGAGAAATGCCATCACACTGACTGGGCACAGATGGCATCAGAAGCGAATGACTGAGCAGTCAGCTCACAATAATGTCTTTGAGCCATTCCACCGAATAAGTGCCATTTCTGTCCCTGGGACTTTTTTTATCTATAACTAAGCATCAAAATACATAATAACACATTTTATGAGCAACCAAAGTGTACTTAGAGTGCATCTGAATCCAAATTCTACCAGGCAGCTGTTCTCAAGGAATTTGTTTGATGTGTTCATTTGTAACAATCATTTTTGAATCGTTTCATGGGATTTCAACAGGTGGAAAACATCAGTTTTCAACATTGCGCACTTTCCTCTAGTAACAGTATATAACTGGTAAAATAGTGCGCTAATCCGAAGGATGTGTTTGGTTTTTCAGACTGCATGAGCACCTCTCGTTTCCTGCACACTCAAGAACAAATGGAAAGCAGGATGGAGGACTGAGCTCCAGCCTTCAAGTAAATACTACCGATGAACCCACACGGGAGAGGTGAAGACTATACATAAAACATGGATTCTCACTTCCATTTTCTGGCCTTGGCAACATCTCCACTATTATTAGCAGCAAAGCATACGTGCAGCAAAGAGAGCGAGAGATGGAGGCATCAGGGACCACCTGTGTCAACACCTCCTCATCCTCACCTCGAGCCATGGACTGTACCAAAACAGAGCATTAGTGAAGTGAGAGCTCCACTACAGTAATATGGGAAACAAACGGAATAATGACTTGTTTGTGGAAACAAATCTTTAGCTTGAAAAGCATCTAGCCGGAAACTCTAAAATTGGAAGAAAAATCTGCGTAGTTTCCTCGATGGATTACAAATTTGAGGTGGTGGTGTCAATTCAAAACACAAATCAGTTGGTCACATCAAGGCTCTATAAATCTTGACCTTATCTAAAAATATTAAATATATCTGTAAAAAAGAAATACTAAAAAATGTAAAACATATTTGTAAATTTTTTTAAAACGTTATCTAAAAATATTAAATAGATTTGTAAAAAATAAATACAAAAAAATGTAAAAAATATTTGTAAAAATTTTTAAAACGTTATCTAAAAATATTAAATAGATTTGTAAAAAAATATTTTAAAAGGTTATCATAAAATAATGAAGCTGTATAAAAATATTTAAGAGGTTATCTAAAAACATTTAAGATTTGTAAAAAAAATATTTTAAAAGGTTATTGAAAAACATTTAAATATTAAATAGATTTGTGAAAAAAAATGTCAAAGTTATCAAAAAATAATGAAGCTATAATAAAATATCTAAAAGGTTATCTTTAAAAATTTAAGTTATCTAAAAATATTTGTCCAATATACCGGTACTTAAAAATAGAAAATATATTTGTTAAAAAAAAACATTTTAAAAGGTTATCTAAAAATACACATGAAAAATATTAGTAATTTAATATATTTTGTAACAAATATTTTGAAATATTTGCTAAAAAAACATTAAATCTATCTAAGAATAGTAAAATATTAAAAATACTTGTAATATTATTATATGTTGTAACAAATATTTTGAAATATGAAAAAACATTAAAGCTATCTAAAAATAATAAAATATTACAAATATTTGTAACAGATATTTTACAAGGTTTTCCAAAAATATTTAAATATTAAATATATTTGTAAAAATTTTCAAAAGTTCTAAAAACTCTTAATATTTACATAGTTTTTGGTTATAGAATTAGAATTTTGTGGTTAAAACATCCACTATTAAAACAAATTTGGGATGTCAACAAGTACATTCCAAAACATCTTTGGATTAAAGTGTTGAGCAAATGATGAGGTTATTACCGTTTATTAAGTGACTACATTTGTCAATAGCAAGAAGGTATGAACTCTTTAAAATGGATTAATAAATAGAAATGTGAAAATCTAGCACTCAAACGCTTAAAAGCTTTGCCCGTCTGCTCCCTGAACTCTTAAACTACACAGATGATCTCAAACTAGCATCACGAGCGCATTAGCATGAGAAACATGCTGAAAGTGACTCTCAAACAGAACTGGTAAAAGGACAATAATTACACCACTTGAGCATAAAAGCTCTGCACACGGTGCTTTTGTATAATCACTTAAAGCTCAATACATTTCCTAAAATCTCTGCCGACTCGGTTGCCAAAAAGTGTCTTACCCCCAAAAACACAATTGTAGGCCACTGAGTGAATAATACATTTAGTAAAATCCAAACAATCTTGTTCCACTAACAAAATAATACAGTTCAGGAGGGGTGTGGTTACTTTTTTGTCTCTTGCTGCCTGAATCTCTCAGATCCGTGACGGTTTCTCATTCCTCACACAGATCTCAGAAACGCATGCGGCAACACGTACCGACCTTTCCAGCTCATCTGTTATTCAGGAGCTCCAGGGAGGGACTGGATCAATGGAAAGATTGGGTTATTGGGAAACTGTGATCCTGTTTTATCTTTTAGCACAAGAACGGAACCCAAAACAGGAAGCTGGAGATCAGGTTTCAAAAAAAAATTTACAGTTTCCTGGAAATACTTCTAGCCATCGATAAAGTTGCGTGTGAGAGAACATTGCATTTTGTTTAGAGGAAGGTCTGACTTTTTAATTCTTTAGAAAAGTTCATCACAGTCATCAGCAGACAATACAGGATTAGGTAAAAAAAAGCATTTGAGGTCTCTTCTGCAGACGTAAGGTACATAAAGCGGTGAAAAATAACCCAGAGAATAATAGAAATGAGCTGTTTGTTATCTCGCATGTGCAAGCGTGTGATTAGAATTCACGGCTCTCCTGAGCGTCCTCTTTTTAAACAGCACTGAATGAATCAATGTTTACGAGCGTCATAAAACATGGCCGACGAGAACGTCAGAGCTTCGCTTTATTCACCACAGCCTCAAAGATTCCCCATCTCTCCATCAATCAATCAGCCCCTGGTGGTCATTCTGACAGGAACGAGAAATCATTTGTAAGATTCTAGCCAAAACCTAGTCTGGGTCACTAGAGTCTGGGTCACCCCTTCACAAGAACGAAAGGTGTTCCGGAATTCGTCTAGATCAGAATTCAAACACATCTAGCCAATCATCCCTCTCTCTCTCTCTCTCTCTCTCTCGTTTCAGCAGAGCCATTAATGGCGGAGAGTAATTATTCTGTCAGTTCACAGAAAGCCCATGACTGGAATAATCAGGCACACTCTGCAATTATCATCAGCACATCGGTCCGCTCCAAACCCAAGCTCCCCGGACACACCGGGCAATTTCACTCATAGATTTTTCTGTCACTCTTTCCTTTTTTTCCTCTCAGCACGAGGAGAATGATGGAGGAAAACACGTCTTTTAGCATTCAGTAAAGGCCAGTCAAGCGCAAACAAAACAAAAAAGCAGTGATTTCACTGTAGAGAAAAAAACGTTACATGAATAATATTGACCCCAGCAATAGATTTTAAACAGAAACAAAAAGTACTTCAATAACTGCGTGTTCACTGCTTGAGTAATTATAATAATAATAATAATAATAATAATAATAATATCATCAAACTTTTGAACTGAATTATATTTGATATTTGGACTAATGGCAAAGAAAATTATTATTTTCAATATATTAATGTTTGACTTCTGTTCTTAAAGAAACTGTGACCAATTTAACCATTTCAGTCCCTACATTAATTTCTGTCATCCAACACTTGTTTATTTGTTTAGTCACTGGAGAATTTCAGTCAATTTAAAAGCATTTTTACAGACATTTATTACTACGATAAATACGATGCACTTCTCTTATAAAACACAAAAGTAACCAACATTTTTGGTGGATTTATTCGCATAATTGATTGGGTTGGTTCATTTTTACACAAATTACAAACGCACATTTTGAACATGATTAATATTGTTGCAAATATTTTATACAATTACCGCCACCAATATATAATATTTTTTTAATATTTGCAAATAATTCAGGTCTAATTCCTTTAAATATGTTATAAGTAACTGAAATAACCAGATTCATTTTAATTCATCTGAAAAACATTTTTTAAAATTGTATTCGATTAAATTTTATTTGTTAAGTCGATTTATTTGAAATTGTAATGAAAATTTATTTGAATCTGGACTAAAATTGATAAAATTAAATCTAGTACAATCTCTTGGATATTATACTGTTTTACTACATGACAAAAAAACCAAGTAAACTTATACCCAAGAGATGCTACTGATCATCTAACGCATGTTAAAATCCAGTGATGAACTGACACAGAAACAGCTGTGTAGGAGGCTTAAAACTGGGTGAGGAACAGCCAAACTCTGCAACCGAGGTGAGGTTGAGAAAGAGTTTCTTTTCGTGGCAAGATTAAGCGCAGCAACAAGAAACAAAGTAGTTATAGTGCAGCAACAAGGTCTCTCCCCGACAAAGACTTCAAAGCAGTCTGGGGTTCAGAAGGGGAAACTGCTCAGAACTGGCACCCAGTTATACCCATTAACGGTCTTTGTGGTTTACATACAAATTTCTGTTTATTTATATATATATATACATATAATATTTCAGCATCACAAATATACCTTTTTGTAAAATATTTACATCAGTATTTAAAATATTATAAAACTTTAAGAAGTCTCACAAGGTATTACACTTAATTTCTAAATATTAATTTGGAAATATTTATTTACGCCATTTCAATCCTATTTAGTGATTTCACACAGAGATTGACCAGCAGAACATTTTGCAAGTCTCCCTTGCGCCAAAAAAACAACAGTTCACCTGTTACGACACACGGATCAAGCTGATACAGTAATCCTTCCCCAGAAATAATCACAAAAGCCTTAAACCCAAGGAAACAAGTACATTCAATATCCAACAAACGTGATTTCTCTCGAATAAACGTCAGAAGCACATTTCTTACTCAGCTAAACTCGCAGAATCTCATACTTCCTTTAGTGCTCAAAACCTCAGCTTTGATTTGCACTGAACGTGTTCATGCTGATATCTTTTAAGACAGAATCTGGCTGACAATTACGAATAAAGGATTAAGATTATTCTTGTAATACTTCTCTTGTAACTAGATTTAAGAGTATCTTTAATAATATTTTTATATGTGTATGGGTGTAATTAAAGCTACTAAAACTACAAAGAACATTAGCTCATTTTCTCTTGGCTAGGAACTATTTCTCTCAGTCACATGCGGGGACGATAATAACCAGCGCACATCTCTGACAGATGCTCTTTTAGAGAATGCTAATGGGGACTTTTGTTTAAAATCCTGAGTGTAACCTACAAATAAAGTGACCAAGAGATGTATTTGTTGTGTCCGATTCTGTGTTTACACCAAGATCATCTCTCAAAAAACTTTCCACAGTTAAAAATTACTATAAATTACCGTAGTAAAAAAATAATTACTAATAAATAACCTGCTGCACACCACAGCAGTTGTCTTAAGTCAGAAAAGTGCTGTCGAATGTATTCACAGGTCTCAAATTTAGCAGCTGAACTGTGTTCATTTAGCATCTTACTTGAGCTGTTGTTAAAGGATCCAGCAGCTCATGAGCTCACATTGAAAAAGATCATCAGAATGTTTTTTATACCATGAGGAGATACATTTATTTCAGGATAATGTACAGTGGTTAATTGAAGACAACACAAAAGGCCCATTCCTAATGGAAACCATAGTAAAAGAAACTTTTAACTTTAAAGAAATCATAGCGTCTCGTTAGAGAGGCTCACTACTCTTTTCATGCTCCAGTTCACTAGCCTGTAAAAGAAAGTTTCTGGATAACTAGCAATTAAAATTCTTAGAAGTTGAATAAAGTATGGTACTGGATTAAATCAGAGAAAAAAAAAACAGATAAATCCACAAACAACAAGGATTCAACTTAGCATGTCGGCTAACTGCTAAAACTCCAGCTCCTAATCTAAACCCACATCTTGATCAAGCACTGCTCATTTGGGAACATCATCAGCAATAAAATCAAGCCCTGCTTTTCTCCAAGTGTTTAATTTCCTCATCTTCCTCGGCTCCTGTGTGGATGCTAGTTGTTTTAACAAGGCCTCGGCAGTCAGGAAGCATTAGCATCAGGCTGAATGCAGCACCCTGAGGACTCCGCTGCGCTGGAAAGTCTCTCATTAAAAGTGCAGAGAGTCAGAGAAAGGCGGACCCTCAGAAGCACATTTCTTTATTTAGCTCAAGCTCAGCATAGGATATACCCTTACAGGCCATCATCAGAATAATGAGAATGGCAAAACTTTGGGATGCTTTATCCCCTGACCGACCCGATGGAGAAAAGAGTGCTTTTAGTAACTTTATGATCCTGAAAGAGGAACCTATGACACATACCCTGCAGTTTCTAAATTGAGTTAATGTCTGTAGACTTTCTAGAACTTCGTTTACAGCATGCAAACAGCATCATATTACTGGGGTAAAAAAAATAAATCCACCTGCTTCGATCGGTTTTCTCCTAGCTATTAATTAGAGTAAACTGATAATAGAAACTTGGTTACTGCATTTACTTGACAGAACTGAAATCTGCATACTGGGCATAAACTGGGTTACTGGTGTGCATGTAAACCAAAGTCAATATAAAAAACAATATAAAATACAAAAAAAAAAATACCAAAATTAATTGAGATTAAAGATAAATTGTGCTCCGATTTCATCATGCTAAAGTTGGAAGAAAGCGGCAGAGCCCTATATGGGACTTCTTTATGGGAATATGACAAACGCAAGTGTATTGTGCTGAAGACAAGCCACAACATGAACAGTTCTCAAAATCCCACAAATCAAAGAACAAGTAAGCAGCGTGCTAATATCGAGGGAGCTTATTTTATTAGCTCCCCACCATGGCAAGCTGTTTTAACATTTAATACACTTTCAGTACAAGTCTCAACTCTTTCTTTTCTTTCATTATGATTCGAACTGCACACATCTACAATGTTTATTTGATCAGTTGTAATGTACATCAGGGACATCTGCTGGTAATAAATGACAGATTGAGATATGTTTAAATATAATCTGCACTTGTCACAGGAAGCTGAGCTCTGTGTAGATAGATGGAGCCAGACCGGATTAACTGCATCTTTCATGGGTATTTCGGGATTTGTTTTGTACTTTAGGCTGCAAGTTGTTATGGAAAAATTCTGAATAACTAAAAAAATTGCTCAGGGTTTCCTAAACCTTGGTGTTCCAACCCTCCCCAATCTCCCTCCTACATCACTTCCTGTCTCTTTCAATGGTCTCATCAATTAAACTCAATACAGGTGATAAGTCATGGACTCGATCCATTGCTGGACAGCATGCCTGGTAAGAACCCACCAAACATATGTTTAAGATCATAATGGGAAAGTCTAGAAAACACCACCTTTATTTGTTTTCCTGTAGCAAAGAACCTGAAAACAAGTAGAAATAAAGCCTAACACATTCTCTCTCTCCTCTGTGCGCAACAGCAGAATCCAGAGATCAGAGCTTCTCTTCCACCCCACTTTACCGAGACAAGAGCCCACGAGCATCTTAACAGAACTGACGGATAAACTGCTCTTTGTTGCTCTACTGTAAATAATAATCTAGTTTTCATCTTCCATGCGGCGCTCTCCCTCCCTCTTTCTCACATTTTCACACCCCTCTTGGAGTGCAGGCTGGTGCAGAAGCTTTCGATTCACCCCCCCGTCTGGCCTTCCACCTCCCCCATCTGCCTCAAAGCCAGATGCAGATGAAAAATTGATGGCAAAGTGCCTTGAAAACGCCCCTCCATTCTATTTGAAGTGAAGCTCTTCCTCTGAAGTCGCCCTCTCTGATGGCGGCCATCATCGCTCTAGCTTTGCATCCGCCTTGCCTTGAGCCAAAGAGCATCTATGTAAAGAATTGATCGTATTGGTGGATGATTAGCCGAGTTCTCAACAAAAAACATCTTTAAAGAGAAATATTTATAAATAAAAAAAAAAAAAAACATAAGTACATAAAAATAAAACACAACATAAATATAATTTTTTTTTACCTCATTATAACAGTTTTTGGAATTTATATTAAACAGATTCTGATATTAAAAAAAAGATGTTAAAAACACGGTTTTCATTAATAATTTTATTGTTGATAATAAAACCCTTTCAATGACATCCATTAAAAATGAAACTTATTAAACTAAAATACAAAGGTTTACAGACAAAAGACCTGCAATTAGCAGCTAAAGTGAATATTTAATTGCGTTTCTCCCACTTCTCCCATCGTGACCCTCTGCATTTCCCCCCAAGGTCAGGTGGAATGATCTGGATTTAATATTCATAACCATCTCATTATTTGGGCATCAGATCAAAAGGTGGAGAAACATTTGGTGAGTGTCTCTTAGACTCTCTGGAAAAAAGCCTGCAGCTACATAAACAGAAAAACAGAGCGGTGGAATTAAAATTCAACCTCTCCATTTAAATAAACACTGCAAGTTCATTTTTGCCATGTCTATTAACGACTTTGCATTTTAATTCTTAAAAATATTGATAGCTGAGGAATTTAGAAACAGCTTTGCAATGAAAAAAAACACACACATAGTAAGGCAACCAAAAACTAAACTGACAAGTTGGTAAAAATTATTTTGGAATAGGTACCTCTTGAGCAACAACGATGTGTTGCATTGGAGACATCTCTTTTGCGTATGGTCAAATGACTATTGTAATTATCTGTAATTGGAATTACGAATACTCAACAAAAAAAGGTAGGAACTAGTACTGAAAGAATGTGCATTAAACGTTATTAAAATTGTACTAAAAGAAATTTCCAGGGCAAAACATTTATTATTAGAAGATCAGCAAATGAACTTTCAAATTGCTTGGCAAAAGTTACAGCCAGTCTGTCTCTCTGACATATTACACAAAAATCCCATATAGGGCTCTTCCGCTTTCTTTCAACTTTTGCCATTTTTGCACGATGTCACTTTGTAATTTAATTAGAATAAACATTACATTTTCAATTTGCACATTTGGTTACATTCTTGGTTTTTCTGAAAATACATTATTAAAATTCTAATAAATTAACTTTTTTTCCTAATAGCTTCTTGGGTTCTGTTGTAATAAATCAAATTAGTGCAACAGCAGCAAACACTCACCAAACACCTGCCGAAGGTTCCAGAATAAATAATGTCTCTTTGCCGATGAATATTTCATGTTTCTTTTCTATAATCCCCTATGTGGCCAGTCTGCCATGCTGACATTGCTCAACGTGGCATGAACCAGACTCTCACCAGACACTAAAAGCACCATTACACGGATCACCCATGGAGCAGGTCCAGGCGCAGCTGCAGCCATCACACACCCATCAAAAATAAATGCAGCAGGTGCTTCACATAGTAAAACTAACCAAGGTTTGCAGGCATATGAATGTATGCTTATATTAGATCAAATTTGCCAGATTATAAAAAATGTTTAACTCTTTTTCCAAAGCAAACATTGAAGTAGTGTTTTTAATGCACAGCAGGGGTTGATCTTTCCTGCACAACACCAGTGCACTGTCTGTGTTTAAGAAGGAGCAAAGGACCAGGGAAACTGTAACGTTTCTGATAAATAGACAGAACTTGTTCTAAAAATAACGTTCTCACGCATGAAGTTAGACAAGTTACAGCACAGTACAGGATGCAGAGTTTTGCTGTGCTGATAAGGATATTTGATTTTACACTAGGTGAGTTTAAAGGCAGATTGGAAAACACAGGAAGAAAAAAAAATAAAACCTTTTTCTATTTAAAGCTGCACGCAGTGATCATAGGGCTCGAGGAACTATAGCGCAGTCGCCTCTCGCTGGGCAGTTTGTACTACAAATCCTTATTTAGAAGATGCATTTAAGAAAGGATTGTTAAAATTGCAGAACAACGTAGCCAAAATAAATAATGAAACCATATCTTAAAACGTTATGGCCACAAGGTGGCGCTAATATTTATAAGTTAATATTTTCTGGTATTTTTTTTGGTTAAGATTCTTATGTAAAAATTAATTACAAGAGTAACCTCATCGATGCTCCTCCTGTGGCCACCTGGTGGAGCTATAACTGAGACAGAGGTGAAGAGATGAAATCACTAGGAAGAGTTCATCAAAGTACAAGGCATTTGTTAAAAGAACATATAGGATATGAATAGTATTCTATATAATAAAAGAATAATAACTACCGGTAATTTCCGGTCTGTTTCGGAAACACGCTTCAATTGACTTTTTTGCAGGTCTTTGTCCCTTGGATAACTGAAACCAGTCCTTCAAACACAATTTAAAACTGCACAAAAATATATTACATGCTGCCACTGGGTGGTGCTATAACTGACACTGTAGATTGCTGTAAAGATTTGTTCAGACATTGACTCTTTATAGTCATGACAAATTTCACACCCAATAGGACAATGTATGGCTGAGTTACTAACGACTTCCTGTTTACAGAAAAAGTTCGACTTTCAACACCTGCCGTGTTCACATTGTTTAAGGAAGTAAAAAGAGCTATGCGATTTAACATCCCATAAGCGTTAAGGTAACACAGATTGGAGTTTGATCGTAAATCTCCAGGAGGAGTTTGCTTAAGTACGGCACAAGCAAAAGTGGTAATTTTTTTAGGTCTTTGCGAAATGGCTGACTTCCTGTCAATTTTGGAAACGCCATCCATATTACATATATTTAAGCTACGACACACTGTTAGCAAACCATTAGCTGAAAAGCATTTGGCCACACCCACTTTTTGAACCCCAAACTGTCAATTTTCACCAGGTTCTGGCGTTCAAGCAAAATTCGGTGACTTTTCGAGGGTGTTTAGATGTCAAACGGACTTGTACAGCAGCCTCAGCAAACACAAAACCGACAGCTTATGAAAATCCTCTGTTTCCTGATCAGTTACTAGATAAAAATGCAAATGATTTTAAAAAAAGCCGCACCCACTCATGTCAACAGGGTAAACTGTGTGGGAAGCGCTACATGCTAAGAGTTCTGAGTTTGCTCAAAGCACGCACCACTAATTATGCTTAGCGACACTTTCTTTGTACAGAGCACAACAAGGCGTCCTTGGCTCAGAAAAAGCTGATCCGTGCAGGTACAATGGTTTCCAGGCAACGGGCAATTTCACAATAAATGCAGCTGTATTTTAAAAGGCCGTTCACAGCTGGAGTCGTGGTGAAATCTAGTGGAAGTCAATCTACCTCTGCTTTGAATAACAACCCTGGTGTAGTCGGCATTGCTCCCAGGGCTGGCGACTGCCTTCACGTGAAACAAAAGATCATTGCTGCAAAACCATTTTAGTTCGATCCAATTCTTTCAGGTCTGCCTTGATTTTTCATCTTCTTACCAAAAAAGCCTCTTAAGAGAAGGCAGGGTAAGGAAACCTGCATCGGTAAGCCGTCTGCTGCGGCGTGTGACGTCCACAACGAAACAACAGATCCATTCAGAGCCGAGACGCGTAATCAGACGTGTGGGTTGTGAACCTTCGCTCCCTACTTACACCATCATGTTCTCCAGTCATGTGACGGCTGCTTGTTCACAATATCTGGGGTTTGAGGAGTTGAATGCAAAAAGAATATTTTATATAAAATTTGGAACGAAGCTAAAGCGAGTCCTGGATGCACGATATTGATTATTGGGCGACGAGCGGCATTTATTTACTAAAAACACAATATTGCTTTGTACTAGGGTCTAATAATCATTCATATTATCAAGAAAGGGTGAGCTTTTACTGTTGGTACAGCTGCCATTTTCTGTGATTTTATATTATTTTTCAATCTAATTCCCCATCAAAGAGAGAGGCTGAATCCCGACAACCCCATTGTACCATTTAAGAGCCCACTGTCAACTCCCGCACATTTTCCTTCTGTTTTCACTGCACTAAAGTTAAAACGTGTCTACTACAAGTGCACGAGCCTCAAAGAGCTGTTTGAAAAGAAGTTGAAAACATGCCCAGATAATTTTGCACATAACCCAAGCAAAATTTTGATGACTTGGTCCCCGCTCTAAAAAAAGGGTCACTTTTATTTTAACATTAATCCGGAATAAACCTCAAAATGTGGGTTCTGACATCACTGCACTTTTGAAAATGGTGTTATAGATGTTACAGTGTTCTTATGTATATTATTTGTGAAATGCACAATATGTTATTAAACATCAAATGTCAACCATTTAGGAAACTGGTGTTGCATAGAAAGGCCTGTGCGGGGAACTTTTCAGTGAAGCTAATGTTGATGGGTTATGCTGTTTATGGTACATTTGTATTGCTGAGAAACTTATTCTGAAAACACTTTTCAAAGGAGCTTCGGGTCCTTTTTTTGATGAAAACCGATTATATATATATATATATAATATGAAGAGGTCAAAAGTATTCATCTTCAACCAGAACAGGAAATAGAATCCTGCACATAGTGATACTTTTTGCAGGGATTTTGCATGTTTAAGAATGTCAAGACCTTTTAAAAACCATTAATATTCCAATTAAAAAATTTTATAATCTACCAAACTGCCATAAATTAACTACAAAATCTAAAAATGTATACAGCTACTTGGAAAAAAAATGTGAAAAATGAGCAAAAGGTAAAAAAAAAAGGTTCCAGAGTTGTAGATATGGAACAGAATATATTTTGTTTCCTGAAATAAATCACGAGTCATTAACACTGGAAAAGACCATAAGATTAGCAACAAAATGCTTCTGAAGGATCGGTAAATGCCGCATTTCTGGTCATTTAGATTTATACAATCATGCACTGATATGAAATCTAAGACAAAACGGTGGATTTGTTCATTTTGAATCTTTTTTAAAAATGCTCTGTTTTATAAATTAGTGAACCTATTGTGAAACGCTACTGCTACAAGTTCAGCAGTCGCACTTTTTCTTTTTGTGTAAAACTTGCATTTTTTTAATGTTTCCATTAGATTTAAGGACATAAATGTGTATTGGTTAAATGAAAACCGACAAAAAATTATTGTATTCATAATAATAAAACCTATGTAAAAGACAAAAATGACTTCATTTGTGGTTGCTATGGAAGAAATCTTGGTTTAACACATGTGGAGGCTCCCACGGTGCATGCTGGGAAAACACACTCCATCTAAAGTTTATTTAAAATGTAGACTTAATTTATTTAACTACTAGAAGAGCAAATTTAAATAAAGTTAAGACTTTTAAAAATAAGTGTAGTAAAAAGAAGTCCACCTGCTCCATCTTTACTTATTACCAAAAAGTCAATCAATTGATTCATCGAAACGCAAATATGGTTTGCACGGACCGTAACAAATCGAAATATCTGCAAAGCTGAGCTCGATAATAGAACCCAAAGTCAGAACCTTCCTGGTTTCCTAAAAAATAGCCAACCGCAAAGAATCCAAACCAAACTCACTTTGAGAAACACAAGAGGAATCTTTTGTTTCTTCCTCTGCACAGAGATTTTGACAAGAGTTCTTCAGTGGCTCAATACAACCCAACATTGATTCAAAGATCCCCGTTTCCACATCTCCGGAGACTCCAGACTAGTCAATAATTCACAAGCCCGGCAGAAATCATAGAAGCATGAGCAGACATCTGGTAAAAAAGGGAATATGGAGAAAAAAATAAAACAAAGAGAAACCATTTTGGTGCAAACAAAGACAACGGAGTAAGATTTCATCAGACCAAGAATTATATAACATTTAATCAAATTATATGTATAGTCATCTGGGCGGAAAAATGGAAAAAAAACAAAGCGGTTTTCAAAAATATGAAAGTAATATTAAAAAAATAAAGCTGCAGGCAGCGATCAAAGGGCTCAAGCACCTCGTTACAACCAACCCTTTTTTAGAAGAGGTATTCAAATGAGAAGTGTAAAATGTAACAACATTCGGCCAATATAAAACTGGTAAAAAAAAACTAAAAAAAAACTCGTGAAATCTATTTTAAATACTGTTACCCCTCTGAAACGTGGTGGCGCTATAACTGAAGGTGTATGCTGTATATGTTCAGACATGGATTGTTAGCATAGTTGCAAAATTTACGACCGATCAGACTTTGTATGGGTTCGTTATAACAACTTCCTGTTTATGGCTTTAACTCGACTTTCAGCAGATACAGTGGGTACATAATTTAAGTCAAAAAGCTTCGCAAACGAACATCAGAAATACCTTTATATTAGACTGATGGAGTTTTGAGGTGAACATATAAAATCTCTATGTGGAGATCGTTTATTGTATGAGGCGTGCAAAAGTGTCACTGTGTGGCACAACGACCGACACCAAAGGCTGCTATATATGCGTGAATTTTCAATCTGAAATAATGTAAAAAAAAAAATTTAAATTGTCCACTTTATAGACAATAATTAAAACTTGAAATTAATGTAATTTATGCAGCATTTTTTGCTTGATTTCCAGAGCTTATATTGAGGGGGTGGGGTTAAAAAAATCCTTCTGCAGCTGTCCACAGGAGGGCGATGCTTTGTTTCAGGTAAGAGACACTTGGTCAGCTCAATGTACTCCAAGGGTGTCACTGGGTGCTTAACCATTCCGAACATGTTATGGACGTGTAGATTTGCAATGATTTGGTGTATTTGGTTAAGTGAACACTAACTGTTCATATTCTCCGCCTAGAAACATTCCAACTTCCGCTATTATTATATCGTAATGTAACTCTAAAAGTGTCAAGGACATCCATTGACCATTTTGAAATGAAACTGGTACTGGTCAAATCGGATTCGAGTAACTATGCTAAGCTAAAACTGATGTGTAGAATGTTGGAACGTGTTTAAAAAAAAAAAAGTTTTTGTTTTTTTTTTAAACGTGTGCATTTATGGATTTTTTGGGGTCAGTGTGCAACTAGAGCAGAAGACCGGGTGGCATTGGTAAACCAGACCTGCTCAGGATGCATTTTGCAGTGTAAAAAAATAAATAATCAGGAATAATTAAAAACTGGTAAGTATATTTTAAGCACTTTAAGAGGGAAGCATGTAGTTCAGCTCAGGTAGCTCCTCATAGCTCAAATCAAACAAATCAAATGACATAAAAGCAAGAGATAGAGCAGATCGTCAAGTGAAATAATGGCTGATAACCGTGCCATTTAAGAGGCAGGAGAGTCTTTGTTGGTGAAATAACCCCAGTAGGGATTAAAGTCTCAAAGGAAATGACACGTGTCTGCGTGCGCATGTAACAGCTCAGGTGACGGCTCAATCTTCTTCTAAACACACACACACACACACACACGATAACAAAGCGTGCTATCTTTGCCTTCAAATTACCTCAAACGTCTAAATCCAGAGGTTTTCTGCTGTTCATACAAGATTAATCGACATCCACACATCTGGTCTTCGAGTATTAGATGCAAAACACTTCCGATTCATTAAATATGAACCAAAGTAATGCACCGTTGACTATAAATTTAGACAAAGCGGAATTCTGATGCCATATGAAAAGCTAGCTGTAATGTTAGCGAAGGGAAGATCTACAGATAACATCGATTTATCACGTAGCCCAGTAGATGTCTACAGAATGTATTTTAATCTAAGCTGTCAGTGCCGTGAAGGGAGGAAATTAAGAATCTCACTTTGCAATTGATATCAGAAATGTTTCACCTTGTATTAAAACTGATTGGAAACAGCGAGAGCCTGCATAAACGGAAGGAAAAATAACAATATTAATCTCAGAGGAGACCATTTAGGACTTTCGCCCTCAGACCATTAACAACTGGTGAAAGCAACCCTTCAATGACATCAGTGCATCTCTTTGTTCATACAGAGGGGGTCTGCAGGAGGGAGCGGTCATTGATCTCCACAGGGGCTGAAAGTCTGGATGCTTCCTCTCTCCTCGAGATTCTCAGATGAAACGCATCAGGCTGGCGGATCATTTGTATCGTGATGACGTTCACCAACATTACACAGAACGGTCATTGGCTTCAAAGTGATGGTTTTGTGGCTGAAATGCAGCTGGCCAAGGATTTTATGGACAGTTGGTGGATTTTTTTTTTTAGTGGAAGTGGCTGGTTTTCAAATGAAAGCACAGTTTAATAGCAATATTCTGGCATTTTCTTCCAACTTTAAAAAGGTATTTTAGATCATCAATAAACATCAAAATGACAAATGTTCCTTAATGTCATCAATTCTATTCACAAGAAAGTCCCAAGGGTAAAAAAAAAAAGTCATATTTCAAAGCAAAGACAGGTAAGATGATTTAGATGCAAGTCCATTTTGCATCTAAATCAAGACCCAAATCAACACTGGGCAAGTCCTGATTGTGTCAAAGCCAAAACAGGGCAAGTCCAAGTCAAAACCGAAGGCAACGCAGGGCAAGATAGAGGCAAGTCCATGTTGAGATACAAATTGAGACAGGGCAAGTCCAAGTAAAGCCTCAAGTCAAGGTAGGGCAAGTTTTAGACAAGACCCTAATCAACATTGGGCAAGACCAGTTTGTCAAAGTCAAGACCAATTTGAGACCGAAGTCACAAAGCAAGTACAAATCAAGGCAAGGCACAAGGCAAGTACAAATCAAGAACCAAGTCAAGGTAGGGTTAAGTTTGAGACAACACTGGAAAATCCAAGTCAAAACCGAAGTGAACCAAAACCAAGTCAACGCAGAGCAAGTCAGAGTCAGGACCCAAATCAACACAGGGCAAGACCCAAGTCAAGGTAGGCTCAAGTCCAGTTTGCATCCAGAGTCAAGACAGGGCAAGTGCGAGTCGGGTATGCATCAAAAGTCAAGAGCAAAAGTCCCCGACACGGTACGTCCTGACTTGATTTTACAATACTGTTAGTTATGGCAGAACTAATTCTTTCTTAATTCTACGGTTAATGCTAGTAAATATATGTAAACCAACCACAATATAATGACGCTGAAGGAGCAGCTAAATGTAGTCTAGAAATGGGAAAAACTCACACTTTATCAGTGAAAAACCAGCAAAGCGTTTAGCACAATCTTATCATTATGATCCAAATATGATAAAAGAATATCATTCAAGTTTATCAAGGCGGAGAGCGAGTTTAGAGCAGAGCGTTAGCTCTTTGATATTCTCCAGTCAGGGAAACACTGTGTTGCGTGGAACAGGAAAATGTGTGTCAAAAGACCTTCCAACGGTAGTCATTTTAAAAAGTTGTTTTTATTGGGGAACACATTTGGGGATCTATTATTGGGGATCTATATTTTTATTTTAATACAAGTTGTTCCTTGATGCCAAACCCCTTCCAGAAGCATTGGCTTTCACAACACCAGCTTTCTGAGCTAGACACAAAATTATAGTTTTATAGTAGATGTCGAAATACCACAGAGATAGGACTCACAGACCCCATCACAGCAAAACCGGCTCTTCCACAAACACAGACAATAAACCTCCCAGCATACGAACGCAGAGATTCGATTCTGACCCTCCCACGTGGACAAATAAATCAAACAGCAATCCCACCTCTGTATTGCCTCGACTGCAAATAAGATTTTAAAAACCTAGTTCCAGTCAATACTTCATTTGTTTTGGGTCTGGTAAAGAGAAAAAAATATCTATCGTTAAGGTTACTGAGATTTCTCCAAATAGTTCGGTCGTTCATTAAAACTTAAGAGCTTCTGAAAATTCCTGTTTTACAGAAATGCCAGTTCCAAAGGCAGATTTTTGAACTTGGGAAGGAAAAATTTCCAAAGGAAGACAGTAGTTTTAAGTGATACACTTTACCAAGTTATCATTCCAGCCAGGAACACACAACGTCACTTAGCAGACGAGCAGAGGCACCTGGCCATGGCGCACCTTGAGGTCGGGGTCAGGTCAAATGTTGCTCATCAACATAGTGCATCTCAAAGTGTCATCAGCAGACTTGCATCAAGTCACAGAATAACTGAGTTCACGACAGACCCAGGAGTCAACGCACGGCAAGTCAGAGTCAACACAGTGCAAGTCCAAATAAAGACAGGGCAATCCAAGTCAAGGCAGGCCAAGTTTGACCAAAATTAACATTTATACAAGTTCAAGCTGAGACACAAGTCAAGGCAGGGTAAGTGCGAGTCGAGGCCCATGTCACAAGTCAAGATCCAAGACCAATTCAAATCAAGACAGGGCAAGTCCAAGTTAAGGTAGGCCAAGTTCAAGTCGAGACCAAAAATCAACACAAATAAAGTGAGTGTCCAGAGTCAAAACAAAGCAAGTTCAAGGCGAGGCACAAATCAAGGTAGGGAAAGTCAGCGTCAAGACAAGTACGAGCCGAGGCCCAAAACAACACAGGACAAGACCAAGTCAAGATCCATGTCCACATAGAGCAAGTCAAAACCAACAGGCACAGGAGTAGAGCCCCACGAGTTACAGACCTAAGAACCTAAGCACTCAGACATTGTTATGCAACTGCCCCTAGGGGGCAGCCGTGTTTACGAGATGCGTTTCCAGAAAAAAATCATTTGTAACCAATTCCTTTGCTTTTGCTTGAATGTTGGTGAGTCCAACGAACAGTGATCTACCGTACTGTTCACTGATGAGTGTTGGGTCATCGTTGCTGGAGAAGGCGAGGAGAGCAATTCGCGGAGGTCAACATGGTCCCCAGGGCTAGCATTGGTGGAGGAGGTGCAACAGTCTACACAGGCACCATCAATCAGCGCAAAACGGATTAGGTTATTGTTGACGGCCCAGTCACTGCCCGGTCCTACCTCAGAGACATCATAGAGCCCATCCTCATACCCCAGTTGCTCCAGCACTCCCCTAACTTTCTGTTCATGGATGATGATGATGATGATGATGATGATGATGATGATGATGATGATGATGATGGTGAAGAAAGTGCCTCATAGAAAAATATCCTTACCTTATTGTGAATAGTGTATGTAAAGAAACAGATGCCTGGTCAAATAGACGAATCAGAGTTTTTCTTTCTTTACAGTCTTCTTTCTGAATGCAGTAATTAGCCAACACAACAAGAGCACAGCAGTGAAGCATCTTTGTCTCCCTAGTGAGCATCTGAATGCTCCCTACAGAAACCAGGTTACTAAGACACAGACTATTTCTATTCTGCTCTTGGGCTCAGAAAAAAGGACAAAATATAATTAGGATAAAACCCAGATCAATAAGAAGTAAAAAAAATGCTAAACACGTCAAAACACTGGAAAGAAGAAAATAAAGACGCATCATAAAAGTATAATTTATTGCTCTCTAAATGCACAAAACCTTAAAATACATAAAAGCAGCAAAACCTTAAGATCGGTGATGGAACGAACACATTTCCATCAAGACTTTCATGATCATACATTATTGAGCTAAGAAACAAATACAATAATTAGATTTTTTGATGCACGGAGCACATTTCAGTGAAAAAAAGGTCCATGTGGAAGATGCAGGGGAATCAATATTCATAACATCCCTGTGTGAGTTTGTGCGCATGCATAATGTCCCTGATTTGCATAAACAAGTAAAGATTCAGGAAAAAAAACACTATTGCGAGTAATTTGCTGGTGTTGAACAAGTGTTCATCAGATTAAATGTGAGCAGAATGAGACATCAGCAATTATTCCTGACAAATGTGATTGTGTGTCGGGCTACTGCACAGATGAGAACGAGTGAGAAATACACCAAAAAATTAAAAATCTTAAAAATAGCCTGCTGGATTTTCATCATAGATTTAACATTTGCCAGTAAAAAAAAAGATTTTACAAAAAAAACCTATAAATAAATGTAAATTTATTAAATAAAAAAGATGCAATTACATATAATAAATTACATAAATTCCAGATTTGCAAATGCTAATATGAAACAAAAATGAATTAAATAAATGAAATAAATAATGGGAAACAAAATGTCAAAGGCGCAAAAAAAAATAAAATAGATTTGCAATGATTACAAATGCAAAATCAAACCTAAACATAAAAAGTATTTGTAAAACAATTAAATAAATTCACATTTAAACTCTTGTTATTTTACTCCCCGTCTACGTCTGACACTGAGTGACTGTGAAGCCTGGACAGAAGAAGCCGAGCAGATTCACCCTCATTGACCCCAACATTAGGACCCGACATCCTGAGAGCACCAGAGTTTCTGAGACCCATTCTATTACTCTACCACGACTGTAATCAATGAAGCCTGCAGCACTCAATTAGCTTTAATTGGATTGGTATGTCTGTTCCAGGACTGTTCAACTGAGGAGACGTAGCTGATTATTACTGTCGACACGTGTAACACGCTGCTGCTTGGCTCAAGATAAACACCATTCACAAGATAATACAGTAACTCCTTTAGCTTTTTGTAGAGTCGGAGATATGAATCACAGCTGATCCCACAAAACTCGAATTTTAAAATCCTAGAAACTCCTCCAAAACTTCAACTGTGTTGTCACTGGTGTCAAAGTAGAGTAGATCCAAAAGATCTAGGGTTTATAAGTTTACTATGGCTATGTTTTGGTTGTATGGTTTTATGTTTTCTGCCCAGTAAAAATAATAATAATAATCGCTCAAGTCAAGATTCTTATCAAAAGCACAAAAATTTTGAGACAAAATTGTGATTTGTGAATTTTGAGATATAAAAGTTGAAAAATGTAAAGGTCAAATTAAAAAAAAAATTAATACAAAGGTCAACATACTGAATTAAGAGTAAAAATTTTCAAAATTAGTCAAAATTGAAAGATGTCAAAATTTGAGATACAAAGTTTTTTTTGAGAATCAAATCAAAATTGTGAGAAACAAAAGGTAGAGAAGATAAAAGTCGAAATTTTCAGATACAATGGTAACAAAAGTACAAAATTCGAAATCAGTCAAAAATTTGAGATAAAAGTCATTATTAATGCACAAACTTGAAATAATAAAATTAGTCTCCTGCCACACGGTCCCACTGTACTCCCACTGGTAAAAGTACAACACTGTGTACAACTCCAAATCTGAGCCAGAGTCGTGCAGTCCGAATGTGCCATTTACCGTTTCAGCATGTTCCACAATTACAGAGTTCTTCTTACTGGAACTTTTATGATGCGGAACCTTTCCCATGTTTATGACCCAGGAGTCACTAGACTGCTTTTTGGTTTGTGGTCTTTTTCAATCAATATTGATCTCTGTAATGTTTTATATGATTTTGATTATGAACACATTGACTCTACCTCATGTTAAAATGGATCTTTGTGAGAGCTCCAGGGTTTATACACGAGGCGTGTGTGACTGCTACTCAAATGCAATCGCTGCAGAGATTTTTAGACGTGATAGAAACATCACAATGTCGAGGTTAATCGTGTTTTCAAAATGGCCGATAGACATGAAATGGAGGAAATCAATTTCAGTCAGCGAGGATGATTTGCTCAGTGATGGATAGAGATGGAGCAGCGGCTGCTGGGTAATGAATCCCGAGATGTTCTCTGTGACACGTACAAATCACTGCTGGTTATTAAAACGCACCGATGGTGTGCAAGACAGAAAGAGAGCTTGAGAAAGACGGCTTGTTTTACTAGCATAATGCTAAGTGCATTTGCCAATATTTATCTGGTCATTTATGGAACAAATTAGTTCCAATATTGAAATGTATCATACAACTGTAAATAGCTTAGAACCATGTTCCCCATCTATCTAATATTGTGTGGCTGGATTAAAATCCTCTTTCAAGCATTTGTATTCATAGCATTAAGCCATGGTTTTATTCAGGTGTTGGCGACTGTGGTGAAAACTGAGCAAATTGTGCACTGGGCGGATCTCTCAAACTAAGAAAAGTGCGTGTATTAAAACACCCACTTCCCCATTGTTGTGAAGGCCTGCAGGAGAATTGCTTGACCCACTGGTTGGAGTGTTCTAGAGTAAAAAAGGTCCAAAATTTTGATAAAAGTTTAAAAAAAAAATGGCAGCCTATCCAGCACTCTATGCACTTCCGCGTTCAAGGTCAGCCAGCTCAGTCACTTCCTGTGTCCGTAGCAGTTCTAGTGTTCCTCTTTAATTACTCTGGGTCCCCGGCTGTGATTTCAGTGAGGAGATGCATCTTGTCGTCTGTGTGCCAGGATTTACTGGCAGCAAGCAGAGCGTGAGGACACTGACGAGAACAGATCTGCTTTAATTAAAAACGTGTTACACCGAGAGGATGCTCCAGAACGTGCTTTAACTTTATTTATCCCTAACTGTTTATTTTATTTTTATTATATAGTAGTTGGAGTTTTATTTTAATACGATTTCTGGTCATTATTTGTTTGTATATATAAAATTGGTTTCTGTTTGTGTTTAATAAACGAATAAATTGCGTTATTTAAATGTTTTGTAGCAAAGCAACTTATTGATTAATAATTTTTAAAATCTACAAATGTTTTAATACAAAAATCTGCTATCTAAGTAAGAAATGAGTACATTTTATTTAAATCAGTGATTAAGAAACTATAATTATAAGACTGTGAATAAATAAAATAAATTAACAAGGTTTTATTGCCATAATAAGAAAATAAATGTATTCTACTGCAAAAGAATATAGAGAATTAATGTTCCTTCCTTGAAAAAGTTAAAAGCATCTACATTTAAATATTACAGACACAAGTTGGTTCGTATTTCACATCACATTATCAAGAGCTCGTTGGATTTCTGTTGGATATGCTTTTCCTCTGTGAGAGGATTGTCGATCTCTCGCTGCGTTTTCACACCCTCCACGACCTCGGCCGGTGCTTCAGACTCAGCTTGTTTCTATTTTAATAAGATCTGGTCTGAGCTCGCTGCGATCTGTACGTGTTTCCTTGCAGTTCAGCGGTGGCTGTTACTCCAGTAAATTGCTGCTTTAATTAATGGCTGAGGTTTATTGGAGCTCGGGGACTGGTTTGTGTGGAAGTCGTGTGCGGCTGGGTTCGCCGTTAGCAGATGATGGATTGCTTTTCTTTTATTGGGGTTCTGTGGTCATTTTAACAAATGTAAAATATCAACAACCTCAAATAATCCATTCGACATCATTACTGTGATTAAAAGGTTTTGATGCGTGCCGCTCGTGCATTTTTAATGCATTCCGAGATTTACGACATTTTCTTTTTAACACATTCATGTGGATAATAATTGAAAAATACTGAAAAAAGTAAATGTTATAACAAAAATAATAATAATATATATATATATATCTTTTTGTGCTTTGTAAATTTATGAAAAGCCATAAGAAATTGGGACTGAAGTCGCCAACAATACTATAAAACCATCTCATAATAATGTTTTAATTGTATAAAGCACTTACTGTTTTCATTTCTGGTTCATCAAGAGACTGCAGTGGAACTCCTAGTTCCTACAGACACCTGAAACATATACAGAGTGTCAGGATCCAGGTGACGGCATCTTGCATGAACTGAGAAATTAATTGTAGTTTATTTTTGGAGACACAAAACTGCTTAAGAATGCTTGCAACCATAGATATCTAATAGGTAGATTCCTCATAAAACAGGGCCATCCGTTGGACCGATGCGAGCGACGCCATCTTAGTACAGGACAAGTGATGTCTACATACTGCACTGGTCAATGGAGGTTAAGGTCTACACATTGATTAATGGCTAAAGTTCATAGCACTTCTACAAGCTAACATGAAAGATATTATTTTACATTTCTGCGATCCCCATGATTATACAAATAAGGAAAGAAAAGGGCAGTTTGGGACCTTTGTATAGACCTGATTAATAAAATATTACAGTATGTACAGGTAGTAAAGCTTTGTAAGCTACTGTTATTTCATTTGTTTTAACAGGTTTCTTCTAGGGTTGCAGGACATTGAACCACATATAGAAAATATAGTGTGTATATAATATATATATATATATATATAGTTCATGTTGCTATGTCTACAGAAAAGTTATTCTGGTTGATGAAAAGAGTGAACATGAGCCAAGGTTATCTACTTCCCAATTACCAGCAATTAAAACTCCAAGCTACATCTCATTTCTATAAAACGATAAGTGAAGTTGCATTTCCAATAGTAGTATGACAAAACTTTCGTGATTTTTCATTCTGTACGTTATATTGTTCTTTCAGTCACACAGGTTAAAATGTTTGCACCCCAAATTACCACACAAAGAATGCGGTCTAATATATTTCGCAAACTGAAGACGGTCTTATACATTTATTTGGAGTTCCAGCAAAACCCATTCCTGTGAACCGCTTCAGGAGTGTGTGAACGCAAGAGTAAGCTATGTATCAACTTTCCCAGTGATGTCTCGTATCAGCGATCAAAGGCCATTGCTCTGAACTTCAGCCAAGAGGTTTCCCATCTGACAACAGCACTTTCCTTGTGTCTTTTCTTCCCAAGTTCTTACCTAGATATTATGGCAAAAGAGGGTCAAAGTCTGGAGAGCCGTTCATGCAAAACTTCATTGACATTTACCATAAGTTTCATGTAGAGCTGCATAGACTAAAGCTCTACTAAATTAAAGAACGCATTGGATGTTTGGGAATTTTACTCCCAATACAGAATACCTTTGAGACATTGTGGTCAAGGTAAGACGTGATCATGTGCTTGTTGTTTTTTTTTTTTTTTGTTTTTTTTTTTTCAGTTTGTGGACAATTTCAATTTATGGTATTTTTCAGTCTTCGTACATGTGTTCTGTTTACAGGTTAAACATTTTAAAGGTTGTTAAAGAGTGCATTTGTGATGAGTACAGTGATTTTCAGTTGACAGTTTGCAGCGGTTGTAACTTATAATCAGGAGTTTCTCTAACCAACTTACTAAGCGTTCAACCACTCCATACATTAGTACATATTAGTGATATAAGTACAAAAGCATCCCCATAAAAATTTATGATCATTACAAATCACGTTTGCATTGTAAACGTCATAATTATTGTGATTTACTCTTTCAAACGTTGTGTAGTTTATTTTCCATACAATACTTACTCATTTCGGAGACAAAAATGTAAACGTTTGTAAACGCACTTCTGATATACAGCTCAAAACCGGAGATCAACGTTGTTATATTTTGGGAATAACAAACATCGCACATTCGAACCTGTGGCGGATGCTAATCAAGATGCTAATGTTTCTCACAGGTGCTTAGCGACGGCCTGGCGGTGCCAGCTAGCTTAGCATTAAAGCAATTATTGCTAAATAAATCATTAAGGGTACCATGTGTGAGTTTTATTTAAATCACAAATAACGTTTGCATTATACATGTCGTAATTATGGTGATTTACTCTTTCAAACGTTGTGTAGTTAATTTTCCATATAATACTTACTCATTTCGAAGACAAAAATGTAAACGCATTTCTGATATACAGCTCAAACCCGGAGATTAACGTAGTTATATTTTGGGAAATAACAAACATCGCACTTTCGAATCTGTGGTGGATACTAATCATGATGCTAATCAAGATGCTAATGTTTCTCACAGCTGCTTAGCTACACTCTGGCGGCGCCAGCTAGCTTACCATTAAAGCAATTTTTGCTAAATAAATAATTAAAAGTACCATGTGTTAGTTTAATTTAAATTAAAAAAACCTCATTACATGACAGATCCAAAAACAGTGACTAAAATGTTTGAGATTTTTAATATTTGGTTCTATGTGCTGTTTATGAATCACATTTAAATGTCAATTTTATTGGTCACGTACACAGACAAATAGTTATGATATGCAATAAAATGCTTTTGACAGAACCTCGACCTTAAAAAAGGCAATGCGATATAAAATAATGCAGCATTTTAGTTAAATATAAGCATAAAGTATATAAATGTGCATCTAAAACTATTTTTAAAAAGTATGAAAATATATGTATATAAACTTCCTGGAAGGAGTTCTCCCCGTGCTTGCGTGTATATATAATTTATTTATTTGTATTGTTATTATAGGACTGGAGAAGGCATCATTGCATCCGCCATATTTGTAGAATGACGCAACCTTGCCACGGTTACTCATCAAACAGAGCGTCTTCTACCAATATAAACTAAAACTAACCAAATTATTTAGAAGGGTTTTATTCTTTTTTTTATGCATAACAGCTGTTTTTCTAGTTTGTTGTTTTTATGGACAAAGATAAATATTTAACCTAAAACAATTCCTGATGAAAATTAACAATAGAAACAAAATGGCCGCTGTGTCCTGATACACCGGATGTGGGAACACCTCTTCCCACCCTATACATGTCGTTGCTATTGTTATGGGAAGTAAATTGTATATAATAAGGTCATTGAATGTTATTGAGTGATCAATAGAGCGGGAGGTGGTGTCACAGCGGGCACAGCAGCCATTTTGTGTGTAATACTTGTTTCCACCAGGAATAGCACTCCTTCTTTTTTGGGTTAATATTTACAAAATACGGAAACTATTAATAATAAAATAGAATAAAATCCAAAAATAATTCAATAGTGTTGTTGGTCCCAATGTAATTCTGAAACTTACACTTTGAACAGCCAGAAATGGAACCGGATGGTGGTGGTTGCCAGCCCCTGCTGTGACCCTGGAAAATTGGTTTAAAACAATTGAAAAACTACTATGTTCTTCATTTGGAAGGTCTTAAGTTATATTTATTCTTATTACAAACCGCCTTATGTTATACATGGTAGTGTTTCCAGTTTAACTTTATGAAATGAAGCTTGTAGTTAAACATCCACCACCAGTCGAAGCAAAGGGCTGTCTCATTTGTCTTCCGACCTTCTTTAAACTCCCCTAAATGCTTTAAATGTCAAAGGCAGACTCTTGTTAGCACCGTGGGGAGTGTTTTCTCTGTAAATGATGACTGGAGCAACTCCCCAGAGTCCTTGAATGATGGTGGCTGATATGAAGTCATTACATGCCCCATCCATCTTGAGCTATATGTGTGCTCTTTGGTGTTGCTTCCTTAATCAGTTTCTTCCCTGTCAAGAGCTCCCGTGGACACTGACAGGATCCCATTTAGCCTCAACCGAGCTGGAATGAATCGTCTGAGCACACCGTGTCGTTTCAAAGGCCACACACAATGGCCGTCCATGATGTCTTCGGGGTTTGCCGTATTTCTGCTTGGGTCATTTGGCACAATAGCTTCAGTCTGGTGTCTTTGATGTGAATGCTTCTACAGGAGGGGTATTCCATTGATTGCCGTCTACTTTTGTCAGCCTGAATCCCAGTGTAAACCGAATGTAAGGTTATGTAATTAATTCATCAAATGGAGATATATTTATGTTGGATTGTTAGCTACAACCACCAAACTTTGGCATAATATCCAAACTCTAAAAGGGGTTAAACATTTCTCATTGATATTCGGACTACTAAAAATAAATGGGAAAGGCAACAAACATATCTGCTAATTATAGTAACAAATCAGTGATGACTCCCTAGCAACCGAACTGTTTACCCTGGCAACCTAATCTTCTGGACTCTATCTCAGCTTTTGTAAGTGATAAAGACATGGGGGTTGGTTTATATAACCAACTTGGTATTGGTTTATATAACTTGGTTTATATATATTGTGAAAATTGTTATATTATATAATGTCCCCTCCATAGCAATCTGACTGTTTACCTTAGTAACCATTTTGGTATATCACCATCCCAGCTAAGGAAAATCATAGAGACATGGGGGTTTGTTTATATTACTTATATTGTCATGGCGAAGCTTGTATGATTTTACTGACTCCTCCATAGCAACCAAAACCTTTACCTTGGCAACCATTCAACTTTTCAAATTTTCAAGCCAAAATCTTATTAATTGTTATCTGTCCAAAGATGAAGTGGAGAGAACTGAAATACACACAAAGAGAATATTTGATCTCAGTACTTAAAAAAATAAAATCCCTTTTTTTCACTATTATTCATCATCTTTGGGTCATTTTATTAATGGGACATTTTTTGTTTTTGTGATCTGAAAGTAATTTAAAACAACACTACTTCACATAGCTGTTTATTGAACACTGGTATAATTGGAATCAAAGCAGAAATTGCAATTAGGATAAAAAGAAAATATACAACACACAAAAAAATGTTAACTGGAAGTTTCACAACACATTAAACTGAAGTTAGAGCCATAAATAATGTCTTTTCATTCCAACAACATTGTATCAAACCAAAATCACAATCATTACATTCCCTGAAAATAGCAACAGTTGGTACATTCCAATTTCCTGTGGAGGTGTAAATAAAACAGCTCAACTTCCTGTCAAAACCCTTTTGTTTCCAGTCTGGTGTGAGCCCACCACACAGAGTAGGTATGTTTTATCATCGAAATCCTCATTGCATTACCAAAGCACATTTTGGGAGGGCATTTCTCATAATTATGACATAATTACTGCAATGAGCTTCCGTATACATCTGTAGTTTTGCCATTAAATACAATGTTGTATTAAATCAAGAGAAAACACAAAGACACAATCAAAGTCGACGGCAAATGCAGTAAATGCTAAAAGTCTTAAAAGTTTTATTTTCATGAAGGATAAGTGGGAGTCATTGCCTCATTAACCAAACGTTTAGTGACAATCATCTCATATTCTACACTTTTAACACAAATAAACTTTCGTTAATCTTAAATTGGCTGTTAAGCCATTCGTATGGTTTTTTTTTTTACGCTTTGAAATCTTCTTGGGACTATTTTTGAACCATTCCACCGAATGGGTGCCATTTCTGTCACTGGGACTTCATATGTATGAATAATCATTAAAACTGAATAGATTTTATTACCAAGCCAAGTGTATTACATACTATTCCTATTGCAAATGTAAGCTTTACTAAATCTAAAATATTGATAAAATCCACAAAAACACTGAAAATTGCATTTATTGCTAGTCCCCAGTTTCTGCGGCTAAGATACACAATAAAATATAATGATTACGATCTTTTAAAAAAAATGTATTGACATGTAAATCCATATATAAAGTTTTTCAGCAGGTAGTTGCATCACTTGGATCTTTAGAAGTCCATGTCATTGGTTGAACACTTATTCTGCATCTGCGTGGTTAATCCCTTTTTTTTAAGTGATGCGATCTATTATGCGACAGGCATAACTGGTGAAAACAACCTCCACATGAAGTGATCAGCAGGAACTTGGGATCGCTTAAAGATCCAGTAAAGTAATTCTGACCTGAGCTGGTTAAAATACTATTGAGAAATGCAAATTTAGTATGAGCGAGATGCATTCACAGGAGGATTTATTAACAGAAGGTTGGCACATGGATTAAACAAAGCCCCAGGCATCGGAAGGAGTCTGCATTCACCGTTTCAATCAAATTCTGTGATCAAATAATAGCGTTACATAACAAAGTCGTTTATCTGCCAATCATTATTCTCTCTTTATGAAGCTGTTTCAACAAGCACTGCTGTTTTCTAAATGCCACGCCCACAATCCAGCCACTCCCCTTCCGGGGCGGTGTCTAAACTTCAACCGCATTGCTGCCCGTATTATCCACAGATTATAGTTAAAGATAGAAATCCTTTTTCAACAATAGCAAGAATTTGAGAAAGCGAAACAAATCCTTCTCAAGCCACGTTCGCTCATCAGGAGAAGGAGAAAAGGAGGATTTGTAGACGGAACAAAGAATGCTTTGAAAGCCTCTGGTTGCATCATGGAAATGTGGCTTAGAGTTTGGTTCAGAGAAGGTCAACAGCTTGTATTCAGCAAACACCTTGGAGTAGACGCCATAGTCGCCATCACCACGAACCAATCCACATCTATACCGAAGAACTGTCAATCATTAATTTAGTGTGTTGATGTAAAATAAAGGGTGCACCAATAGTACGAGCTAATATTTTCAGTGTTTCAATGGCTGATATGACCCGAGAATCCACAGCAGCATGAACGTGGATCTGATCTTTGCATTTAAGGAAGTATGATGAGTTTTATAACTTTAAAATAGTGTAATACAGTCCTAGCTTAGCAGGAAATGCAAATTTTGCAAAAAATAATGTAAATGTTACAAGAGCCATTTCGCCCAATGGGTGTCGTTTGCTTGTAACTTTTCAAAATGTCTTTTTTTTTTTACTTAAATTCAAAACAGATTCCAGTTGTATAGATACTTAAGTATTCCAAATGGGTATTAGTTCATCTTAAGTAACGTATTTAAATGTTTTAGAGTTATAATAAAAATGGTTGCCATTTTTTCTTGTTACTAACCCTCTTGTAATTCTTTATACAAGTAACAAGACTGAGTTTTTAGCAAAGAGTATGCAAATACATGCTAAAAAGCCACATGGTTATAGAACCAGGAAATCTCTGAAATAATTTGAGTACCACAATAGTATTATTTTAAATGACACTCCAAGATATCATCATGAAGAAACAGAGTGAACTCACATTTGCTCTTTCCCATGGCCATCGAAAGATCCAAGTGATCCAACTACCTGCTGAAAAACGGACTTTATGGAAATTCCCCAGTTTTTCAGGAGAGGGATGGGTTAGGGACAGAGGGATTTTATCATTTTTTAAAATGTTGTAGCTTATAAGTATTGTTTGCAGTACACTTTGCTAAGTAATAAAATGGATTTATGAAGCAGCTTTAATTCTTGTTTAAACGCACAACATCCCAGGGACAGAAATGGCGCCCATTTGGTGGAATGTCTCCTATAACGTTTACCAGGGTACTGATTTACACAAGAATTCTGGGACAGACGTAAAACATGCATTAGCTCAGAGCAGATGAAGTCCACCTAGTTTTAATACGTGACAGATGTACATACAGCTTGCCACATAACAGACCATTTGCGCCACAGAAACAATTCGAGACACGAAACGCCTCACAATTTAACTGTACTAAAAAGAGTTAATCATTTTCACACCACATCTTCTAATAAGATAAGAGTTGATTGTTCAGTAAAATGGCTCGCACAGAGATTTAATTATGTTTACTGTTCTTAACTCGTTTAAATTAAGGTAAAATGCCACTTTCAGGTGTGTTCAGGGCCACACAGTTCTCATCACATTTCACTCTGAATGCATCTTTTTGTCTTGAAAAGCACTGAAAAGTTCTGTCGTGCCTATTATTTTGGAATGCTGAATAAAGAAACTGTGTGATGTACACAAATAGCCTCAACTGCAGCTCAGCTCAGCTCAGCTATCAGAAGAATCACCGTTGCGCTCCACGGAGCATCCTTGTTTGATGGAAATGACTTCCTTCTACCTCACGCTTTGAGTCAACATCAGGAATCTCCTTCCTGATAACACAACGCTTTCTCTGTTATCACAATGGAATCGCTCCCACACACAGTTCCACTCCGTCCTGGCTGAGAGTTCAACATCTAATCCCTCTGAGCTCCAGGTGGCAGGAGAGATCGCCGACCCCTGTCTACAAAACTTCTCTGTGGAGTGCTTTCACACACCCCTCTCTCTCTTTCTCCGGGTCCCAGTGGTAATCCTCGTCTGAAAAGTAGATTCAACTGGAGTACAGAGGATTTGGGTTGGCATGCTGCAGAAAGGGGTTTGTCACATCTCTCGGCCGCCTCAGTGGTAACAGAGTACCTCAGCAGGTCACTGGCCAGGACAAGGAGGCGCAAGACCAGTTTCAATCAGCCGGAGGGAACCTGTTCAACAAATACTGAACCTTTTGAGCATTTTGTTTCCTGCAGGAGTTGATTTCAGCGAGTTATTGGAGCTCTGTTTCGTCTGCAGGGTGGCACCATGAGTGCTTTGAAAGACTATGAGTACCCAGACCTCTACGACAATCCTGTGCCAACTACACCTCCTGTCAAGTGAGTAGGAAAACTGGACATTTTATCGGTTAAATAGAAGTTTTTCTGATTTTTCACTTTAAAAGTCAGGATATGAACAGTATTGTGCTTTTCAACCTGCAACAATGAACAAACTCACTTCAAGTCAAAACAAGTTTGGGACCCCTTGGGTCTTTGGCTAGAAATTCCAAACACACCTCTGAAATATTTCAACCAGGAGTCCAGTGTCTGTATCTGAACCCCAGTGAGATGTTACGGGAACATCTTAAGTGTAAGGCGCATAGTCATACAACTTCAATGAGATTGAAATTAAAAACAATTGAGTATATACCATCCATTGGAGCTCAACGGGGTTCAGATCCAGACACAGTTTTGTGTTGGGTATGGATGGGCGATATTTTATTGTTCACAAATATACACATTTTCCCGGGTAAAATGCATCTACATGAGCGAATGTTCAACAGGCTTGTTAATCTCCAACTATAGAGCCTTGTTGTGGTGTGACTGGTTTTCAATACTGATAAAAACAGGAAGTGACTCATTTAAATGTGAAACAAACGATAGATGTGCACCAGCACCACACATTCTTGATTTATTAATAGATAGAAACACAAGTTTAAGTAAGAATCCTCATGAACACCCTCTAAAAAAAGCAACTCTGAGCTGTGTGCGTTGTTTATTATGGTCCCAGTATGTGACCGAGACAGAGTTCCTAGTGAAGAGTTCCCCCATTATTTTTGACACAGAATATTGTTGAATATGCCGAAGAAAGTTACCAGTCTGGCCTTGGAGTGGTTCAGGTTTTACCTCCGGGGTTCCCCAGGGTTCAGTCTTGGGTCCATTCCTTTTTTATCATTTACGTTATTTCTCTAAGGGCGATCTTTAGGACATTTGCTGAATGTTTCTACAAATGTTGGTTGTGCTCCAAGCGCACCATCTTTCGCATTCAGAAGCAGGTTAAAATCTTAGGCGATCACTTTTATTAGACACTAGTGTTAATTGAGTAACAAAAAAAGTGCCATCTTTCAGCCGGTTCAGGCACTCGTGACAAGTAGACCAAATAACTGAAATGCTCTCCCTGGAAAGACTATAGATGGGTTACATTCAGTACAGAATGAAGTTGCTGTGGTTATAGAAACAAGGAGGAGCCGTCCTTCAGGAGCCGAAAATTTGTTTTTTATCATAAAAGTCCAAAAGCCACCTCCATCATACCTGCCTGACCTTTTTGGACGTGAGTCCTTGTCATCCCTTGCCCCCCTAAAAAAATCTATGTACTGTTTTAAGTAAAGGTCTAACAATATATTGTAAAATCATCACGTTTGGTGGAGCTACTGGGAGAGATCATTTAGATGCTGACGTGTATTTGCTTCTTGAAGTGATTGTGATTCTAGTCACTTCTGAAACTTCTTTACCTTGTCTTCTTGTTTTGTGTAATATCTACACGGTGACAGATATCCTTCACTCACATTTTAAAGGAGAAACATAAAATCATGACAATGCAAACATTAACACTGCCCCCAAGTGGATGGATGATATCAAATGCTCTCATACAAATCAAACTAGACCCTCGCCTTCTAAGCTTTGTGGTGTGAAAACGTAGAAAATTCCAATGATTGTTCGTTATATAAACAGTTTCAGAAAATAGTGTTTGTAAAATATATTGAGGTATGTATCGCCTCAGGTTACGCTCCCAGTTTTAGGGAATCTTGTGAATCTTATGATTATTTAAACAGGAATTTCCAAATTTAGATCTTTGTTGTGCATTTCCTTTTCTGTTATTTTGGGTTAATCTTAAGTTTTGATCTTAAGTTTTTTACCTGTGCGTTATATTTGAGTGTCTAGAAAGGCAAATGTAAAATAATGTTTTATTATTTTAACATTTTTTCCATTTTGAGCCTCATAGATTTCTATAATTTCTGACTTTGTTGTCACACTACTTTTAGATTGTCAACCCCCAAGTGCTCGATATCAAAATGTAGGATGAAACGATCAAGAAATTTCACCTCGGATCCAATGTTTTGACTGGTTTACATCCCACAGGATTCATGGGTTTGCTAAGAACACAAACATTATAGCTGCTAGCTGTATTCTTAAGGTGCGTCTAAGTCTACAGGTGCACAAACTGGTTCTTCTGGAGCTTCCATCATTTCTTCTTTGATCTCTCCTTTCATTCTTTCACATATGCAAGAGACTTTTGGCTGAAGTTTAGTTCACAAGACACCAAACTGTGAATCTGGGGTTATTTCCGAGCATCTGACTTCTGTAAATCATGACTTCATTTCTTTTAAAAAGGATCGATGTCTTTAGTGCATTCCCAGAGAAGAGTTGAAGATGAGTGTAACCGAAGCGGGTGAACAGAAGGAATCGTTGTGTCCGTCGCTAACTGCGTGTACGGTTGGGTACTGAAACTCAGTTTCTGTATATAACCGGGGCAAATATCAACAGTAGTAAACCAGACTGAAATAAAACATGAATTTTGGTAACAACTATTCTGAAATCTATTCATTCTGAAATTAGATGAAAACACAGCTTCATTATAATTCCTTAACCGCTGATTTTCTTATAAAACCGCTACTGCAGCTCAATCCGAACCAAACCCTCCAGACTAGTATGAGATTAAGAGCGTTATATGCCACAAATATCTTCACTGAAACCTTAGAACATGCGCAAAGCTTGTATTTGAATAGTTTTGATGTGAATAAAGGACTTGTGGAACCAAAATTCTCAGTTTGGTCCGACCCTGTGGTGTAGTGGATTGTGCGCTGGACAAATATCCGCGATTGCCAAAGGCAACTTGGGTTCCAATCCTGAATATCTCTCCTGTCATCAAACGGTCCGATCTGCAGTGTTGGGAATAATAATTAATGTGAATAAATGATGGATAACTCCTTTTAAACTTAATCAAGTTACTCTTTTATTTACTTTATTTGTCAAGTAACTCCTTCATTACCAATTACATTACTAGTTACTTTATGATTACGTTTCTAAAAAAGAAATTTAATTACAGTAACTAACAACTAATGAGTTACTTCCCGATCACTGCCTGTCTGTTATGAAAAAAAAGCAAAATGGCCCAAAAAAACCCAAAAAACATTCAATTCAGTCTGTGCGTGAGGAAGCCTCAGGTTGCCAGAGATTTGAGAACGCATCAAAACTAATGGTAAAGTTAATGTTGTCAGAAATTAAATAAATTGATTAGAATTATAGCCATTTATAAAAGATGTTGCCTTTAAAAATATATAGTTTAACATTTTCATTTCGCTTGCAAGGGTTCTTTATTTGGAAAAAAATAAAGAATTTAGATTTTCTTCAAGCATGTTTTTTTCAAACACGTTTAATATTTTATTTGTATTTTACATGATTTGTTTTTAAAGCACCGTTTAGGAACCACTACCGTTTTAAAAAACAACTGTATGTCATCCCTAATTAACATAAGCTGTAGAATGTTAATGGAGTTTAATGTTAAACAGACTAATTAATGCATAGAGGGTTTGGAAATGGCACGTGTTCTTGCTGAAACATTTAATAAAAATACCCTCAAAAATATCGATTGGCTTCCTTATGTTGCAAATCTTGTTTGGTATCGCCAGATTCTTGTTGACAAACAGCCAATAGTAAATGAACTGTATAATAGAAAAAAAATGTATAATCCTATTTTCTGGTTTATTTCAGAGAAAATACATCACATAATCATTTACATATTTAGCAGATGCTTTTATCCAAAAATACGCAAGTGAACATAAACAGTTTGTTCAACACAAACAACACAAAAAGAAATTACAAGCTTCTTTTTCCCCATTTCTTCCCCACTTTCCTTCTTATCAGTGCTGTGTTTAGCTGACCAGTGTTAAAGCTAAATAAAGCCGTGTTTTCTGTTAAATCATAAACATTGCTTTGAAAGTCTCACTTGGCTTTGAATTAATATTCAACGATTACATTTTTTGAATTTGGTACAATTTGTACGTTTTCAAAACAAATTGTTTAGATTTGTTTCACACGCTGCAGCTTAAACACCAAAGAAAAAATCTGAGTTGGCGTTCAACATCAAACATTTTGCAGTAAAATAATGGTGTTTGAAAGTAGGCGCTTTAATAACAATAAAAATTACTAAAAATTGTATGAATAAAATTTTGAGCTGATTTCTTGAAATTGTCTGAAGTTGCAAACCTGAACTAAAAAAACCGTGCCACACTGCAAACGTCGTTAAATTGCGTAAACGAGTTATCAATTACTGAGGAGGAGGGGGCGTCACAGAATGGAAGCTCACCGGGCTCTACCAGAGTAAATCGATTTCCTGTTTATCGATTTTCTGATTAATCGCCAAGCTCTGATGGAAATCCAACTGAAAATGGAAAGAGAACACGGTTTCTCTGCTTTGAAAAGGTCAACTTCGGTAGCAGAAATTTGATCCCATCCTCCTCGTTTCCTTGGGAGCGTTCGGTCACACTGGCCGGAGCAATCGCGTTAACAGAATAATCTGCACTTGAACAGGTTCAGTAAAGAGCTCTTGTTAGTCATGCTCCGCTGCTTGAGAAAGGATCAGAGAAAGGGAGAGTGTGCACCAGGCCAAATCTGAGCAGCTTATGATTAATACTGTGTTTGTGGCATTTCAGAACTATCCCACCATGTGACCCCACAGCTGATGAAGGCCTCTTCCACATATGCATCGCTGCTATTTCTGTGAGTATCGTTTGAATCAGATACAACCATCTTTCTTGTTTCATCTCAGTTCCATTTAATAATCTCTTGAGTGACGTTTACATCAAAGGGGAAAGAGAACCCAACGAGTCGAATTCAAGTAAACAGAGATTTTTGGCGAGGCAGAAAGATTGGTTCAATGTTTCCTGGGCAGACAGGATATTACATCAGAGTCAAAACAGAAATAGATTTGACAACTGAGCAACTTTTTCATCAACCAATTTTCTTCTTCACTTGTGAACCTTTCCCCCTCACCCTTCCCCAATCCCTTATCCACTCCCACTTTCAGTCCAACGCCGTCTTGTCCTGACACAACTGATGTAAACTGACTCGTGGGAACCACAACTAATAAATATTTACATACATTCAATGCTCCAATCCAGAGGAGAGAACACCACACCAGGTGTTTTACTCCCCTGGAGAAAGCAAAACTGTCCAACTCAGCAAAGCATTTACTTTCCCATGTGATGGCTTTTGAGCGGGACAGGACAAAAAAAAAAGATCAAAAATCATACATGTGAGAAGGCAATGGAATAATGCATTCTCCGGCCACTTTATTAGGTACATCTGCCCAACTGCTCATTAGGGAAATTTCTAATCAGCCAATCACATGTAGCACGATCTAGATCAGTGGTTCTTAACCTGGGTTCGATCGAACCCCAGGGGTTCGGTGAGTGAGTCTTCTGGGTTCAGCGAAGGTCAAAACACACACAAATGATTCGTCATGACATGCCCCGCTGCAGGTGATCACACAGCACCGCTTGGCCTATCTGTGCTGCAGGGAATTTGATGCGCCCAGTAGTCGAATTGTAACTGTTGTGATGTATAAATATATACCAATGTTGTGAACTTGAAAAAAAAAAAATCATACTTTATTTTTCGAAAGGGTTCGGTGATCGCACATATGAGACCGATGGGGGTCAGTCCTCCACAAGGTTAAGAACCACTGGTCTAGATGATCTGCTGCAGTTCAAACTTTGAGCATGGCATGGTTGTTGATGCTAGACAGGCTGGTTTGAGTATTTCAAGAACTGCTGATCTACTGGGATTTTTACACACAACTAGCTCTGGTGCTTAGAGAATGGTTCAAAAAAGAAAAAAATCCAGCGGGTTCTCTCGAAAAACGTTGTCTGAGCTGAGTCTTGATTTCTGCAGCGAACATTCAGATGATGGCATCAGAATTTGGTGGAAACAACATGAAAGCATGGATCCATGCTGCCTTGTAGAACCGTTGAATGTGCAATCGATAAATCTGCAGCAACCGCGTGATGCTGTCAATACGAAGCAAACTCTAGGAAAAATGTTTCCAGTTCCTTGTTGAATCTATTTCAAGAAGGATTGAGGCAGTTCTGAAGGGCGATGGAGGTCCAACCTGGTACTAGTAAGGTGTGCCTAATAAAGTGGCCAGTGAAAATTGTATTTTGTTTTGTTTTTTTATCAATCAGTTAATGAGCTTAATTTACATGGCACTCCAGATGTTGTGAATTCCTTGCATTTAAGCCAAACTGGATCAGCTACAAAAGACTCCTGTGACCCTACATAAAAAAAAAACTCAAATATAATGGAGGCTAAAGTTTGCGCCAACAAGCTTTATTTCAGAAAATTAATGTTTTAAGGTAAAGGAAACAAGCTAGATTCCAAAACTCGGGGCAAGTATTTCAAAACCTAGAAATAATAACCCGACTTTAAAATCGAGCACTTTAAGATGCCTTGGAATTTCTTGGGTATTCAGGAATACAGTGGTACCCCGAAATACGAAATTAATCCGTTCCAGGGTAGCTTTCGTATCTCGAACGTTTCGTAAGGATAAGGACGCCTAATCCGTGCAACGGCTCTCAGAGACAACAGTATAAGTTGATACAAAAAAAATGTACAACCAGAGAAAATGACACCAACACGGTTTCAAGCACAAGAGCAGACAGTACCGACCGTGTGAGAAGGGATGGGGAGCCCACTTCTGAGAACGCGTCACAGGGTTTCTCTAAGTTGCTCTACAGAACAGCACATTCCACATTATAAACGTAATTTTTTTTAACGACACATTGACGCTAACATTTATTATAGCACATTATCTGTAATCTATACATAATGTTTCGCTCAATTTAAAACTGATTTTAAGTATTTTAAAACGAATCAGCGCCTTTTCGCAATGTCAGCAGTGGGAGAATGGACCGCCAGGACCTGGAAGTGCAGTGCGACATCAGACTCAACAAGTGGAAAATAGAACAGAACTGTTGGTGTTTTTCATATCTTGGAATTTTTTTCGTATCTCAAAGCAAAATATTTCCCGCAAGACCTTTCGTTTCTCTAGCATTTCATAACATTTGTATCTCGGGGTACCGCTGTACTTGGGTGCAAGCCATTACATTTGGAGAAATGTAATGGATGATCCATTGACGACTTTAACCCCAATGAATCAGGAAAACTACATTGTTCTTAACAAAGTAAACCTGAAAATATTAAAATATTTTCAACAAACAACTATTTTCAACAAACTACTGACATTAAACTAATTCTACATAGCTTTCGTAGCTCAAACAAACACTTTAAGTTGACAGAGTGAAATGTTTTAGTGACTACTAGCACCTTCGGGTTGGAGAAGGCTATCTTCCTTCAAAACATCTTAAAGATGAACCCTGTGGAAGTCATGCTTCCTTAAAATCTTCCCTTGTTCCCAGGCCTCCCATTGGCTTCCTAATCACACCCGGAACACAAGTCTTGGCTTTTGCCCTCGTCTCTTATGGGTCTTTGGGTTTCATTTGAATCAGTGAACGATGACGAGAGGAAGAGGTTAATCATAGATGGACACCACAGCTGCACAGGCTCTGGTGGCCATTACAGGAGGTCGTGAAGGTTATGCGTCTCACAAATTCTCTCTCTTTGTTCAAAGTTGGTGGTCATGTTGGTTCTCGCCATCCTGGCCAAACGACAGAAGCTTGGAGACAACCAAAGAGGACTCACGGGTTTACTCAGGTTAGTTTGAGGAAACCAACTAACAGCATTTTTGAGGAACTGGGAGTAACGACAACCATTAAAAGGGAGAAAGTCTATTTACTCAAGAGTTACGCCTGGAGTTTGCAGCTAAACCTTCTTGAGGATATTTTATATCTTCACTTGTTGATCACAGATACGATTTAAATGCTGTTATGGGATCCCTCATGGTTCTGTTTAGTATTTGACCAGTTTAAACTTGATCAATGATATCGCTGTCAGTATTAGTATCATCACTTTTGCCAAAGATGTCGACAACCTAACCATTAACAAAGCCGACATGGACCTCCTCAATAAGCATTGTGTTTACATGATCATGTTTTTTTTTGTTTAGTGGAGGAAACATTGTGAAGGGGCAGTAAATAAATGTTTATACCTTATTTATTTCAGCCCGGTTAATTTCCTAGACCACACACAACATAAAGGCCTCGCTGTGGCAGTGTACGGGGTTCTCTTCTGCAAGCTGGTGGGAATGGTCCTCAGCCACCAACCTCTTCCTTTCACTAGAGACGTTGTCTACAAAGGTGAGATCCTAAAAGAATTTGATTCACTGAGCTGTTTGATTGGGTCAAAGCAAAAACGCTGCAATCCAGTGCAAACAAAAACATTATTACTTCAGTGATTTTAATGAGGCTCAGACAACCAAAGCAAGTGAATCCCATAGGTTTGGAGGGAAATCTCCCTGGGTATGTTTGCGGCTATCAAATGAACCGCCATTCATACTATGGCACCTGTCCAAAGGGCTCAGTTCACACAAGAGGATGAAAAGTAGCACCGTAGCTGATCCTCTTTTTCTTTCTGAGCAAATAGTGGGTTTTGTAATTGGATTATCATCCTGAATATAAACAATTAAGTCCTAAGACGAGGCTGTTTTTGCCTTATGTAAACTTCTTTTCTCTGATTCTGTAAAGTTTTGTAAAGTCTGTTTTTTGTGGCAGAATATTGTAGGGACTGTATACTACTTTTACAGAATTCTGGCTGATCCTGGCACTCCTTTACTATCCCGCACTGTACTATCCTCTTCTGGCCTGTGGGACGTTGCATAATAAGGTTGGTTATGTCCTCGGGAGCCTCCTGTCTTGGACACATTTTGGCGTTCTGGTTTGGCAGAAAGTGGACTGTCCCAAAACACCACAGGTATGAATTTAGGGGAATCTAGAGTAAATTTAAACAGATGTAGCGTCATTAAAAAGAGGAAATATGTATGTAGAGAATTAATTTAACAAAGCTGCATTTGCATGAGCAAAGAGGTGGAGCCTAGGTAGAGCTGAGATGGCAAAACCATGCATTAATGCATAATTTCATGGCCAGTCAATGCCTTTCAATTAGTTACTTCCTGCTACACATTCAGAGAGGAAGCGATGTGGACCCAAATCCCAAACCAATCACTATTTCCCAACCTTTTCCCTCTCTCTACCCACTTCTCTTCTTGTCTAAATACTGTCATGACTGTTCACAATAAAGGCAAAAAGCCTTTTAAGAGCTGCAATTATGTCTACTCTCTGTTGATTTGCCATGTTGGTGTGGGCAAAACTTTCTAAAAACTAGTAGAGGTAAACAAATCTCCAAACACGTCTACTTTCTTGTCATCCGGCATTTTGGGAACGGCAGAACTGTATAAAAACTAGTAGAGGAAAACAAAGCCGACACCATGTCTACTATCTGTTCTTCCACCAAGTTGCTGGGACAAAACAATCAAAGAACTGGTAGAGGTAATTAAAAGCTTCTGACAGATTAAATTTCTTGGATGAAGGATAATGAGGGAACGAAATTGATGATATTTGATTTAACCATCTTCCCTGTTCCAGATCTATGAGTACTATGCTCTGCTGAGCAGCCTTCCTCAGATCGGCTGCCTGGCTTTCCTTAGTTTCCAGTATCCACTACTGCTGTTCAAAGGCCTTCAGAACACAGAGAGCAGCAATGCTTACGAGGTGAGAGGTTTGGGTGACAATGATTTTAATATATGTATCTTACCCAGCCGTGCATTAACAGCCAATGTTGAAGGGGTTACATCACTATTTTATGTAAGCTTTCTTTTAAACCTTGAAGATTCAAATTCGACCAGATAAGCCCATGACCCATGATCGTGGCAGGGGAGTCCGCACCACTCTGTTAATTCATAAAGAAAGCACATTGGTAGTTTTGAAATAAACGAGTGAATCCAGCATGAATCTGAACTCTAATCTCTGTAAGCAGCTCAATGGATTGAGGCGAGGATAATGATATACAAACACTACATTGTTTTGCTCACTGGTGACAAAACCCTTGTTGTTTAGTTATAATCAATGTGACAATACTTTGGAAACTCACAATTAAGCTCCACATAACTTATGCGATGAATTGGGGCAGGAAAGTAGTGAGAGGTGATGGTGCTACAAGGAAATAACCTGCAACCTCAAAACTCTGGGCGCAAAGGCTAACCGCCATCTATACCACCGAACAAGACACTAGCCCTTCTCTAAACATGAGACTTGTTTCAAGTTGTGGACATTCCATGAACCCAAGGTTACCATTTTATCTGAAGAACATCAAATAGAATTATTAGCAGATTATTCCTTTTTGTGTGAGTTGGTTCTTTATAACAAAGCACCTCTAACATCTAATATTTATATATTATAAAAATATCGCATGGAAAGAGGCAGTCTGTTTGCGTCACAGCGTGAAGGTAGGAAGTTCCACAATTGCTCAGGAAGTAGGTGAGCAGGGGATGAAGGTGGGGTTAAGCCCAATTCTTACAAATCAGAACTGCTTCACATTTTTATCCATAAATGGTAACGTTGCACCAATACAAGGATTTGTTCTAATTCCAGGGTTTTGGAGGACTCTAAAAGGACAAATCTTTTAATACTTTAATAAATTATGTACAAATTTTAATTTCCTGAAATAAAAGAAAAAATGTGTGTTATTTATGTGTAGGACCTGAGTAGCAGTTATTATGGAGATTATGTGAAGAAGATTCTCAAGAAGAAAAAGCCAAATAAAATCAGGTGAGCCACAGTCTGGAGAGTCACTATTGATTAATGATTAATTGCTACTGCTGATTAACACTAAAACTACAAAATCAGGAGCTCTTTCGAGTTTAACCCCAAATTGCAACATTAATGACCCACGTTATGGACATTTTTTAAGTAATATTAACTTGAAATTATGACAAATTTGATGAATCTGAACATTCATATTTCAAGATTACATTATTAATGTTAAATAGTAATGTTATTATCTTGAAACCGTCTTTGAACTGATGGTAATGTATGAGAAGCAGAAAAAAAACATAAAATAACTTAATGACTCACCTTGGAGCTTTTGGTGTTGACCTTTTCATCTATATCTTTACCAAAGTACATCAAGCAACAGTGTTTAACTGTTATTTTAGTTTAAAACAGCACAACATTTAGTAAAATAAACATTTACTACAATAAAGCACAACATTTAATTAAACAGAGCGAACGCATTGGGGCTGATTACAAAACTACCAGAGGCGGTTAGAAAAACTGAGGTGGTGCTACTGCTTTTACGGTCCGACTGGAAACAAGCAGTGATGTTGAAAAACGACCCTGCTTTAAAATAAAAACGCGACAAATAAAAAGTACACACATTCAATAAAAGATGTATGAAGTACAAGTTTGTTTATATATATATAATATAATAATTATATAATATATACTTTTTTTTTTACACTGTTAGAGGAATAATAATGGTCTTGCTCGCTTTATCATTTTACAAGGCCTAGTCCGTTTTTCTTTCATGAGGGCTATTAAATGTTAGTTATTGGTGGGGGAAATTGTGTTTTTTTTTGTTTTCAAAGTTTAATTCTTATTTTTTTGTAGTCCCAGCACGTCAAACCCTAATCTGTTGGAAAGACTTAGAGATGCTGCCAAGTCATACATCTACACACCAGAAGATGGTAAATGATTTCATTTTTATTTTTATTTTTTTTAAAGGGACAAATGTTTCTCACATATGAAAAGCATGGCTTTCATTGAGTTCAATGAAGATAAACTGAAAGTAGGATTAATCAACACAATACTGAAGCAGAAAATGCAACTATGAATCAAAAACAGAAGTAAAAGCTTCCCAGGAATAATAAAAAAAACAATTAAATTATGAAATCTGAAAACGAACTGACGGCTTAATTTAAGTGATTCATTGTATTTCTTTCCCTGCAGTTTTCAGGTTCCCTTTGAAATTAGCCATCTCCTTGTTTGTGGCATTCATCGCTCTTTATCAGGTAACACTTGAAGTGATAAGCAAACATGCTTTTGTTTAGATATCACTGCACATCATTGGAAACCAAGCATTCTCATTTGAGCTTCATTCAATGAGGCAAAGGAAACTTCTATTACTGTTACACTGAGACTGCTTCTTAAGTGGAAGGATACTGTTTCTTGAATACACTTAATTTAAAGTACAATTATTCTACTATATAACAACATTCTGATGTTATATTTTCATTGTGTAGATGGCGCTCTTGCTTATCTCAGGAGCTGTCCCCACGCTTCATATTGTACGCAGAGGGGTTAACAAAGACATTGCCTTCTTATTGGCCGGCTTCAAGATCAACCTGTCCAATGATCATGATGAGGTGGTCAGAATCGTGATCTACTATCTGTGGTGTGTGGAAAGTGAGTCAGATTTACCTTTACGTATTATTCCCATAGCTATCAATGTAAATGGTTCGGGGCAAGACTTCCAGGTCAAAACCCCCAGACAGTGTGTTTGCTCTGCATGGAAATAGGAAGCTTATCTGACTGGTAGTCGGGGTGGCTGAGGCGGTTCTCAAGCCTTTTGGAGCATCCAAAAATGAAAATAAGGTTACAAAAACTGAACGACTGTGTCCAGAAAACCAATGTTATAAATCAACAGAGGAGGCTCTGCAAGGATGACGCTGAACTGGTGTGTGCATGTGTTTGTTTCAGTTTGCTACGTGTCGGCGGTAACTCTGTCGTGTCTGGTCAATCTGCTCATGCTCATGAGGTCCATGGTGCTTCACAGGTGATCCTTAAAACTTACATAAGTCACAAGTTTAAATGCAACAATTTTAAAATTTGGAGAGAGAGAGAGAGCGGAGGGGGGGGGAGACTGTGGGGAGAGGGGGGAGCTGAGAGAGACAGGGAGGGGGAAAGGGAGAGAAAGAGAGAGTGAGTGAGTGAGAGAGGGGGGGAGTGCGAGAGACCGGTAGGTGGAAAGGGAGAGTGGGAGGGATAGAGGAGGGGAAAGGGGCGAGGGAGGGGGGAAGTGGGATATAGAGAGAAAGACAGAGAGACATTGAGAGGGAGGGAGAGAGGAGGGAAGGGGGAAAGAGGAGGGAGAGAGGAAGGGGTTTATAGAGAGACCAGGAGAGAAGGGGGAGAGAGGAAGGGATACATATAGAGAGAGACGTAGAGAGAAAGGGAGAGAGGAGGTGGAAAACGGGGGAGAGGGGAAGGGGGATATAGACAGGGAGGGGTGAAAAGGGGACAGACAAGGAGAGGGGAAGGAGGAAGAGACAGGGAGAGGGGAGGGGGAAAAGGAGAGAGAGAGACAGGGGGAGGCAAAGGGGAGAGACAGGGGAAAGGGAGAGTAAGACGGACCGGGAAGGAGGAGGGGGTGGTGACAGTTAGAGGGAAGGGGGTGAGGGAGAGCGACACAGTGAGAGGAAGGGAGAGAGAGATAGATGGGGGGTAGAGGAGGTGGAGAGAGGGAACGTTTAGTTATAAACGATAAGTGTATGTTTGTGTTTCTTTAGGTCGAACCTGCAGTTGTTATACCGCGGCGATGGCTTGACGGTGTTTAACAGTGAGCGGAGCATTCGGCCGTCTCAACCCGCACTCGTCTGCTGGATGGGCTTCACCGGCTGCCAGGCTGCCTTCCTCTGCCTAGGTCTGACATCACTTCCTGTTGGACATTTGCTAACACTTTAAAACTATCTTTATTTGCTGCTAGCAAAGTTTGTTTATAATAAACCATTTCAGGAATGGTCATCCAGACTCTTGTCTTCTTCATCTGCCTTCTGGTTGCCGTCTTCCTCATCATCATCCCCATCTTTTACAGCACAAACCTCATTCTCTTCCAAATCATCGGCAGCCTGTGGTGAGTGAAAGCGATGAAGGTAAAGAACCCATATCGGGGGAGTGCATTGACATCACCAGGCTCCGCCCCTTCACTAAGTGCCAAAACGTGAATAGTAAAAAATGCAGAAGCATCAGTTATTCTGACGAGTTGATGAGTCTGATAGTTGCACTCCCATGATTTACCTGACATTTTTCCTGACAAATTTTTTTATTTTGTGCAACACATTGTCTTTGACATACTGCAGAATGATATGCATGCATGTGCAGCTAAACATTTTTTAAATAAAAGGCTTTAAAACTTGATGACAAATTAAACTATAAAATATATTTCTTTCTGACCAGCACGAGCTGACAGCTGCTCCAAAAGTTATTCTCTTTTCACCGAGCTGCTCGGCAATTGCCCGTAGCCCTTTCCAGCTTTGTGAAGGTCTACAGTTTTGTCTCTTGGGTCTTTTGCCAGCTTTTTGGTTTTGTCCTTGATGCTACTTAGACTTTAGATTTCCAGATTTTTCTTTTCAGATTTTGCCTCTCTCGGTGGAAATGCACCGATGCTGAAAGTTCTAGACGCCTCTAAGTAGGAGACCTTGAAAAATCACAGAGTGATCGATTACTTATCGACTCAATTTGAATTGTTTTAAATTCTCATTCATTCATTTCCAAATCCGCTTTTTCTTTTTCGGGGTCACGGTGTGTTTTAGATTTTTGCTCTTTGAAAAAAAATCAGTTCGAGCAGTCAATCGCACAACAGCTTTTGCTCATTCTCAGCGTTTTCTCACATTTACTGCTAGCACTTCCGAACCCTCTGTTGGCAGAGGCAGAATTTTATTTCTGTAGATAGTTTTAAACACGTCAGCATCATATGATTAGCATTTGTTTGGATTATATCTGATCTGAGGAAACATTCTGACTAATAAATAGTCCTCTCCTCTGTGTTATGAAGGCCCTTCTGGTTGACTCTGGTTCTGGCTGTGCTGGTGCAGCATGCCTGCAGTAGGTTTCTCTTTATCAAGAAGGACGGAGGAACCCGGGATCTTCACAACAGGTGATGCACAGAAATATAGATTACATTAATTATACATTTATATGTTAATTAATAAAATATAGAAAGAAAATTGAATGACACAAACATAACGAAATAAACAAATAGAAAAAATTCAATACATGTAAATATAGTATATAGATACTAGGGGTGTAACGGTTCACGGTATGTATTGAACCGTTTCGGTACGGCCTGTTCGGTTCGGGACACTTGCGTACCGTTTCGGTATTTGGTATTTGTATTAATTTATATAAATGTATTATTAGCGCGATGTTAAGCGCAGCTGAACAATGTTCCTAGGCGAGTTTCCGCACGGACGCTATTGAGTGACGCACAGTAGAGCTGCACGCCACGGGTAGCTGTGAGAAATGGCATCATGGCAACAGTGACAGAGAAGCCAGAGCTTGAAGACCCTCCCACCTCACTGTTTGAGAACACTTTGGCTTCTCTGTTAAAATACATAACGGGGATAGACGAGTGGATGAATTTAAAGTTGTATGCCGACATTGTTCCACGGAGATCGGACAGGCAACACATCTAACATTTTCTACTGCTGGAGATATTATAACCAGATATATGCTCTCTTCAGAAAATGTGGATGGGTAATCTATCCTAACTAGTTGCAGTATTTCATTTTTTATTTAAAAAAAAATGTGTTTTTCTTTATAAAGAGTGCAATTTATTTAAAATATCACCCAAATGTGTCACTTTTATTTATTTTATGCAAGAATTCTATTGTGTATTGGCAGCTTTTCAAAATAAAGATTATGTAAGTTCTTATTGTTTTGTACCGAACCGAATGAACCGAACCGAACTCTCCAAGACACTGTACCGAACCGAATACGATTTTAGCGTACCGTTACACCCCTAATATATATATATACATGTAAATAAAGTATAATTAAAAAAAATCTAAACTTTTTATAATTTTTTTTAAAAGCAACCTAACTAAAATTATAAAACCCACTAAACTAATTTTAACATAAAACCTCATTCTCGTTTAATTTGTATTAATACCACAGCTAGAAACCATGTTAATTTTCATAATATTAACTGTTGAAATTAATTTGATGGATAAATTAAAGAGAATTTTAAAACAGCTTTTTATTTATCGCCTTTGTTAAACAGAGCTTAAAATGAGTGAAAGCCACGATTAAATGTTTTTAAATAAACTATTATTTTAGGTTTATTTAGATATTTTTTATTCATCTAAAAAAAACACAAGTGGATAAAGCTGTCTACCATCCACCCGGTTTAGGAGTTTTAAATAAAGTCTTAAAATACAGTTTAAGTTTATTTAATTTTGCCCCCAGTTCTTTGCACTTTTGATAACTGTACAAAATGCTTTTACCGCTCAGAGGCAGCCTGTTCCTACTCAGCTACCTCCTCTTCCTCATCAACGTGATGATCGGCCTCATCCTCAGCATCTGGAGGCTCGTCATCACGGCTCTCTTCAACATCGTCCACCTGGGACGCTTGGACATCAGCCTCCTGAACCGCAGCGTCCAGCCCTTGGACCCCGGTACGGGGGAAGGGAAGCGTTAGAAGAGCATCGATGAGAACGAGAAACTGATCCACATCTGTTTCTGCCGCAGGTTACCGCTGCTATGCGCACTACCTGAAGATCGAGGTGAGTCAGTCACACCCGGTGATGAAAGCTTTCTGCGGCCTGCTGCTCCAGAGCTCTGGTTCGGACGGTGTCTCCGCTCAGAGGATCCGGGATGCTGAGGAAGGTCTGCATCACATAAAATCAACATCCTTTACTCCAATAGTCTCCTAGACCACTCATTGGCATCCTAGCGGTTGGTAGGGGTGTATGTTGATATTGACGATCCAGATACAGGGGTTAATATGAGGCCACAGGTTTATAGATAAGGACCTGTAGAAAACTGTAGAAACTCATTGAAATGAAGGACCTTCCGAGCCTCAAAACGATGTAAGATTGACGGGAGAGTATGATCTTGAGAGTATTCATTGAAAAATGCAGTTAAGTTTCCAGAAAATTGATCCAAGGGATAGGAACTACAGTGAAAAGGCAGCGGTCCAAGAGTAGAACCCTGTGGGACCCCATAAGACAAAGGAGCAGAGAACATCGTCTTGTTGAATCCAGAAGATCCTGTCACCAAAAAATGAAGCCAGTCTACTAGGACCACTCCCTGCTGGACTCCCTTGCATCCTTTCCCACAACATGCTGGCTTAAGCTATGGGTAACCAGTCTTGGGCTGTAGGGGGATGGTTTCAGTCAAAGTTAATGAGAAAATCTGAATCATTCACATCCCAAATTGTGAGGGTTTTTATCTAAATAACAGTCATTGTTTTTGCAGTATGGTTGTGTTTTGTGAAAAAGCATTTCGTATCATTTTATATTGTTTGGAAAAAAAAGTACTGTAAAGGCTCAAAAATAAAAAGTTAAAATGCTGCATTGCAACACCAAAAAAAGAAAGTTTTAATATACAAATATTTATATTGCCTCCCTAAAGCACGTTTATAGAAGGCATAAATACACAAAAAATTAAATAGGGGGATTCAAGTGACAACACGATTCAGCGGCTCAGCACAACGCTCCAAAGCGTTACTTTTCTTCTTTGCAGCAGCGCTTGGATTGCTACATACTTTAATGTTATTTAGACCCCAGAAAGGAATGTAAGCAAAGGTCTAGAGGTGTTGGGAAAAAACATGAAGACAAAACACAAAATTCATGCTTTTTTTTTTTTTACTTTGATTTATATGTTTGTCACATTGTTTTTCCCCCAAATGTGTCAAATAAAACATTTTATATAAGCTCCAGTATCTAAGTCAGTCATGGTTTATAAGTGGTACAAAAATAAATTCAGAAAGGTCGCCTGATCTCAGGCCTTCCATTGATCAGGCTTTGAGTGATTCATATCTGTGCTGTTTAATCGTGATCGATTCCTCGTGTTTCCCTGCACATAGCAAATGAAGCAGCTGATTGAATTTTCTCAGGGTAAACTGGGCCCTGATGTGCCATAACTCACCCTGGCCTTCAAACGCTCAACGAGACACAACTAGAGAAGAGCGAACTGTTAAAAACGAGTGACATCTACTAATTGGATTTTATACTGATGACTTTTATGGTGATTGCTTTGTATTCGTAGTTTGGAATTATGTGGGATGATGATGATGAACAAAATTCAGCCGGGGGTCTAATATGAAGGAATGCATAAATATTGAATCAATGAAAAGTTAAGTATTATTTAGATTTTTTTGTAAATAAATTAAGGATCAAAAGAAAGATATACACGTAAACATGAAGCTGAAATTTTCTTTTTGTGATTTAATCATAACTAGTGGGTTAAATGAATAATTAAAAAATAATATTATAAAGAATTTACAATAAGCAAAAACATTTAAGTATTCCTCTTTTTTAAATATATAATACATGATTATTTATATCCCCTTTCCAAAGCACTTTTAAGAAGGCCTTAATACACAAAAATAAAAGAAGGGAAATGACCACATGATTCAGCGGCTCAGAACTAAGCTCCATAGCATATTATTGTTAGATTTTACAGCCTACTTCTTTGTAACAGAACTAGCATTGCTACTGTAATAACTTTTAATGTTATTAAGACAGCGATTTGGAATGTAAGCAAAGGTTAAGAGAAGTTGGCCTAAATACCTGGCGACAAAAAATGAAATGAGTTGTTTTAACATTGATACAGATGTTATGTAAGGCTTGTCCACATGTACTCATGATTTTTTTTTCTCATACCGTGTGTTTAAAACCTGCGTCCATAAGTGTCTATTCAAAAAAAAAAGCATCGGTACTGACACTCAAAAACGCTGTAATGATTCTACTAAACCAACAGGTGGCAGTCATTTTCACTTATTATACAGCACTGCATGCGCACAAACACAGGCTTCCTCTGCTCGCCAATCAAATAAAATACATGCGCATGTAATCCTGCCACAACAGCGGAACAAAAAAGTAACATAGTTCTCGCTTCAGCCACAAATGCCCTAGTGACAACACGATTCAGCGGCTCAGAACTATGCTCCATAGCACATTATTTGTTCATTTTACATCATATTTAGAAAGCATATTAATTAATATTAATATTTTACAGTAAATAAACTATTTAAGGATTTATTTTACAAGTGTTTAACCCCTCCTATGAACGTTTACCCACAAATATACAACATGACAGTCTGCAGAAACGGCCAGAACTCTCTCCCTTGACCTTCTTTCTTGTTCATCTCGAAGGCATTCAACTGGTCCAGCAAGAGAAGAAACAGAACAAGGTTTCCAACACCAAGCGGGCACGGGCCCATTGGCAGCTGCTGTACACCCTGGTGAACAACCCATCTCTGGTGGGCAGCAGGAAACACTTTCAGCGCCAGAGCTCCGGGAGCTTCATCAATGGAGTCCTGCAGCGGCAGCGAGGGAGCAAGAAAGATGAGAGCGTGAAGGAGATCAGCAAGGAGCCCGATAGCACCGCCACTTTACCAGCGGCTGAAAGGAACTGAGGACTAATCACACCCCCCTCCCCCCCACCCCTTCAGCATCTCCTCCACTGCTGGTCAGACATAGTGTTAAGCTGCTGTGTTTTAGCTAAGTGCACTTTCAGCTCAGTGCCTCAGGAATAAAACCCACTCAGAACAAGACAGTTTATGTAGAAATGAACATTGAACACTAAAAAGAAAACTGGAAGCATGTGACTGAACAACTTTAGGTTCTGGTCTTCGCAATTAGAAGGAAACGGGTTTGGTTAAACTCTCTTTAACGAATCACTTGCACATGTTTCGGACGGAGAGCCGATCGAGTGAATGTATGCACCGTGCCTTTTGTTGTCTGCATGCGTGAAGCTCTCTTTTGGTCTGAATTGGAACCGTAATTTGCCACTGGCGTCTCTTTTGAACCTCTTGATGAGAGGTTAGTGCAACTATTTATAAATGTACCAATTCCGCTCTTTTGCAAATCGACTCCTTTACTGTTCACTCCTTCGAACAAACAGTAATTGTCAAGAAAGCTTCTGCTGTAATTGTTTCGCAACACAATCCATCTTACTGTTACATTTGAGACGTAATTTTGATATTTCCTTCTATTTTCTTGTTCTGCTACTACTTCTAGTGATTGAAATTAAATAAATATATCATGACAACTAAAAACCTGTGTTAGTACAATGTTCAAAAACTATTAAAATGATGTTTATAAAATAAGGGTATTGTCTAAAAATAAAAATCAGTTTTTAAATTTTTTTTTTTTTGAACAATCGTTGATGCTCTAGTTGAAGTTGAGTGTGAGGGTCTTTGTCCTGCAAAGCAGTTTGTCAAAACAAGAAACTGAAATAAAATCTTTAAAGAGAACAAAGCTATTATTTCTGAATTAAGATTTTAATCATTGCTTTCTTTTTTCAACCCCATAAAAAGTATATAAAAATATAATATAAAATGTATGTATTTTTTCTTTATAATTAAAAATGGGATAAACCTGTTTATATATATATATTTAATTAATGATAAAAGATTCCTCTTTAAATTAAATGGACTAAATGTATTAAATATGTTTTAAATATACTGTTAGCCATTATTTTTTTTAAAACAAAACTACAATTAGCCTCAATAATAATTATCAATGTTGCTCTGTAAATGTTATCAAATTGGTTAACATAAATTTTAAACAAATACCATGTGTTTCAAACATTTAAAATACTTTATTTTTTAAATATTGTTAAGTTTGCTCTTCTTTGATTTTATGAATGCAATAAAAAAGTTACACATTTTTTTATACAATTTCACACTTTTTTTGAGCTACATGCACATAAATGCAGTAAAAAAAGGAAAACTTACAAAATTGTTAGTTTTATATTTTATTAAGGACATGTACATAAAATCATATCAAAATCTTGAAAAGGTTTGAGAATTTTGCCACGTTTTGGACAGTTTGACACAGAACAAACCACACTATGCGTCAAAGTACTAAACACTCAATGCTCGACCGGATGGAAAAGTGGACCATTTATAAAAACGAGAACGTCTTCTCGGGTTACTCCGCTAACATCACAAATCGACATTGAATATCTACAGTCTATATTACCCTAATAAAACACACGGGAAAAATACTTTAGAGTGACATGTCATGAACAAAGAGGTTAGCTTTAACTTCTTCAAGAGAAGAAGGGCACGTCAAAAAAGGCGAGAGATATCTTCAAATCACCCGTTCGCAAAGAGATTAAAAACCACACAATGTTTTCAAAGTTACAGACACACACACACACACATGCTGTGGAAAAGGTACAGGGTGACTTTTTTTCCTTCTCAGAAGCGCACGAAATCCACAACACAGCACCTCAGTGACAAAAAAAAAGGTGCCACAATGATGGACTTACGTGAGGTGAATAGTAACATGAGGTTTTTGGAAGATATATTCGTCCATTAAGTCCAATCCACTGGTTACTCCTCGAATCCAGTTGTACACGTGAACACACATCTTAATGCTAACTTACTGAGGTACTAAAACGAGCTTGCGTTGGTGAACGCGGGTCTGTGATAGCCTGTGGCAAGCTCTATTTCCGTGTGAACAAACGCCCGTTAAACCTCTCAACGTGGTTCTTTGTAATTACCGTTGATTTCCGCCGAGATGTTGACAGCTTCAGCCCCGAGTGGCAAACGGTCGCTGTATTCGGAACCGACCTCAAACTCTTCTTGGGTTTTTGACTGAGACTCGGGAATGGACTCGGTGACAACGCTGCCTTCGATATCATCGCCTTCTCCGTCTCCTTCCTCGGCGTCAGCATCACCTTCACCCATTTCACTAGGGTTAAAGTTCTTCTCGGACTCCACAAAAGATGCCCTGGGGTCAAAATCCGTTGCTATTTGCTTCTCCATCTGATCTGCGTTTTGCGTTTTCATAATCAGCTTGTAGGTTTTACCTTGATACTTGTAAAGCAAATGGCAGCAGGTGGCACCCAGAAGGGGCACGGTTGCCAAACCCAGTAGAAAGATGCTGACGACTACAATGATTAGCAAAGATGGAATCTTCTTCCTAGTTGCGAAAACCACTTGGACTTGACAGTCCTGCCCTCCATATGTGAGGCACAGCGTGTAATTGGTGCCTGGCTTCAGGCCCTGGAAGCGATAGGCATTGACGCCGTCTTCGATTTTGGACCACTGCACCACCGAATGCCCATTACCAGTACTGACACAAAGGTACAACATGTCAAGGGGTGACTTTTTGCTGGACGTCTGGAAAAGACTGAAAGGCTCCTTGTTCACAGTTTGAAGGTCTTGTTGTTGACTGAGGTGCATGTTGGACTTGGCGTTGGCCATCTGGAAAGGGTTCAGCTGAACTTTGGCTTCGGTTTCTGAGACTTCCAAAGCGATGACCCCAAAATCAAAAGTGTACTGTTTGAGTTCATCCAAGCTGAGGTTGAAAGCATGATTGGAAATGTATTGTGTGCCATCATTTATTCCACATTTCCCAACAAACGGAAGCGAATCACTCCCTTCCTCCACTTTCTCTTTATCCACCGTTATGAGGGATGTCCCAGTTGGAAGACTCTTTGTCTTCTCTTCGGACATAGTGATAACACTGTTTTTGGATCCTTTCGAGCCAAGTTTGTCTTCCGGTAAGCGGCTGGCTGATTTTGTGTCCAACATTGAATTGATGGTCTGCTTTTTGCTGGCTGTGAGGCTCAGCCTCACTGAGCTCTGAGCTTTCCCCATGTCGTTGACAGCAGTGCAGCTGTAGTTTCCATCTTCTTTCTTGCTCATGTGAGGAATGACCAAGGTGCCATTTTGAAACACAAGGAACTTGCTGTTTGTAGGAGGGCCATTGATGGGAATCTCAATTTTTTCCACAATAGCAGGCAACGGGAATGTGAGGAGTTGGTTTCCTGCGAATACCTCCCATGTGACCTCAGGCTTGGGAGTACCTTTTGTTTCGCAGTATAGCGTGACCGTGTACCCTTCGTAGAGTTCAGTCTTCTCAATGTTTGGTTGATATGTAATGGACACGGATGGGGCTCTGCAGTCCAATTTGGGCATGCTTGTGACCAGGGTTCCTTTAAGGTGTGTCGGAGCTTCACAAACGAGGTTGTTTTGCTCAGGAATGGAGATAGAGGATTTGAGAATCCAGTCTCTGAGCCACTCGAGGTTGCAAGAGCAGATAAAGGGGTTGTGGAAGATTTGCAGATGGGACATGGAAGTTAACGACTCAAATGTTCCTTGCACAATGGTGGTAAATTTGTTATTATTAATGCGCACCGAACGTAGGTCCTTCAAGTTGGAGAATGCATTCTTGGGGATGCTGACCATCTCGTTGTTGTTCATCTTTAACAGCTGCAGAGCTGTGAGATTGGCCAAATCCTCCCATGGAAAATGCACAATTTTGTTGTGGCTAATATCCAGATTTCTCAACTGAATCAACGGAGCTAAGGTGTCCCTCTCAACAGTGATGATTTCATTGTGTGCCAGCCAGAGAGAGGTGACCTGTGTCACATTTATGAACGTTTTGGATTTAAGCACTTTAATCTTATTAGCAGAAAGACTCAGGGTGGTCACATTGGACGGCAAACCCACTGGTACCTCCAGTAGTTCTTTGTAGGCACAGTCTGCAAACTGATGGTTGTATTTGTCAGAGCAGGTGCAATGTTGAGGGCAACAATGCACGGTGGCGATTAATGCAACCCCAAAGGCAACAAGCATCAGGTATTTTTTTGCCATTTTGAGCTCCTGTGAAAATAAGAAAATGCAGATTGTTTTTTAAATGCTTGATTTTATGTTAATAAAAAAATTATAGATTTTTTTCCCACAAGTTTTCTTTTTGGGTTGACAACGAAAAGAAACAAAGCCATCAGACAACAAAAAAGCTCTTGCGTTAACAGTCATGAAAAATAAACCCTAAATACTCACCGGAAGTTGCAATCCAACGTAGTGAAATAGTGAAATATGAATCATTTTATATAAATATACATAATATATGTATTGTGATAAACGTGGAATATACAAAAAACACTTTTACGATTTTAAAAATATATCTATCTTTTTTCTTTAGTTCGTTATAAAAAAAAACAACTTTATCTCACCTTCAACGATTTTCCAAACACCGCAGGTTTTCTGTCAGCGCGTCACTTAACGGAAAACAACAACTTTCACAGCACAGACGTCAGAACATCCCAAAACAAGATGCAGCCGTGCACATCCCGGTGAAAATCTCTCTTGTTTTGTTTTTTAAAAGGAATGGAGTTCATTTTTGTGTCCGTGTGATGCTTAACGGGGCAGATGCTGTTTTCTCCTCGCGCTTGAGTTTGGAGAAGATAGAGTGCGCGCTCCCGCGTTCCCAGTGACGGGGCGAGAACGTGCACGCGCAGCCTCTCCCTTCAATTCCGCAGTAAAGCCACCGGGACTCACGAAGGTTATTCATAGACACTACATTTCTATCATATAACTTCTACTCTTTGTCTTCTTAAAACGAGTATTAGTCTTTTCTACTGCTTTAAAAGATCTTATAATATTTCCAAATGTAACTGTCGGTATAAACCAGGCTTCACGATAAAGCTAGAGTTGTAAGTAATATTTATAAGCACTGTAAATATTTGTTATTGAGTAGTTTGTACATAAAAATTCATAATTGGTTCTACTTTTACTTCGCTACATTTTCTATATAAAGTGTACCTCCACAAAATGAAAATATTACGTAATTTTTGACGAATAAGTGCCTCCTTGTGCGCTAGACTGTAATTAAATAACTACCCAAGTGCGCATGCGTTTGAAAAATCCTCAACGCACGTCCGGTTAGTAGCTGAGTAGGGGTGTAACGGTTCGCTAAAATCGTATTCGGTTCGGTACAGTGTCTTGGAGAGTTCGGTTCGGTTCATTCGGTTCGGTACAAAAAAATAACAACTTACATAATCTTTATTTTGAAAAGCTGCCAATACCCAATAGAATTCTTGCATAAAATAAATAAAAGTGACACATTTGGGTGATATTTTAAATAAATTGCACTCTTTATAAAGAAAAACACGTTTTTTTAAATAAAAAATTAAATACTGCAACTAGTTAGGACCTGAAAACTTTTAACACTAGCAACAGCTTCAGCTTGTATATAAACAAAACTAACTATTCAAGTTTTAGGCTAAAAAGATTAACCTATCCACATTTTCTGAAGAGAGCACAGATCTGGTTGCAGTGACAATATCTCCAGCAGTAGAATATGTTAGATGTGTTGCCTGCCCGATCTCCGTGGAACAATGTCGCCATACAACTTTAAATTTATCCACTCGTCTATCCCCGTTATGTATTTTACAGAGAAGCCAAAGGCGAGTTTCCGCACGGACGCTATTGAGTGTCGCACAGTAGAGCTGCACGTCACTCAATAGCGTCCGTGCGGAAACTAGGAAAAATGGTTCCGCTGCGCTTAATATCGAGCTAATAATACATTTATATTATTTAATACAAATACCGAATACCGAAACGGTACGCAAGTGTCCCGAACCGAACAGGCCGTACCGAAACGGTTCAATACATACCGTGAACCGTTACACCCCTATAGCTGAGGTAAAAACTGTTTAATGTGCATATTTTATGAACAAAAGTGTTCTTGCTGCTTCGTAAAACTCTCATCAAACCCTTGTCAGCAGATTCTAAACTGAAGCATGACAATCCACTTTTGTCTTCTTAATCTGTTCCCATAACTTATGAATTTGTGAACTTGTCTACTTTTTAAAGTAGAACAATATATTTCATTCTCAAGTACAAAAATGACAAGGTACTTTAAGGTCTTGTACTTCAGTAACAGTATCTAGAACTTTTATAAATCATTTTCCAGTATGGTATCTTCTTTTACTAGGTTGTAAATCTTATCGGAACTTATATATACATCATAACACCTCTATTTAATTAGATTATGGTTTATTATTACAGTGTATTCATTTATATGGGTTCATGGATTTTTAACCAGTATGTCAGAACCTGTTAATTTATAATAATACCTTTTCTAATTTTTTTTTTTTACTTTGAAAGAGCCATTGATTCATTCTAATTCTATTGAGACCAATAAACAATGTCAGCACGACGCACATCATTTGACGTGGTTGTGTATGTTTTTACTATAAAATATGTCAAGAAAAACAACGATTTGCTTCATTGCTGACGGATTTTTTTTTACCCGCTTAAATTAGGCTGCACTAGCGTTGTGCGCATGTCCACAAAAATACCGTTGGTCGTCAAAATTCAAAATATGACAAATTTGCCTTTTTTACTCTTTAAATCGTTTCCTTATCCAGGTTACTGACGTCTAAATATCTTTTAAATCAACTCAAAGATAGCCGATTTATTCAATTCTGTATTAAGGTTTGTACATAAATAAAATTTATTTATTTGATATTTATTTAGCTTTATTACAATACTCCATTAGCGCTAAACATATAATAGCGAGGGTAGCTCTGGAAAAATCCGTTAAAACACCGGATTAATGTCACCCTCGAACGCGGTTATGTGGCGCCCTCTAGCGGAAAACTAGTAATTGTGATGCTTTTTTGTGGGAATTTACAACGCAAACACTTAAGAAACGTCTTTTACATCTTTTTAAGATTAAAGAAAATTGAAAAACACGTAGGCCACTCCACTGTAGAATCTTCCCTATATTTTTCCTGAACTTTTCCATCAATTTCTTGATACATTTGCTACAGAACTTTCCTGAGCTGCACAGATATTTGACCTCAAACTGATTAATAAGAGCATAAACACACTGAAAAGGTCTATTATATATAGCATTTTGGTTACATAGCATTAAAATGTTCTTAAGTACTTTGTAGATGTAATTGGGGGGGGGGGGGTAAAGAAACACAATCATGATAGAGGATTGCTAAATGACTTTAATTGGATTGAATTTAGCTTGCTTTTACAGAATTCACAGCTTCACGTTTTATTGGAGTGATTGTCTGAAGATGTTGAGATTGCAGTCTCGTCATTGTGTCGGGCATATCTTACATTCACTCTCTGATTCCTGATTTAAAATCTCTTTGACATTCTCTGATACCTCCTCAAGATCTGAGCACGGTAGGGTGAGGGACGGAGCTCCCTGATGTTTCCCGGCTCTCATTAAAACAGACATGTGCTGTAGAGCGTGACTTTGTTGCTGATCTCCTGCAGAAGTTCTCTCACAGCTTTCTCCATCTCCACCAGCTCCTCTGCTTTCTGTTCCAGCTGCTTCTGCTTCTCGTCATAGCCCTTCTCCAAGTCTGGGAAAATTCACCAATCAATCTCAACACTCTTAGATTTACAGTTACTGTTCAGAGGATCAAGCATGAAGTACAACTTGGGAAAAATAACTGAAAGTGTTTCGTGTCATGAAAGCATGAATGCATAAGTTAAATGTGTAAATCCCCTTTCTGGATAAAGAAGAATTGTCCCTATATATTTCTTGATTGAGAAACCTTTCTCTCATTCTGTGTCTTAATAAGTCAGACAGATTTTTCCCTCTTTCTTGATAGGTCAGACTCCTCCCCCATTTGTTTTTTTTTAATAGGTCAGACATTTCCCTCTCTATTTCCTGATTGGTCAGGAAAATAGACCAGGAAATAGACCGTCTTTCCCCTCTCTCTTTCTTGATCAGGCAGGCATTTCCCTCTTTCTTTCTTGACTGGTCAGACAATTCCCTCTCTTTCTTGATTAGTCAGGGATTTCCCTCTCTCCTTATTGATTGGTCAGACATTTCCCTTTCTATTTCCTGATTGGCCAGACATTTCCCTCTCTCTTTCTTGATTGGTCTGACTTTTTTTTCTCTCTCTTTCTTGATTTCTCAGACATTTCCCTCTCTATTTCCTGATTGGTCAGATTTTTCCCTATCTCTTTCTTGATTAGGCAGGCATTTCCCTCCCTCTTTCTTGACTGGTCAGACAATTCCCGCTCTTTCTTGATTGGTCAGGCATTTCCCTCTCTCCTTATTGATTGGTCAGACATTTCCCTTTCTATTTCCTGATAGGCCAGACATTTTCCTTTCTATTTCCGGATTGGCCAGACATTTCCCTCTCTCTTTCTTGACTGGTCAGGCATTTCCCTCTCTTGATTGGTCAGAGTTTTCAATTTTTATTTACTGATTGGTCAGACAATTCCCTCTCTTTCTTGAGTGGTCAGATTTTGCCCTCTATTTCTCGACTGGTCAGATATTTCCTGCTCTTTTTTTAAATTGGTCAGATTTTTCCCACTCTGGTTTTCTAGATTGGCCAAACTTTTCCCTTTCTTTTTCTTGATTGGTCAGACCTTTCCCTCTCCATTTCTTGATTGGCCAGGCATTTCCCTCTCTATTTCCTGAGTGGTCAGACCTTACCCTCTCTATTTCTTGATTGGTCAGGCATTTTCCGATTGGTCAAACCTTTCCCTCTGTCTTTCCTGATTGGCCAGGCATTTCCCTCTATATTTCCTAATTGGTCAGACTTTTCCCTCTTTTTTTCTTGGAGACCTTCTCTGCAGATTTTTACTCTCATTTTACTCCATTTTGATTGATTGGGTAGAGCAGATTTTAGCCCATATTCAGTGACCCTGTCAATCTTACAGCTGGATCCTTATGAATGAATTAGAGCAATCCTCTAATATTCTCCAATCCCAGACAATAACTGCTAAAAATGAGACTAGAGTGGGAAACACCAAGACGTTTGCATGGTTGGCTATGCTTTAACTGAATTAAATGGGTAGTTTTCTGTTCACGTAAAACAAACAGTTCAGTAAACAGCTCCATTGACATACTTTTGAGCAGCTGAAGCTTCTCGTTGGCCTGCAGAAGCAGATTTCTGGCTTCCTCCTGGAGCTTCTGGGCTCTTTTCTTGGCTTCTGAGACTCCTTCTGCTTTCTGTGTTATCAGTTCCTCCACAGAACTGTACTTGTCTTTCAGCTCTGAATCCAAATCCTAGAGAACGACGTTAAGTTACAACTGATTCAAGCGATGGATGGCCATGTTTTCTGGGGACAAATGAAAGACCAAAACCTTTTTGAGCTGCAGCGCCAGTGCGTTGATGCTCTCGGCTTCTTTCTCTGTGTTATTTACGCTGATGGACGTGTTTAAGGCTTTTTCTTTCAACAAAGCCACGTCGCTTTCCAGCTTCAGGAGCCGTCGGGTGGCGTTACTCAGTTTCAGCTCTGAATCTGATGTCTCCGACTCCACCTTTTTATTACAGGTGTCTCATTAATGGTTTGAATCATCGAACTATTGCTTAAAAAAAAAGACTTACAGAAACCAGGAGGTCTTGTGTTCCCTTGATATCCGTGGCAGCCTGTTTCAGAGCCTCGGTTACTGAGGATTGCGCTCGCTCTGCGGTCTGTAAAGCCTCGTTTACCAACTCAACCATGGCCTTCACCTCTGACGCTCCATTCCTGTGAAAAACATAGTGATGAAAAAGTATTCATCTCTTTCAAGTGTTCCTCAGCTTGCTCTTGAGTTTAACATGCAAAGAACCAAAGGACAATAAGAGCTACTCTTTAGGTGTTCTCTGGAAGAATTAGATTCTAGAGATTCTAGCAGAACCCTCGCAGAATACTGTCCCTGACCTGGCCTTGTGGGCCTCCTCCAGAAGGCTTTCAGCTCTCAGGATGTCGGCAGCACTCTGGTTGAGGATTTCCTCCACGTCCGTCAGACTGGCGACTCGCTCACGGATCTCCTCAGTCAGATTCTGCAGCTGACCTGGTGTTGTGGGCATCTGCATCTGAAGCACTTCATTGGCCACCACCTCGATGCTCTCCAGATCAGCTCCATCTTCTTGGGGAACAATCACACGTAGGATTATAGGCAGTGTTTTGTTTGTCTTTCTTAATTGGGCCAAACAATGACTGCTGTTGATTGGGTTTGGGTTGACTGCTAATTTATAACTTGATAACATTTTGTGGCAACAGTTATTGATTGCTCAAACTAGTCGTATCTTTGATGATTTCTAATATCCCCTTTATCTTTCATGATTAGTGTCAGACTTTGCTCCATTTCTTCATTGTTCAATTTTTTTTGATTGGCCCAACTTTTTTCTCTCTATTTCTTGATTAGTTTTTTCCCTCTTTCTTTATTGGTCAGTCATTTCCCTCTACGTTTCTTGATTGGCCAGAGTTTTCCCTATATTTTTTGATTGGCCTGAAGTTTTTTCTTTTTTTTTCTTGATTATTCTGATATTTTCTCTTTTTCTTGACTGGACAGACTTTTCCCTCTCTATTTCTTTATTGGTCAAAATATTCCCTCTCTATTTCATGATTGGCCAGAATATTCCCTCTCTATTTCATGATTAGTGTCAGACTTTGCTCCATTTCTTCATTGTTCAATTTTTTTTGATTGGCCCAACTTTTTTCTCTCTATTTCTTGATTAGTTTTTTCCCTCTTTCTTTATTGGTCAGTCATTTCCCTCTACGTTTCTTGATTGGCCAGAGTTTTCCCGATATTTTTTGATTGGCCTGAATTTTTTCTTTTTTTTTCTTGATTATTCTGATATTTTCTCTTTTTCTTGACTGGACAGACTTTTCCCTCTCTATTTCTTTATTGGTCAGAATATTGCCTCTCTATTTCATGATTGGCCAGAATATTCCCTCTCAGAGTTTTCCCGATATTTTCTAATTGGCCTGCATTTTTTCTTTTTATTTCTTTTTTTTCCTCTCTATTTCTTCATTGGCTAGAGTTTTATATTTTCTGATTGGCCTGATTTATTATTATTATTATTTTTTTTCATTTTATTTCTTGATTATCCAGAATTTTTTCTCTCTATTTCTTGATCAGCCAGACTTATGGCCAGATTAATATTGACTTCTTAAATAGAGGAAATAGTGTCTCTCTTTTCTAAAATGTATGGAACATTTTTTTCTACAATTTAATATTGTATTCAAACAAGAACTAGCAGAAAATATTTTTAACAATCATTAGTTTTAAACACTTGCCGTTAGAACCAACGATGATTGAGGAGAATTGCCTTTCTTCCATAAGGCATTATGATATCATTTCCGAACAAATCTTTCAGAAGCACAAAGAGTGCTACTTACGAGTGAGGAAGTCTCGGATCTGTTTGATGAGCTGCCTAAGCTCCTCGTTGCTTCCTTCCACGCGTTGCTTGGTCTCGTTTGTCTTTGTAAGCACTTCTTGAGCATTCAGTTTTGCTTCATCTGCTTTTTCCTTTGCTTCTGAAATCTGAACATACCATAGAATATAATTTTGAAATTATGCCCTCTCTAAAGAAAACATCTACAGGAAAGAATAAAAAATTAGCAGATTTGCAGAACGCACCATTTTTGAGAGCTTGTCCACTTCCTCCATGGCGCTGCTGATCTCTGAATCAAAATCCTTTGTTTTTTGCCAGGCACTGTGGGCAAGCGAGGTGAGCCCCAAACAACCCTCTTCTCCACACTTCTTGTTTCCCTGTGTGCCTACACAACTCTGGCCTCCACACTGGGAGTTCAAACAGTTCTCTGAACCCGCTGGAGAGCCACATGTCTAAACCATAAAGAAAAGAGGCAGAATTGCTTGAACAAACTTTCAAGATCATAAAATGTTTTGCTATAGTCTCAATAATATTTTATACAATATCACTTGAATTAGCTTGATGCTAGCCCAAAATTGGCATGCTATTGCATTAATTACCATCCTATTAGCATGATGCTAGTCTTTGTGTGAGTATTGCTGCCTACCTATATGGTTCATATGGTGATACTAGTATTTAGAGGAGTTGTTATGGAGAAGCTAGGCTGTTTATATCCTTTATGTGGCAGCTGCATGTTTTTCAAAACCTTAATCCGGTTATTTTGTTGCTGTTGTATTTGTATGGCGACATTTGGAATGTGAAACAGTCCAGCCCTCCTTAGCTTCAGGCTAGAATCAATTATTATGGCATTAATATTATGTTAGTATGAAACCACATAAAATTAGCATGATGCTAGCTTGAATTAGAAAGTCATTAGCACGATGTTAGCATGAATTACTAAGTCACCTGTATTATACTATCCCAAATGTGCTTGATACTACATTAGTTAACATGCTATTAGCATGGCGCTAGCATACTACAATGCTAACATAATTTAGAATAGCAGTTGTTAGAGTGTTTGGGATACTTGAAGGCGATCGCTATATGCTGCATAAGTGGATACTAGTATGCTATATTTCTAGCATGATTTAGTATTTTCTTTTGCTAGCAGTAGCAGTAGCTAGGGTGTTTTGGCTCTTTTGAGGGGGCACTGTTATATACTAAAATACTTTATATGGTGATACTAGTGTTAATTAGAGATGCTAGATTATTAATATTCGTTTTGCTTTGAGATTGCATGCATACTACAATGTATCTGCCGCAGTGTTTGGTATTTCCAGTGGTTTATACTGATATTGTATTGTAAAGCATTTGTCATGTGAACCAATGTGCTAGGAGGCATTAACATCATATTACCATATATTATCATGAGATTAACATTACGAAAGCACAATTAGAATATTAGCTTGATGCTAATATGAATTACCATGATGTAAGCATTAATGAACATGTTATTAGCATGATGCTAGCTAACATTTTTGGATAAAGCTAGGATGTTTTGGGTCTTTTAAGGGCAAATACTGTAAACTGTAGTCTGTATGGTGATACTAGTATGTAGGGGTGTTGTTATGGAGTTGCTAGGGTGTTTTTATCGATGTTTGATTTGTACATTTGAAATTGTTTGAATGCTTAATGCATTATTATATGCAGGACCTGTGCTAAGCTATTAATAATATTAGCGCATTACGCACTCTCTTAAAACATTTACAGAACACATGAGTCTGCTGATTAAAAGGCTTCACCTTCTCGCTGAGCTCAGACAGATCAAGAGTCTCCAGGGCTCCAGCCAGGTCATCCAGTTTCTTTGAGAACTTCTCCTGTCTCTGGCTGAACTCTTCTTTGGTTTGGTTCATCAGGTCTTCCGTCTCTGCCCGTAGGGTGGCTGACTGGTTAAGTGGGTTGAATGGCTCACTAGTGGAGGCATTGGCACGGAGCTCCGCTTGCTGTGACTGCTCGTAGTATCGGGTCACACTAGCTCTGGCCCCTGGACATCACACAAATAATGGCCTAAGGTGCATTTCAACCGTTCAGTCATGTTACGTTAGGGGCCTTTTACACTGGGGTCCGTGATCTGATTCTGAGAACACTTTATTTCTTGTTATTTTTTCCAAGTGTAAAAGCAAGCATTCTGTTACCGGGAACACCTACAGAGATCCTTTGAGAAATGGTTCACATGCTCTTGGGGAGGAATGGGTGAGGGCTAAAAAGAGGAAGCACAAATCTAACGACTTTCAGAAAACCAGTGAATAAAATTTAGTGACTTCTTTCAAAAAGATAGCGGCTAGCAACAAACCTTGTGACCTTTCAGGTTGCCCAAGTGAATTTTAAAAAGCTAGCAACAAACAACAAATTTAGTGAGTGTTAAAAAAAAAAAACAGCAACTAACAAATATAGCGACTTTTTTTTTAAGCTAGCGACTAGCAACAAATCTACCGACTTTTCAAACTGCCTAGCTAGCGAGCTAGCAACATAACTCTACCAGACTTAGTTACAAACTGCCTAGTTACTTTTAAAAAACTAGCAACAAATTTAGTGAGTTTTTAAAAAACTAGCAAAAAATTTTGAGTTTTTAAAAAGCAAGCGACGAGCAATTTAGCGACTTTTTAAATAACTAGCAACAAATCCAGCAACTTTTCAGACTGGTTAGTTACTTGAAAAAAAAAAAACTAGCAACAAATAAAAAAATTAGCGACGGGCAATTTAGTGACTTTTTAAACAGCTAGCGACTAGCAATAAATTTTGCAACTTTTCAAACTGTCTAGTTACTTTAAAAAACTAGCAAAAAATTTAGTGGGTTTTTAAAAACTAAAAAAAAAAAACTTTAAAAACTATTTAAAAAGCTAGCGACGGGAAATTTAGCGACTTTTTAAACAGCTAGCGACTAGCAATAAATTTTGCAACTTTTCAAACTGTCTAGTTACTTTATAAAACTAGCAACAAATTTAGTGAGTTTTAAAAAGCTAGCGACGGGCAATTTTCAATCTTTTTAAAATGGCTAGCGACTAGCAACAAACCTAGCAACTTTTCAGAATGCCTAGCGACTTTCAGAAAACTAGCGAATAAAATTTAGTGACTTCTTTCAAAAAGATTTCAGGTTGCCTAGTGAATTTTAAAAAGCTAGCAACAAACAACAAATTTAGTGAGTGTTGTTAGCAACTTTTCAGAATGCCTAGTAACTTTTAAAAACTAGCAACAAACGTTGTGAGTTTTTAAAAAGGTAGCGACGACCAATTTAGCGTATTTTTAAAATGGCTATCAACCAGCAACAAATCTAGCAACTTTTCAGACTTCCTATCATCTTAAAAAAAAACCTAGAGACTAGCAACAGATCTAGCGATTTTTCAGATTCCTAGCGACGTTTTAAAAACAGCTAGCGACTAGCTACAAATATTGTTATATTTTCACAAGAAAAGTCTGCCTGTTTATGTAAGCCATTCCGCCCTCATCACACAAGATCTTTATGTAAAAAAGGTGATGACATAATCTTGCGACTTTTGCGTCAGCTAATAGCGACTTGGAGTTGGAACACTGGAGAAAACAGATCACGGACCTCAGTCACTCACTCATCTCTCGATATCTTTTAAAAAGTGAAGCTGCTTTAATGTGAACACCCAAAGTAATGCTTCTCACCTCGAATGTCAGAATTCTTGAGGAACTCCACCTGCTCCTGAAGATCCTTCACTGTCTGCTCCAGTTTCTGCGCTTGCTCTTTAATATCCTTCAGTTTGGTGTCTGTGCTGTTCCCATCGGCTGAGATCTCGGTCAAAGTCTCCTCCGTCAGGTTCAGTTTGCCATTCAGCTCTGCCATCAAAGCTCTAAATCAAATTGAAACGACATACGTCTGATGTCAACAAAAGTCTATATGTCGTTCCCTTCTGATTGAATTGGTATAAATTTCGCGGTGAAATCTTACATCGCTTCTTCAAGGAGTCCCTGGAGTTCGGTCAGAGGCTGAGTGGCAGGATTCTGAGCCAGGATGCTTCGGATGGAGTTGGCGCTGTTTTCAACATTATTAATGGTAGCCTGGTACGGCCCCGTGATGCCAGTGCTTTTGATGGTGTTGACCTTCTGCACCAGTCTGTGAGTTTGATTGGTCAGGTCCCCCACAATCACGTCCCATTCTGCAAAGCACTGATGACAGCGCTCACAATTTGGAAACTCGCCTGTGAATCCACGGGCACACGTGTCGCATCGCGGCCCAGAAACCCCCTCCACACACACACAGTGACCAGTGACCTTGTTGCACTGGTGCTCGGCGATGCCTCGATGGTCACAGTCACATGCTGTAAATATACATATAAATTTCAATACAATAAAAATAAATTATAATACAATATAAATATAATATAATGTCATTTTGCATGGTTATTTTTGATACACTATGCTTCCATAATTCCCTTTGTAAAGTCAGTAACTATAAAATATTCAGAGGTTACTTGGCCAGGGGAAGTGTAAAAGCAACTGTTCTGTTACCAGAACCTGTTATCGAGAACATTTTCAGAGATGTACTTCAAGGGCTCCTGCAGAGGAATGGGTGGGGCTAAAAAGAGACCTAGCGACCTTTTAAAATGCCTAGCGACTAGCAACAAATCTAGCAACCTTTCAGACTGCCGATCAACTTTTAAAGAAAATAGCAACTAGCTACAAATTAAGTGATTGTTTTGCGTATTGCGTTTTAATTTTTTTGCTACCAATATGGTTCCATACTTTTACTCAGTAACTACATTTTCAAACATGCAAAATTGTGCAGTGTTTTTGAGAAATGTGCACTTCTTTTCTAAGAATCGTTTTCAAAACTAGCTTTCAACTTACATACTTAGCTTTCTGAGCGTGAATATATATCAATTAAAATGACATGTTGCATTTAACTTTTTTGCTACGAAATGCTTCCATACTTTTAACTTTGAAATCAGTGACTACAAAATTGTTTTGATTCATAAGAATCTTATTTTTAAATATGTATATTTTAAAAATCTTGCAGCAGCTCAGACCTAAAACATTTCATTGATGAAATATCTCTCCGGTACTTTATCACCCTTTATAAAGGTTAACAAGACCTAGAACCATTCAATGGATAACTGTGCTTGTTTAAGGGCCTCGCGGTGGGTCATGGCTAACTTAGTGTTTGCGAAGTGTCTCGTCTATCATCGCGGGACACTTTTAACTTTTGTTCACCAAACATTCTGAGACGGCACCAGGGGTTCGGCAGTAAAGAAAACAAACAATCTTTCCTTTATCTTTCGGCTCTCTCTCCTTCCTGACTCAATCTCTCGCTCTTTCAGCAGCAGGCTAATAAGGTCACAGCCGCTTCTTCTCTCAAAGCTTAGTGGTGTCATAGACTCCTCGGCGGATTATTCCATTAATATGAGAGTTTAGGTGTTTAGAAAACACATATTGGCCTTGAATACCTGCTTTATACGCAGAATGGATTAGCATAGATTGGTCAAATGTTTTTAAGATACTCAACTAATATACAAAGCACCAAAGTAACCATCCAGAAAACTTCATTTTAGTCTCTTGAGGAGAATTTCCACACAACACATCAATGAGAACCATTCATTCACTTACAGCATTCCAGTGTGTAGACATTACTCAAACACATTCCTGGGGAAAACACTTCCCTAAGGGCCCTTCCACACAAAGCATTGGCACTAGAGATAGGGAATTATCTACGAGGTTAATCCTCGCCATTATCCAGTGACCTTCGGCGGCACCGAGAGGATTTCTTATCAAGGCAATGCAATCAGTGTGACCCCTGAAGACGAAAACAGGCGTAGGAGCCTTTGTGTCTGTGACGGGAGGTTTTTGGTGTGTTCTTCTGACACAAACTCTAGACTGAAACTGGACTGTTTGAAAACCACATCGGCTTTTCAGATTTACTAGTAACTTAAAATCATTGCGCTGATAAAAATGGAAAGCTATGAGTTTAGAGATGCTTCTGATCCCCCAAAAAACGAAAAAGATTATTTGTGGAGTCAAACGGTGTTGATTTGATGAACAAACCCAGTATTTGCGCAAAAAAACATGTCAGTTTGACCATTAAACCAAAGACAGCAGATGGCGCTAATGGCCAATTGACATTACGCTTCTGGAGAATGCCCAGCACAAGCATCTTGAAATTATGATAGAAAACCATTTAATGGGGTTCGGGTGTCCATGTAAACACACCGCGAAAGGCTAATCAAACGTGATTGGAACAAATTTTACAGCTTTAAACCTTCATTTTTAAGTAACTAAATTACATTTTTCATAACTAAACATTAAATTCTATACACTACATCTTACAATACTAAACTGTAAGTTCTATACTCAATTTTAGAGCTCTAACCTGTCATTTTAAACAGTATCTTCCTGTAATGTTCCTCAATTTTACAGTAACAAAACTTTAAAACTGAAGCTTCCCGCTATGTGACTATGTTACAGTACTAAATTATAATTTCTATACACAGTAGCTGGTATAGTCCTGGTATTTGACTCAATTTTAGTAGAATTAAACTGTAATTTCTAAAGACAGTATATTCATGTAATGTAGGGGTGGGCGATGTGACCTAAAATTAATATCACAGTATAAATAATAAAACTTTTTTTTTGAACATTTTGGGAAAAGTAGCTTCCAGTCATCGTCAATGAAGTGGATGGTGAGGCTAATGTATGGCTCAGTAGTTCGGCTGGACCATAAATCAGCTGTGGCCGAGAAGGCTTCAAGGTGGCGAATTTCGCTCATGACTCTGTCCCGTACCTCCGTGTACAGCTCTGGCAGATACTTCTGACTAAAAAATTTCAGACGAGGCAGCTCTCTTATTGCCCTGGTAATATCTTTCCATTTCTTACTACTCTTGTCGTAAGGTGTAGCAGCAGTAAACGATGCCTGCAGTGAAAGCTGTTTAGTCTTGGGACGCGCTCCGCGGGTGTAGCCGGTCCCACTTGAGCCTGTTTTTGCCCGGGTTGCATCTTCATATTCACGGGCATGCGTGTTTTTTAAATGATGAAACAGGTTGCTTGTGTTTCCACCTCTTGCCGTCACAACACGGCGGCAAACCTTGCATGTTACAGAAGTTTGCCCCGTGTCGGATGATTTAAAACCGAACCAGTTCCAAATAACGGAGGTTCCTCCTCTTTTAGGAACGAGAGTTATCTCTACAGCGGCCTCGGTCGCTCCGTCTGGTTCTGACACTTCACTCATCTCTTTTCGGATATTATATAGGCTACAGGCCGGACCTTTCTTCGCGATCTTTCACCAGTCGTTCAATGGCCACTCCGCTTTTACCAACCGCGTGCAAGGCTGATACGAATGTGTTTAACTTTTTTTTATTTACAACAAGATATATAGTATAAGGACAGGTATTCAGACCACAACTGAACGTTTGAAGAAAATTTAAGGCCTTATTATTTAGAATTTGATATTTTTGTAAATGCAGCTCTTCAAGGAACATAATTGATTTATTACGGTGTTGGCGGTATTAGAAAATCCATGTCGTGGCGCAATGTCACACCGGTGATGACTATGACACCGGTGTACCGCCCACCCCTAATGTAATGTGACTAAAATTACAGATGAGTACAGTAAAACGTAGACAGAATCTTCCTGTAATGTTACTCAATGTGGGTAGGATCAATGTGGGGGCCTCCCATATAAAGGTAGTAGCATCCAGTTATATTAATAGACATTTACAGTACTGAGCCAACAGCAGCCTACAGTAATTTGAGTCAATTTCTAAGGATTGTACAGATATAAATCACCATTTCTACAGTCAATAGCCTCTTATTGTTTTAACTCAATTTTACAGTACTAAAGTGTAATCTACACATGGGACAAAGATTCTTCTCTGTGGGACGGTGCTATGTCAGCCGAGGGAAACCCCTGAATACAAAGGCTCATTGTAGGAGAAAAAGAGGATATTGCAAGGCTTCGACAGATCCCGCCATGTGCTTGTCATGCTTCTGCACATCTGGCACATAAAAGAGTGGAGCTGAGGCTCTACGAGGCAAATGCACTTTCTCCCAAAAAAAAAAAAAAATGGGGTGAATCCGTTTTACATCTTTATCTGTTATTGTCCTCCATTATTTTATTAGGGGTGGAACTCGGGTAAGAACCATGCCCCGATAAACAAGCACCACAAATCAGCTCTTATTACGTGAATGAATGAATGAATAAAAACGAAATGTACAAATGCAGGAACGAAAAGAGAACTCACCATGGCATTTGACCTCAGGGTTTCCCCAGAACAGCTCTCGACACTCTCTGCACGTTCTGCCGCCAAACCCTGGTTTACATGTGCACTGACCCATGATCTATTGCAATAAAAAACAAATGAAGTTAGTAACTTGACTCTAGATTTTAACTCTGCACTTGATTACTTTATCTCTGACGCCATCCTGGGTTGGATTTGGTCTTACGTCGTTGCAGGAGGAGCCAAAGGAATGGTTTGGATCGCAGTCACAGGCCTCACAGCCGCTCCCACTGGCCATATTCCATGTGTTCGGAGCACACTGATCACAGTGCTGCCCAACAACATTTGGAAGACATTGGCACTGCCCGCTGCTTAGGTCACAGTTGCAGTTACCTGTCGAGGAGCAGGTCTCTTCTGTGGTGCCAATGTGATTGCAAACACACCCTGGAAGACAAGGTTCGAAATCAGGACTTGCATCTCCCAAGTAACAACCATCTAAATCTGCGTGGGCCCCAAGGTTAAGTTTGTAGTGCATTTATTACTTACTTCTGCAACTCTGAGTCAGAGCGTTGCCATAGTAACCAAGCTTGCAACGGGTGCAGCCCTCGCCCTCAGTGTGATAAAGGCATTTGACACAAGCGCCTGTGCGGGCATCACATGACTCCGGATCCAGCATGTCAATGTTGTTATTGCACTGGCAAGGCCGACACTGCCCGCCCACCTCATGGGGATTGCCGTAGTAACCAGGGGCACACTCATCACACCTAGCACCTATAGGCAAAACAAATTGCAAAGTCCTCGAAATTTACTACCATGTGAAAAATAATGTTTCAAACACTGCAGTGCTTTACTGGTAGATGGTTGAATACTTGTTGGCGGAGCCTTACTGTCCTGCAATAAAAGTGCAAAGCTGTATGGAGAATACACTACATTTTATCTACTGTTAACTCTATAAACAGTAGCCACAATTTTTACTCATGCTCAATCTCGTGTTATCTCAATATCAAGTTTAGACGTGTTTGTGAATGATACAGAAAATTGTAGTGTGTTTGACAGATAACGCATTTTAAATCAAGTCAGATGTCAGCTGCTTACCTTTGTATCCCTGGTTGCAGACGCAGAACACCTGGTTTGAATCGGAGTTCTTGTAACAGGTGCCAGAGAACTGGCGTCCGCTGCCGGGGCCGTCTGGACACATGCATGGGCGACAATGGTCTCCTGATCCCAGCACCGGGTCACCGTAGTAGCCAGTTAAACACCTGAACAAAGTATTTTAAGAATGAAGAAGTCTGTGTCTTCTGGAGAGTATTGTCCAGATAAATATAAAACTATTATTGATACTGGTTTTATGTAAAATAACAATTAAAAAATAACAACTAAAGAAAAAAAGCACAAGAACAATAAATTGTGAGAAGTACTAAACTGTGATTTACACTCGTGTAACTTTAATAAATTTAATAGTCCTTAACTGTGATTTTCACCGAGATTACACCCCTGTAATTTTTGTAAATTTTAGAGTACTTAACTGTGATTTACACAGAGATTACACCCCTGTAATTTTTGTAAATTTTAGAGTACTTAACTGTGATTTACACTGAGATTACACCCCTGTAATTTTTGTAAATTTTAGAGTACTTAACTGTGATTTACAACGAGATTACACCCCTGTAATTTTAGTAAATTTTACAGTACTTAACTGTGATTTACACCGAGATTACACCC
>SRMA01026605.1:721356-1000048 GCA_007224835.1 Danionella cerebrum | reverse complement strand
TTTACACCGAGATTACACTTCTGTAATTTTAGTGAATTTTACAGTACTTAACTGTGATTTACACAGAGATTACACTCCTGTAATTTTAGTGAATTTTACAGTACTTAACTGTGATTTACACAGAGATTATGCTCCTGTAATTTTAGTGAATTTTACAGTACTTAACTGTAATTTACACAGAGATTACATTCCTGTTATTGTAGTCAATTTTACAATACTGAACTGTAATTTATATTGAAAGAACTTTACTGTTATTTTAATTTTACAGTACTGTGATTTAAGACAGTAGTAAATTATAGAAGTTGTTTATTTGAATAAAAAAATTATTAAAAACTATGGCGCGTGGAAGGAAAAATATATAATTAAAATAAAAAATTTGATTAAAAACAATTATTAAATCAATAGTTATCAAAACTAAAAGAAATTATTTTAAGAATATTGAATATGAACTTTTTTTTTTACCAATGCAGGGCAGATGCAATAATAGAATAAATAAATGCTAAAAATATCTAAAAAAAAAAAAACAATTCAAATAAATGAGTTAACACATGTGTTGCACACAAGCAGTCATTGGTGCTTCACCTCTCGCAGTGGTGGCCAGTGCTATGATCTCTGCAGGACAGACACTGTCCTGTTTGAGGGTCGCACTGCTCTGCGTGGCCATTGCAGGTGCAGGGGCGACAGTTTGGGAAGCCCCAGTGTCCAGGCAGACAGCGGTCACACTGCCGTCCATACGCCCCAGAAATACACTCGCACTGTCCAGTGGCTTCATGACAGAACGAGTGCAGCGACCCCTCAGGACTGCAATCACATGCTGAAGAGACAAAAGGAAAATTCTAATTAAAGAGAAAAGGTAGATGCATCACAATCTGCACAAGAGATTAAATAACGGGATGATCTGTACTTACGTCTGCAGCCGTGTGGCCCAAACAGGAATGTAGCTGGGGCACACTTGTCACAGTTCCTGCCCACAACGTTGGAGCGACACTGGCACTGACCCCCGCTCGGGTCACAAACTGTGCTGAGAGAGCCCTGAGGGTCGCATTGACAGGCTGAGAAGAACACGAGAGAATCAAACCAACTTTTAGCCTTTTCAGTGGGTTTTTCTTCCAAAATAGGTTACCTATCCTATATCCTAGATAAATTGTGGAAATGTGAGGTGCAAATTTAAATAGAAGTTATTGTTTAAAATTTGATTCCCTATATTAATTTCCTACATATATTTTTGTGCCTTTTTTATCCTGGCGTGGGGTAAAACGATGGGAGTTTCAGACAGGAAGCACGTCGAGGTGTGTAATTATGCCTGAGGCTCGTTACAAGCTGTGACATGAGACAGGAAAGCACCTCAGACAGAAGAAAATGAAAACTGAATGAAGTAAGACAGCTGAGACGGGCACGTCTATCATAAAGAGAAGTGGGGATTCTTCTGTGGTTCGAGAAGGAGGCTGATGGCATGCGGTGATGAGAGGGTGAGCTGTTTCTGTGTTTAAAGGCCAGGTTAAAAGACAAAGAGCTAAGTCTACTAGAAACAATTCTATAAAAATAAAAAGCAGCACACGTATACATTTAATGCTTTATCTAGTATACATTTTACTGAATTCACATTAAAATTTGTGAATTTTTTTGTACAAATTTTTTTTATTTTATATATTTGACTCGTAATCATATAAAATTTGTTACTGTAATTTTTACCTTGAATGATATTCATGTTATGATGAAAAATGTTTCTAAAGTACAAATACTTCACTGGATTTTACTGTTATTTAACTACATGTTGTTTATATAAATTTGCACACTCCAAATGTTATTAATTTTTTGGCTATGGTTTACATTTAACACATTTAAAGTGGATTTAAAAATTACTAATAAGGAAAAAAATATGTTGTTACAGCAAAATCAACAAAAAAAGTGTTACTGTGGATGTTTCTAAAAATTTGTTAGAAAATCTACATTTTAAGGCTATGTTTGGTTATACTTCTACGCAAAAGCAAAACAGATAAATCTATTAAATTATTTACTCAATTTTACATTTTACTTTTTTTATCTATGAAATAATTTACTGAATTTTAAATTTTACTCTTGTCATCTTATTCAAATGAGGAAATCTGCCATTTTCATTTTTGTTTACTTTCTTTTCTAAAGCTAAATTAATAAAAAAGTTGCGCACTCAATATTAAGGAACTGTTTGTGTCGTTGTTTCCAAGATTTGTTAGAACATCTAAAGGTAATTTATTTGTATTTGTACTTAAAAGCTAAATCAAAAATATTTATTTTAAATAGAGTTGTTATGATTCCGATATCAGTATCGAAAATGCTCCTGATACCACAAAAAAAATCTGGCATCGGTATCGGCGAGTCTTTGAGTCCACGTTCCGATCCGATACCATTTTCATAAACATAACCTAGTTATGCCCGCTAGCTTCGCTTATCGCTGCAAAGCGGAAATCAATTCTTCTTCGCTGGTCAGAATGTAAACACAGGAAGTTGTGTTGTGTTGCCACAAGCAACCAAGGAGAAGGACAAGCCACGCCAGACGCAACAAACATTGGGAGCTTCATTTGAACATTTGACCCTCAAACAAAGAAAAAGTTTACACAAGACAGTCAACGAGCAATAAAGATAATCCAACAGGATTATCGAGTTTATTGTACTGGATGACCAGCCACTGTCAGTGGTCGAAAACTAACATTTGGAGCCCCGGTACAGTTTGGCTGGTCGCAAATATATTTCTGAAACAGCGGTCCCTAAATTATATGAGACAATGCGTGAACCCATTTCATGTAAACTAAAGGACGCGTGATCTGGAGCTGGACACAGTGACGCCGTCACCTTTTACTCTTCAAAGTGCAGTGCTGCAGAGTTTCGCGGCTCGCACACTGGCAAGTCTATAGCTGAATCAATCGAGGGTATGCTTGTGAAGTGGAATATTTCTGAATCCCGTGTTAATGTTATTTTGCGCGACAACCCAAGCAACATGAAAAAAGCGGAAGTGATCCCCTCAGTTACAGTTCTAAAACGGCACCTTGCTTGGGAGAGCCAGGAGGACACTGGTATAAAACCAATGAAAAACACTCTTCTTGAGGCCGTCAAGAAACGATTCACAACCATCGAAGAAATGATTCGCAACCATCGAGGAAGAGCCCTTGTATGCAGTTGCCACTCTCTTGTATCCACGTTTCAAAGATAGGGTATGTCTATTAATTTTTTTTTCATGTCCATATTGATTATTGTCATTGCCATATTGAGTATATCTGAAGCACAGCATAAAATAATTTATTTTAAATTATAAAATGCATAAAATGTTAATTAATACAGGGCTAGTAGTATCTACAGCTGTATATACAGATACACACCCAGGTATCGGATCGGTACTCGGTATCGGCCGATACCCTGAGCCCAAGTATCGGGATCGGTATCGGGAGGGGAAAAATGGTATCGGAACATCTCTAATTTTAAATCAATGAAATCATTTACTAAATTTGAAATTTTACTCTTGTAATCTTACCAACATTAGGAAATTCTGTTTGTTTTAAGGCTAAATTTCGAACATTTTGTTATGTGTACTGGTTTGAAATTTTACTCAAGAAATTTCTCAAAACTCATTTCTCCCTTGTCATTTTTTTTAACTTGATTACATTTTTTTTATTAAATGTTAAAATTGAATAATTGTATCAAAGACAAAATTTCAAAATGTCATGTTTTTGTAATAGCAATTTCTAAATGAAATGCTAAATTCTAATTTACCTTTGACTCCCTGGTGCAGAAGCGCAGACACGCTGAAGATGTAGTTTCTGCAGATGTCAGTCATGGGGGTTTTGACCACCGTCTGGCTGTTCTCCAGGCAGCGATAGCGCTGGAATGTTTCCCAGGCGCTGTTGGTCACCAGGTCTCCTCCTTCTGATCCCGAGCCAGAAAACAAATCCAAGTTTTTGCAGTGGGGCATCAGAACGATCTGAGATGAGTGAGATTTACAGGATTCACATGAAACTGAAGGGCATTGCAAATATTCTTCTAATTTTTTGTCCTTTTCTGTACATAATTTAGGATAGGCAACCTACCGAGTCGATGAGGGTGTACGGAGACTGCACATCACTGAGAGCCGAGTACCGAGACAAGCTCAAGCGCACGGTGTAGTTCAAACCTTCCTCAAAACACACCGGCCTGGGTAGCACCACATATCTGTCGGGCAAAACCAGACATCATTCTTTTCACTCTTTTTTTCACTTCCTGTAAAGTTTAGGACTTGTATTAAACACACATGGAATGTATATTTTTGATTTGGAGGTCAGTTCCAATACTTTATTCATGATTTCGGGGCAATATGTTAAACGTTAGCGAGGTAGGTAAATCTAACGAGGTAGCCACAGATGTCACCAATCGTAATATCAGTTTATCGCCCATCCCTATGTAGAACACAGCAGGTTTCTCTTCTCTCACCTGGACCCTGGATGCAGAGAGACTATCTGGTTATCGTCATCGGGCATGGTGTTGGCGCATCGACTGCCAGCGGAGATGACACGGGGCCTGATGACAGTCATCAGAACTTCTTCCCACTGCTCCGGGAGCTGAAAGAGCAGCCAAGAACATGTGAGGCCACGAAAAAACGGTTTCAAGCTCCAACTTTGTAAGTAGCATTTGATTTCCAACACAACCGAAGAAAAATGAACCACTAGAACAGTGGTTTTTGTGTTCAAATCAGGTTTTTCGCCAAAGAAAAATCACCTGTTCCTCCCAGATTTGTAATAAACCCAATATTTGACCATAATCCCATAACAAAAAACTGTCAACGGCAGACAGACTCACCTGAGGTTCGTATCGGATGATGATGTCATACTCCATCGAGTACGGAATGTTATCGATGCTGAACTCCAGATAGGCCCCTTCGGGAACATTCACGAAACCAATGCCGGTCCACGTGGGAGATCTGTCTTGAGGATGATTTCTCGGGACCACCGTCACACCCTGAACATCGTCAGAGGTTAGCCAAGTGAAATTCTCAAGGGATCATTGGCGGAAAATGGAATTTTGAGGACAGTTACGGGTCCAAACTTGGCGTCCTCCGCTTCATAGGTGTAGTGGTCTAGAGCGATGAAGTAGAAACCGGACTCGACCTGGTCACAGCGTCGGCCAAACATGTGCTCGCGGCACTGGCACTGACCCGACTCTGGAGAGCAGCTGGGACAGAAAATGTTCAACTCTTTATTGTTTCTTTGTTTTTGTACGCAAGGCCAACTTCTTTGGCTATTTTCATGGAGAAGAAGCATATAAGTTATGCTATTATGCTCGACCCGGGGTACTCCATTGGCGGACTTTGGTGCATATCGGGACCCAGGAAATGTTACATTTGGACCAAAACCTACATGCTACTTAAAATCCAATTCAATGGAGCACGCCATTGTGATTCCGTGATATACATCTTTGAGGATTGGACTCGTTTTAGCTGCGTCATCTATGTCCAATCAGTTAGTTGCAGGTTTCTATGGTGAAGACCCGCCCTATAAGTCCATTTGACCGACTTGTCAAACAACCAATCGCGGTCCGTTTTGCAGCGTGTCACTGACATGCAAATTTGGTCACTTTTTGACTCAAATGACTACCTTAAACAAAACTCCTGGACGTCTTTTAAAGAGGGTGAGCGGGAACTTCACATACTTTTGTGAATCCAAAGTTTAGCTTATTTTCAGTACACGCGATAGATAGATCTTTCGCGTACGGCTGCACTTTATTGACACTCGCTTCTCCCAGAAGTACGGTTAAGTTAAACCAATCAGATTGCGACTTCAGGATTCTCTATGTTTAGCCAGAAAACTGTTCCAAACACATCAGACGTTCAGCCAATGTTCCATGGGCAGCAGTGATTTCTCATATTAGAATTTACCTGGTATTTGAAATTTATAACCAATTTAATAAATAAGAAAGCTGTAATAATGCACATAAACATTTTTATATGATTCTTATTCTTACTGTAATTTTGAAGTATTGCGTGTTTTCAAATAGTTTCTGCTCTTTATCCACCTGGCTTTTACTCTGTAATGTACTTTAGTCTTCAATAATAAAAAAGAACAGCACAATAAACGGTCTACAGATCATATTTTATGTGTATAGTATGTGAATTTTTTGTCGTTGTAGTTCTCTATTTGTATTTTGACCGTTACTTTTGAGTCCTCGGACTGAACGGAAATTTCTCCTTTACCTGTCGAGTTGGAACATTGTAAAACTACATTTGGATTCACTCACTTGTTGTTGATTGCGCCGCCTTGATCGCAGTCACATGGTCTGCAGCCGTCCATGTCGTTGCTGAGACCCCAGTGCTGGGGCTACGAGAGTGTGCGGAAGAACGAGAGAGAGAGAGAGAGAGAGAGAGAGAGAGAGAGAGAGAGAGAGAGAGAGAGAGAGAGATATTAAAAATGTAGTTAGTGAGAGTAAGAATCCAGAGCCCGGAGAGAGATCCCGGCATGGAATCGGATAGGGCTGAACGAATTGAATCACGATTAGAAAGAATTGTTAAACCGCAGCGTCTGCGATTACTATCTTTCACGTGATTACACTTTGCGTGAGCGTTTCCAAACTATTTAGCGAGTTGTGGGTTAAACGACGAGACAACTGCTGCTTTCCTCATTTCAACCTTGTATTCAGCCCAAATATTATTAATAACTTTATTATGTTTACGTTGGCAAGTGACTATGGCAAGCCATATTATACACCAAAGTGATTCTATTGCTTTGAATAATCTCGGGTTCATAGACTCTTCTACAAGCTACAAGATGCTCACCAAACACTGGTCACAGTTCCGTCCGGTGACCAGGCGCTTGCAGAAACAGTTTCCCAACTCTGTGTCGCAGGGGCTTCCACCGGGGACCGTTCCTAGAGCGTTGCAGGTGCATTCTGGGAAAAGAGAGACCTTAAGCATCCAGAACGTGCGGATTAACACTAATAATCTCTTGTTGCCGTACCCTGGCATCCAAGGGGGTCTTCGCTGAGTCCGTAATGGCCCTGTTTGCACTGGTCACATCGCTCACCCTCCACATTAGGCTTGCAGCGACACTGACCTGAGATCAGCCCGAAAGCCACGTCTGTCAGTGGATCACACACTCCAGCGTTGAGGGAACCCACCGGATCACAGTTACAAGCTGAGAAAGATGGAACCACACAATGAAAATAAGTATTCGCACAAAACAAAAAAATTGGACTCTTCGTTTTAAATTCTAGATGTAGCATCCATGACATCACACTTAGGTTGTGATGGAGGATTATGATGGTGGCCTCGATAGTTTTCACGAATCTAATCCAAATATAATAAAACATGTTTACTTCAGCCGCAAAGTCGGCACTTTAATATGACGTCATTGGGAATTTGCTCACTGCTGACATCAGCCTCAAGTGGCCAACCGAGGAAGTGCAGTTCTAGTCACTTCTGTATTGGCGTCCCGAGGGAATTTGATGTGATTTTTTTGTACAAAAAAGAAAATGAATGTGTACCTCAAGTGTTTTATTATTGTGTATATTTGGGAATGTTAGACTCAATCACATTCCCAAATATTTAATCCACTTTTCCAAATGTTTAAATTGTCAATTCAATCTAGAGCTGGGTGATTTTTACCAAAAAACTACATCAATAATGAAAGATATTTAATTTAAAAATAAATAGTTAAATTTTGGGTGGCCAAATACAATTTTGATTTATCTATGTTCATCAATTTAAGTCAATTAAATAATTCAAAATCATCTTGGGTGCTCTGCTATGTCTTCTAGCGTGAATAATAGCTTATTTCTAGCATGAAGAATAGAAGAATGCATCCCATAAAAAATGAGAATATTTGTATATTAGGGATGCCACAATACGCGAATGAAACTCTGTCCTCGGTTCAATACGCATTTTTTATCTGCGTTTTTTAATTCCTCATTTGAATAACACCTGAATGCATTATTATTTCAAAACGGCTGGCGAACTTCCTGTTTACATAACGTGAACGCATTTCTGTTGCAAATATCCAATCCAAGTTTAGAGGAAGGCGGGACTTCTCAAGTTTTACTGTCGAATACGACAAAGATGGGAGAAGAACGGTCAACAAATATATTTCATCAGATGTAATTATGTAAAAACATGCCACGCACATGGCAAATGCACAGTGAATGCAGCATGGGAACCTAAATGACCACATTTATAAATAATCAAGACCCTATGATTAACCAGTTCTATTTTCAATCAATAGACAGCAATAAGATATAATAAATCTCCTTTCAGATAGTGCCATATCTGTGTCTATGCCTCATTTCCAAAAATAAATAAATGGGTTAATACTGAATGAACAAAAGTTCTTGTTACGGCTGCAGCGAATCGAGTGATTGTTGACGGATGCGAGGCTCACACTGCATCAGAGCTTTTGTGGTCGAAGGGTTCAAGCAGAAAACCTCAGTCACCACAACAGAAGAGGAATGTGAAACTCTAGACGCGTGTGTTTTGTGTGGAGGCGGGGCTTTGTTCGCTCTGCGGATCACTTCAAAGCCCAGGTGTTTCAACTTTTTACATTTATATCGGAAAAGAGCTGCAGCCACAAACCAGACCAGACACGTCTAGAAGAAGAGATGCTACCCTCACACGTCATTGTTCAGTATGGAGCTAGAGATCTGCCAAAACAATTTGAAGTAGAACTTTGTTTAGTAAATTTAATACAACAGAATATTATTACGCTATGAAACAATGTTTTGAATTTGAGTAGAAAACATCTGAAATTTAGCACAGCTGAATTTTCTCAAGGCCAAAATTTTTATAATCATATTTTTAAACTTCACCTTTTTTGATTTTGCATACATCTCATTTGCAATAATACATTTTCAAGATGAAAAAATTCAGAGAATCAAAATCCATATTTTAATATTTAAACCTCAAAATTCGGTTAAAGTAAATTCAGCTGTCTTAAAGTTCAGATGTTTACTAAAGTTACAAAATTCAAAAAGAATTTTTAAATATTGAAAAATGATTGTAAAAAAAATGTGCCTTAAGAAAATTCTTTTGTCTTACATTTCAGATGTTTACTACTCAAGTTACAAAATTCAAAATTTCAAAATGAATGGCAAAACATTGAATTAAATACTGCAATTTTTTCATCTTTAAAATGTATTTTTACAAACTGAATATATGCAAAACCCAAAAAGGTTAAATTAAAAAATATGACTATAAAAAATTGCCTTCAGACAATACAGCGGCCTTAAATTTCAGATATTTAAAATTCAAGTTACAAAATTCAAAAAGAGTTGTAAAATATTGATTTTGATACTCCGATTTTTTTATCTTGAAATTTATTTTTACAAACTGGATGTATGCAAAACCAAAAAAAGGTGAAATTTAAAAATATGATATTGAAATATTAAATAGAAAAAATTGGACTTAAGAAAATCTCAATTTTTTGTTTTACAACTCAAATTACAAAATTCAAAAATAATTTTTAAATATTGAAAAATATGATTGTAAAATTCTTTTGTCTAACATTTCAGTTGTTTACTACTCAAGTTACAAAATTCAAAATGAATTGCAAAACATTGAATTAAATACTGCAATTTTTTTCATCTCGAAAATGTATTTTTACAAACTTAATATATGCAAAACCAAAAAAGGTTAAATTGAAAAATATGACTATAAAAAATTGCCTTAAGACAATTCAGCTGTCTTAAATAACAGATGTTTACAATTCAAGTTACAAAAGTCAAAAAGAATTGTAAAATATTGATTTTGATACTCTGAATTTTTTTTTATCTTGAAAATTTATTTATACATCTGGACATATGCAAAACCAAAAAAGGTGAAATTTAAAAATATGATATTGAAATATTAAATTTAAAAAATTGGCCTTGAGAAAATCTCAAATTTTTGTTTACAACTCAAATTACGAAATTCAAATTCAAAACATTTTTTCATAGCATATAATATAGTGTTTTATTTAATTAAAATGGTCAATAACTGTTTTACGAATCGTGTGCATGTAAAATAGTATTATTCAGAAACAATAGACCACTCAGAGGGAAAGCTGTGTTTGCAGAGACAAGCTTGGAAATGCATACGTACGCTCGCAGATATTCGGGTCGCGGATGTCTTTCTCGGGATGCTGGTAGAAGAACGGTTTGCACTGTTCACAGTTGTGACCCATGGTGTTGTGTTTGCAGTCGTCACACACTCCGCCGCTCACGTTTCCTGAAGCTCGGTACACGGCCATGTCGAAGTGGCAGGAGTGAGAGTGATGGTTGCAGTTGCATTCTGAAAAAAGGAAACGGGGGATAAAGCTGTGCAATGACCTTTCTAAAAACAAATGCAACATCACATTTTATATTGATAAAGAGAGTTCGATTCTGATGGGGGCCACAGGTTTTCTTCGTTCAACTCCAATCAAGCAGTATTTCCAGTAGCGGTAGATTTAAATGAATTACAATCCTGTAGCATCATAATAAAATATCATTCTGAGAGTTAAGCACTTCTTACTTTTGCAGGCGTTGGTGTTTCGGCCTTCGGCGGGCCTCCAGGGCAGGTCGTGATAAAAGTCCTGGCAGCGCTCACAGTTCAGACCCATGGTGTTGTGATTACACATGCAGTGACCATGAACCTATGCACACAACAGACACAACAATGAAAACAAGAACAGGAGGCCCGCAAAGCAGCAGATACCATTCTATGTCAAACAGCGATAAAAATGTAAAGAGTAATCCAGTTGTACTGCATTTTATTACTAAGCAAAGTGTACTACATACTATTCTTATTGCAAAATAAAGCTTTAACATTTAAAATACTCATAAAATCCATATAAAACACTGAAAAATAGCATTTAAAAAAATAGCTTGCTTGTCCCCAGTCACTGATGCTACACTCCACTATAAAATCGAATGCTTAAAAAGAAAAGTTAAGTCAAAAAGTCCTTTTTCATCAGGTAGTTGGTTCACTTGGATCTTTAGAAGGCTAAAGTAATACTTTTGTGATGATAGCTTGGAGCATCATTTAAAAAAATGCTATCCTGTTACATTATTTCAGAGATTTAACTAGTTTTGTGTAAAAATGCACATTTTTGGTAAATAATTGAATCATCCTGGTTCTATAACCATGTGCACCCCGTGGCTATATTAAAAATAACAAGAGGGCTAGCAACAAGAAAAAAAACAGCACCCATCTTTTGATTATAAATCTAATGAAACATTTAAATGTTACTTAACATGTACCAATACCTATTTGGAATACTACTTGAATCTGTTTTGAAAAGTTACAACAAGCAAATGGCACCCAAATGGCTCGATAGCATTATTAATATTAGCTTAGCATAGCTCATTGAATCCAATCAGACCGTTAGCATTAGCTTAGCATTTCAAAACTTTGATACCACACTATTCCTATTTAAAATGTAACATTTCATAGTATTATGAGACCAGCAGAAAAACAAACGTCGATGCATTCTAGGCTAGTAATGATCAGCGAAGCACAGGTTGAACCAAGTTAGCCAAAAATATTGGAATGATATTCGATCGGGTCATTTGAAAAAAACATCTGAAATTGAACAGCTCAAATTCCGAGTCTCCGGCAGATTTCAACTGATCGCTGAACCACTCAGGGGAGACCTCAAACGTGCCGTTCATGCAAGAATTTACAAGAGTTGGAGGCTTTGTGACAAGAAGAATGGGCTGCTTTACAGAGAAGATAAAGAACCTCATTGACAACTACCTCAAAAGACTTCATTGAAGTTAAAGTGGAAAAATATTTTGTAAAGTTTTGATAAGGGTCATTTGGAAAGCTTCTGTTGTCACCATGATTTAAAAAGACTAATCCCAAGCATTAACAGTGAATGTGGAAAAAGGTTTTGTGTTATATTTTCTGAAAAAATGGCCAAGAAATCAAACATTTGCCAGGGTTGAGCCCAACTGTATATGTTTGAGTTCAAGCAGATGTTTAAACATATATATATAAATTAAGTTTTAATAATAGTTAGACATATTAATTCTGGACTACGCTTCTTTTTAACCACATCAGTAATTTCTATTTGGAGCACTGTAAACCGACTGAGGCACACTTCAATTCACTTTCCGGCCTCACCACAGCTTCATAAAACAGAAACTTTGAAAAAAAAAAAATGTAGCTACACAGAAAAATCTACAAACACAGCCCTGAACCAGATGTCAACGGGAAATGTTTATGCTGGACGCATCTGGTCTACATTAAACAATCTCTCTTAGAAAGTACCTTCCATGCGGAGAAGAGTCCTTCAAACATTGTGAAAGAATAGATGTGAAAAGAGTGAGATTTGCTTTTAATTGTAAAAAAAGAGTCTTGACTTGTCAAAGAGTCTTGAACAAGTCAAAAGTTAGCCGAGGAATTTATTCAAAACGAAACTGTACTCAAAAACTAAACAAAGCCAGACAAGACTCTAGTGTGTTTTTCTCCGGCTTGTGTTTATTATCAATGAAGAAACCTTTCATGCTAATGTGAAACAGATCCAGACTGAATTAGCACCAGGCCGAGACGTGAGTTCAAGTGAGTCTTTCCTGTAGCACATCTTCGAGAGATGCTTTCTTCAAACCAAAGGTTAATAATAAACCTAGGGTTCAGCTTTGACCAAAGATTCAATCATAATAGAAGCTTGTATTTGTATATAAAACCAAATTTTAATTCTAAAATCAGACAGAAATGTTGATTACCAACCAAACAAACCAGCTACAAAAAGATCCTTGTTGTCTCTAGCAGAGATCTACGGTTCTCTGCCATGTACATCCATCTCAGCGGCTCAGTGTTTGGTTAGGGGTTCTAGATTATTGTGTGCCACATCGACGCATAAGATAGGATAGGAAGAGGGAGAGAGGGGAGAAGAGAGATAGAGAGGGGGCGAAGTTTGAGAGATAGGTAAAGTGAAAGAGAGGAAAAAGGAGAAGAGAGTGAAAGAGGAAAGAATGGGGGGGGGATGGACAGGAAAGAGATAGAAAGGGAGAGAGGAGTAATGTAGAGGGAGAAAGAGCAAGGAACTGGTATATGAAAGAGTGGGGGGAACTGAGAACAAGGGAGGGGAGAGAGAGATAAGAGAAAGGGAGGGAAGTAATGTAGGCAAAAAAGAGCACAGACAACATTTGGAGAGGGAAGAAAGGTAAGAGGGCAGATGATCGAGAGTGAGACAGGGAAGGAGAAAGGAGAGACAGGGATATAAGAAAGATAGAGGTGGGAGTGAGAGGTGAGGTGGTTGAGAGATAGAAGTAAGGGGGAGAAAGGGAGTGGTGAGAGAGAAAGAGCAAATAGAAGACATTGAGAAAGGGGAGAGAAAGAGAGGGGGGAAAGAAAGGAAAGAGGAGAGATGGTAGAGCAAGACAAAGAAAAGGGAGAGGAGAGACAGGAAAGAAAGAAAGAAAGAAAGAAAGAAAGAAAGAAAGAAAGAAAGAAAGAAAGAAAGAAAGAAAGAAAGAAAGAAAGAAAGAAAGAAAGAAAGAAAGAAAGAAAGAAAGAAAGAAAGAAAGAAAGAAAGAAAGAAAGAAAGAAAGAAAGAAAGAAAGAAAGAAAAAAAGAAAGCAGTTATGGAAAGAAGAAAGAAGCAGGATAGGGATATAAGGAAAAAGAAGTGGAGAGACAGAGAGGAAAGAGAGGGTAGAGATGATAAAGTTAAAGAAAGAAAGAAAGAAAGAAAGAAAGAAAGAAAGAAAGAAAGGAGAGAGAAGGAGATGAGGAGGGAGTGAGGGAGAGGAGAAAGGGAGAGGTGGTTGACAGATAGAAATAAGGGGGAGAAAGGGAGTGGTGAGACAGAGAGAGCAAATAGAAGACATTGAGAAAGGGAGAGAAAGAGAGAGGTGAAAGAAAGAAAAGAGGAGAGAGGAGAGATGGTAGAGCGAGACAAAGAAAAAGGAGAGGAGAGAGAGGGAAGAAAGAAAGAAGTTATGGAAAGAAGAAAGACAGAAAAAAGCAGGATAGGGATATAAGCAAAAAGAAGTGGAGAGACAGAGAGGAAAGAGAGGGTAGAGATGATAAAGTGAAAGAAAGAAAGGAGAGAGAAGGAGATGAGGAGAGAGAGAAAATGAGAGGGGAGAAAGAGACTCAGGGAATAGAGAAAGGCAAAGGTGAAAGAAATATGTGAGAGAGAGAGAAAGAGAGAGAAGTAAAGCTCACCATGCCCTCCACAGCCTCTCCCGATCCATCGACGGGGGCGCATTCAGACGCATGGCCGTAGCAGAAGCAGTTCCCTCTGACCACCATGTCGTAGATGGCGTAGTAGTACTTCTCCTTGATCTCGATACGCGAATCCAGAAGGTTGTCGCCGAGTGTGTGCAGCTTCGTGAACTTCACTCGCAAATTTGTGATCTTCAACATGTCTATGAAGGGGATAATTAGAACATAATAAATAAAATATAAGTTAAGAAATAAATGCATGAAAAAATGAACAATACGTTTTTTTTAAATGCAATGAATATATTAATTGTATTTCTCAATTACCACCTATGTGTATTCATTCGTTTCTAATTTGCATTTATTTGTTTATTGTTTGTCCATATGCAAACTATGTGGGCGGAGATAACTTCAGGCTACAAATATTTATTTATTACTTTATTTAATTATTTATATCTACTTTTATTTATCTGTTTATATCTACTTTCTTTTTTTATTTTATATCTTTTTTTGTATTTTTTATTCTTGCATTTAGATCTACTTTTACTTATTTATGTAATTTTTTTATTAATGTGTTTATTTCTACTTCTATTATTTATATATGCAGTTATATTTACTTTAATTTATTTAGATCTACTTTTATTTATTTATGTATTGCTTAAAGTAATTATTTATTAATGCATTTATATCTATTTTTACTTATTTATGTAATATTTTTATTAATGCATTTATATCTACTTTTATTTTTTAACGTAATTATTTATATATGCATTTATATTTATTTTCATTTATTTCTGTAATGATTTAGATCTACTTTTATTTACTTATGTATTGCTTTAAGTAATTATTTATTCGTGCATTTATATCTATTTTTACTTATTTATGTAATTTTTTTACTCATGCATTTATATCTACTTTTATTTAATAATTTTATGAAATGCATTTATATTTACTTTATATATTTTATGAAAAAATTTATCTACTTTTATTTGTTTTAAGAAAATTATTTATTCATGCATTTATATCGTTTTTTATGTAATTATTTATACACACATTTATATCTACTTTTATTTATTTATGTATTGCTTTAAGTAATTATTTATTTGTGCATTTATGTCAATTTTCATTTATTTATTTATTTATTTATTCCTAAGCCATGTTTGGTCCTCCACGTGATAGTATTTTCCTAAACTAACAGAACATTAAGGAATAGCCTCAAAATTAAATTAATTTCCACATAATGTAAACATGTTGCGGAGCCCTTACTTTGAATTCTGGGGCTGTAGGGGTCATCGATCCTGAAAGCTGGATCTAAAACACGAAAAATGGCCTAAAGAAAGGAAAATTAGTCAACAAACCAGATTTCTGAGTTTATCTAAAGAGAGAAGGACACTCACCTCGCCCTCGGTCGATGGTTCGATATCAGAGTAACGGGAATCACAGATGACATCGTCCACTTTATGCATGGGTCCTTGAGAGACCATGGGAAAGGAGGACTCGCAATCATAAGCAAAGTAACGGTAGACCTGCCAGGTATTGCCGAAGTCGGCTGATCGCTCAATCACCATCGCTGCCGGACGGAACGTCTGCAAGAGAGATAAAACATGTTTACATGAAGAATGTAACCTGAACCAAACAATAAACTGGGTCATTTTGGCACTGTTATGAGTATCCAATCACTGAATGTATTAAAACAGCATAAATACTATATTGATTGTGCTCCAACTGTTAACAATGATCACCAGAGACTGTAACGAACAGAGTGGAGAATGATCTGAACAATTCAATCATTTCTACGTCGCATCTCATTAATGATTAACAACTCCCCTTTTCCAAACTGAGGTATGAATGCAAACCGCAGTTTCTTCTTTCTTAATGTCGATGAGTTATGCTATTGGTGGTACATTGGTATTGCTGTGAAACTTCAAAAGAGTATCTGGATGGGTTTTTGGAAAAACAAACCCATGACTGCGATTAAAAAAGGAGTTTTAGTGGACTGTTTGTTACAGATTGGCTGTACTGTTACATAAGAGCCAACTAATGTTCAGAGAGGTTCTACAGACGCATAGGTGTGTATCGAACAGAAACTGTTAGGTGAGTTTAGGCCCTGAGCCAAAGTGTGTCATCAGCTTTCTTTCTGAACTCAAGCTGAGCTGAAGCATTCCAGGCGCCTCAATCGATTACACAGCTGGCTTCATCCCAGACCTCCCACGGCTCCCCAAACAACCGGCACCACCACAAACACACAGCAGACACTCCCACTCCAGCCACACTGAATACACACGGCCTCCTCTTACAGGACATTCCCACATTCTGCATTAATGACCACCAATCTCACCTCGGCCCAGGGCCGTTCTGGATCGTCTTTGGACCTTTCGATTATGTTTGAAAACCATAGTAATATGGAGAAAAATAGCCACTTTAAATGGAACTGTAGAATTTGTTGCTGGAACTGACCCAAAATCTAAGGGGGATTGTGTTTGGCCACAGATCTGGTAACTGATGTGATTTAGAAACGTTTTTGGCACACTCTGCACACCATATGATTATGTTTATGATACGGGTCTCAGATCTGTTTATATAACGAACCAGCATTGGCAAAAAATGTATTTAAAATGTTTTAATACCACAAAGGATATTAAAAAGGATATGACCAAGGCATTTGACACCATCCATCCACTAGGGGGCACTCTTAATGTTTGCATTGTAAATAATAATTGTCTCCTAGTGAATATTACATAAAACTAGAAAACAAGGCAAAGAAGTTTCAGAAGTGACTTGACATCAGCTCCAACAGTAGCTTGACATCTCCCAGTAGCTCCAAGATACGCATTGTGACAATTTTGTATTTCGATATTTTGTGCCATGATATATTGTTACATCACTACTTTCAACCATGTTTTGTGTTCTTTTGGCATTTTAGCTTGATAAGTAAATAATTTTGTTTTTTTTTTCTGGTCTCTCTCACTTGAGTGTGGTATGGGACATCAACGCAAATTTCAGAGCACAGGGCATATGCAACAATTTGATTCTGCTCCAACTGTTAACAATGATCACCAGAAACCGGATCTAAACAGTTGAGAAGCATCTGAGCAATTCTCCATTTATAAAATGCTCTGTAATCACTCAGTCGCTGTCGAAAAAGAAATGACGCATGTAAGAAGATGAGCAATGTTCATGCACGCCTCTTTTTATGCAAATCCACTCCATGGCATCTCATTAATTCATGACTGACCACTCCCATTTCTCTTGGTCGTTACTGAATGCTTGTATTTCACTGCATTCAATGTATTATTCTAAGCTTTGCATCGTCCCTGTTCGACACGTTATGTCCATTACCTCAGATACAACACCCAGTTCCAGCTGACAGAGTCCCCTAAACACTCAATCTCCAAATTACTGTTATGACTGTGTCCCCTGAACACGCTACAGATGACCGTTTCCTTTAAACACAGGCACAGATGTTCTCTAAACACACATTAACAGCCTTGAACACATACTTTAAAAGTCATGATGAGGTGGGTGAAGTGGAACTCGGCTTCCAAGTTGAGCTGGATGGTGACGTTCTCCAGGCCTGAGAGGAAGAAGAAAAGCATAAAAGATTAAGGCTTCGTGTGGGAGAGCTGGGGGTTCTCGCTTGCTTTGGGAACAAAATCTAAATTACCACCTTCTCCAGTGGTGATAAAACTTTAAATGAATAGTTCTCAAACAGAAACATCTGCATCTTGTACATTACGAAGCAGCTCACAATTGCTCTTATAGCACTATAAACCTCCACGACTCCACAGTTTCATCTGCTTTTACACTGGAAACTGCTTTGGGGGTCTATAAACACCACAGATACAAACATCTTTAATTAGGGAGGAGGTAAGCCCCTGCATTCCTAGACTTTTGCTCCAGTTGGCTGCTGTATCTTCTCTTGACCTCCCTAAACCCTGCATTCACAGGCTCCTCTGGTTGCGTTCACAGCCCCCACGTTTCCTGTCCCGCATTTCACACTCCTCTGATGCAGTTTGCAGTAAATCTCCAGATTTTCACTCCGAGGATCAGTTCTTACGGTCTGTAACAGCTGGATGCACTCAAGATGAGTTCTGAGAATTGCTTTAAGGACTATTGGGATATTCCTTAGGCACGCTGAATCTGAAATGATTACAGAGAACTTTTTCCCACTCATAAGTAGTGGTTGGGTGAAGCCATTTACTGTCAAACAGCATTTACTCTTATTAAATCATAATGACAACTTTTCAAATCACCCCGATCAACAAGTATTTTTTTCAGCCTGAAGTCTCTTGAGGTAGTTGTTGATGAGGTTCTTTATCTTCTCGGTTGGTAAAGCACCACATTCTTCTTGGCAAAGAGTTCTTCCCAGAGTGGTTTAATCATATTGAGTTCAGGAGATTGAGATGGCGACTCCAGAAACTTCACTTTGTTCCGGTGGAACCAATGATACCTGGCCTTTTGGATCGTTGTCAGGTTCAGTAACGTCCTATGCGCAGCTTCCGGGCATATGATTTATTTTCCTCCTGTAACATTTGAGAACATACTGTATTCATCTTCCTTTCGATTTTGACCAAGTCTGAGCTCACACATCCCCAAAGCATCAGTGACCCGCCTCTGTGCTTCACAGAGGGGATGGTGTTCCATTCATGTTGACTCCTCAACAAATGTTGCATTGATGGTTGTGGCCAGAAAGTTTCATTTTGGTCTCATCACTCTTTGGTCTCTGAGGTGTTTGGCTTATTGTAAGCGGCTACTTTAAGGCATTTGTGTAGTAATGGCTTTCTTCTGGCACCCATTTTTCTCCTTATTCTGATCCTCGAAACAGATTTTTCAGAGAGCCCTGCATTTCAGCTGATGTGTTCTGTTTATTTTTCTTTGCATCCCTTACAATTTTTCTGGCAGTTGTGGCAGAAATCTTTGTTCCCTTACTTTCGACTTCTTCATCAGAGTTGACTGCTAATTGTCATTCCCAGTTGCTTGGAGATCTTTTTAGATCCCTTTCTTGTTCCCTGATCTACTACCTTTTCCCGTAGATCCTTTGACAGCTCTTTTGCTTCCCCATTACTCCGATTTCAAAAATCTCAGCTGATCACTGGATGGAAGAGGCAAGAATCTAGCAGGAGCCAGAAAAACGGGTCATTTTTCTGTACAGTTATGCTGTTCGTCCACACGTAACCGCAGGACTGTTTCCATGTAACTGCCTTTTTTGAAAACCCTAACCAAGGTGAATGGTATTTTAAACGCTCTGCGTCCGAGTGTTGTGTGGACAGGAGTTTTTTGTGTTCAGGGGAGGAGTTTGTCTTTGACGTCACACTGTGTTTACAAACAGCAAGCGTAATGGTGGCCCAAGTGAGGACTATCTTGCTGTTTAGTCCACTATTGTGGCTTACATGGGCATGTTTACTATTTGATCATCGAGCAGAGGCACTAGTGTTTTTGCTCACGCAGTGTTAAATAATCATTTTATTAGACACCATGAATCGACTTCCACCTGTTGCTTTGGTAGTCATTAGAGCGTTTCAGGGCTCTTTAAGTGTAAACACTGTACACTGTTTGAGAAAAAAACCCTGTTGATTAAAACATTGATTATAAGCAAACAGGTCGCCGGTAAGAATGGTTACCCGCTTAAACCAGCTTAAACCGTTTTTGTGCCAAAATACCCAGGGTGTTTCTGAAAAAGCACAAATTTATGTGGAGTACAATGAGAGGTAAAATAGTCTGGTGTAACGAATTGATGCATTCACAGAATTTCTGGATGATCCACACTCACCATTTTCTGACTGCCACCAGGTCTTGAGGCGGTTGGGTGCGAACGTGGTCACAACGTTTTCAATTCTGTGGCTGGTCATGTGGTGTGCCGTCTCATTGTAAATCTCCCTGGAGTCGCAGACAAAGCACTTCTTCTCTTCCTGTGATGGAGGGGGTGGAAAAGCAGATCATGTCAATGGAATTCTTGTGAGGGGAAACAAATCTCCTGATGAAATGACTGTAAGGATGTGGAAACCCTGAAGGAAGTCAACTTTTAGCAGGGGCTACTTTGTTCTCAGCATTTTTTTTACTAAAATCAGCTGGAATCACCCCCTATGTTTAAGTAATTAAACATGGATGATCAAAAGAACTGATACAATAGCTTAAAGCAAACACCTGGTGCAGAGACTAAACAAAAGCCATTATGAGTCATTATCACCCAGCCATAGCATCCCCAGCCCCCTATAAACCTCCAGGTTACATTAGAGAAGATCCAAAAGACCCCCATGTCAAGCATAATGGACCTACATGAAACCTTTAAGACCATTTGTCTGGTTGGAAATAACCTAGACATCCAAAGGCGAACTTGCAACAACAAAATAAAACAGGGCTGTAATAGAAGCTCTTTCTGAAGAGGAGCCCAAAACCCAAGAGATATTGGGAGGAAAAGAGCATAAAACCATAGATGGGATGTTAAAATCCCTTTAGGCCCGCATGAGTCACACAAGGGTTCAATTTGAATTTTCCGTGACCCTACATCAGCCGGTTTCATAACGATAAAACAATAGTTTGTAGAATTACCTCATGCGTGCTGCTTGTAATTTGGCCACGCCTACTTATTTACATTTTGCTGTATACACAGAATAAAAATATTTACAGTACACAATTCTTTCTGTGGTATCAAATATACCGTCATACCGCCCAGCCTTTCATTTAGTTTTACAGTTTGACGTCTAGTCAAACAATGAAATTGGCTTCTTTGTTGATGTTGATGCTATGGGATAGAAATCCTCAGAGTTTTATGGAATTCTGAACAAAGGAATGTTATTTGGCCAAACTAAAAAAAAAGTACTGTTCGTTTCAGTTAACCGCAGTTTTAACTGGTTTTCCACTGCGTTGTGGCCGTGGAACAAGCACCATTTCTCGAACTTCGAGGAGATTCTAGAACCTGATGGGTCTAGCGATCTTCTAGCGATCACTGAATTTGATCTTTACAGTGAAATGGTGATTTGTGGTTACCTGCAAGTGGCTGACGATGCAGAAGGGCTCTGGTTTGTGGATTCCACATGTCGAAGTGGCAGAGAGCTGGTGGGCTCTTCCTATGAGCAGATCTCCGGTGGCGGGATAACAGCTTCCTTCTGTGCAAACATCTCCAAGCTCGGGTACTTCTGCCAGAGCCAACGCCCCTAAAACTTTATGGAAGAAATATTGTATTATGCTTTTGTCCAATGAGACCTTTTAAAAATTAAACACAACATTTTGGAGTTTTAAGGCCAACTCAAATTGGCAAGAAGCGCCTAATTTTTGAGAAATCTTTTTTCCCCTGTTTTCCAAGTTATAATGGCTGATTCTCCAAAAAAATACAAATAGAACAGTTCACGGTAAACCTATATTAGTTCTGCTTAATAATAGAAACTGCACACATTTTTTTTATTTTTTCTAGTTAAAGTTCATGAAACAATTAAGTACATAGAACACTTCTCCAAGATAAATGTAGTAACAAACATCAAGTAGGTTTAATACACTATTTTCAGTTAAATCACTGTAATTATTAGTAAAGTTACTGAATTGCTATTATAATTAAATATTAATTAAATTAACAATAACTGGTCGAGGGTGGGCTTCACTGCGCATGCTCAGAAGAACTTTTTAAAAAGTTCAGAGTTACTTTAATTAATGTTTGTTAACTATTTCGACTATGCACTGTAAAAAAAATCCATTAAACATAACATTTTAGCAACATTTTTAGTTTAAATACTCTCAATTAACTAATTAACCACACTACATGGTTTTACGGTGTGTGTTCTGGTGGCTTCTTCAACAATTAAAAGTGAAGCATGCAACTAGTTAAAACATGTTCTTGTGTTTTTTTTAATTAGCTTAAATATTAAAATGTGACGTTAATGTGTCACATCCTATGGTTAACAAGTTGCATGGCCATGTTTTGTATTAACTTGAAAGATTCGAAGTTTGCTTTGAGAGTCCACGCACAAACCCCCATATAATGATTCTGTTCTTCGATAAATCTAAAATAAGACTTACTTGAAAGGGCGGCGAGCTGTAACAGCATCCTTCCAGGCTTTTCTTCAGCTGGGGTACAGTAATTAATCCTCCCTGCAGCTCTGGATCCGTCTATCTGCAGCTGGAGCAGTGAGAAACTTTTCTCCTCAGCCCTTGATTCGTCTCTGCGCATGCGCAAGGCGCCAAGCGTTCCCTCCCCCAGACACGAAGGTTGTCTTGAGGTGATTGGCAGAAAGCGTTGGTCAGAAATTGATAAATCGAATTAAAAACCGCTGCTATTTCTGCGATTTAGTTGTCACAAAGAACACATAATGCTCGCATACAGTCAGAAAGCTCAAAGCATGTCTTGGTTAAAAAAATGATAAATAAACAAAAAAATTGACACTGTTCATTATTATTAAATGTTAACTTCGATATTCAAAACACGTTAATTGTGGAATAACGCCAAAACAAGAGTCTCAGATCATGCAAAACTATTAGGATCGTCACAAAAAAGATTTTACCATTTGTTCTCTTTCAATTCATTTCCTCTTGTAAAAATCTGCAAAAAGAGCTTTCGGTTGCTTCAAATTTTCATGTTTCATTTTCCGTCTGTTCTCACAATCATCCTTGCATTCAAATTTATGATCATTTCAGTTTAAACACACACACTGGTGGAATATAATATATCTGTTTGTATGAGTGTATTTCAAAATGTGGTCAAACTTTCGGTGATAGCAATAGATTTGTTTTTGTATAGAGCAGATCTTAGAAATTTTGTAGAACACTTTTTTTTATTTAATTACTTTAGCACAACGATGATGTTTCAATATGTGAGGTATACCAACATATCCTCTTAAGTAGCCTAAATTACCAAGTTAAAATACCTACAAATGTTGGTGATTTTTCCATTTTTGAGTACTTTCCTAAGCACAACCATCACAAATTCGCCCAAGAGCTATTGTCCCAACGCTGTGACCTGTAATAAGTGAAATGGCCTTAAATTAAGGAGGATTCCTTAGTAATTAGATGGTTCAGAGGTGAGTCACAGAGCAAGAGGTTCATGTGAAATTTGCCCCGACCGAAGAAAATTAGGGTAATAATCCAAATGACCAAGCTAAAAGCACAAAACCTTGTAATTTAGGATGTTAAAGAGTTGCCCAAAGTCCTTGATTTCAAGTGAATTTGGAAAGGAAGTGTAAAGTGGTGTGTTATTTAGAAAGTCTTCCCAAGTGAAACAAAGTGGACGTCCTGTGTCCAACCAGTTCACAGGGTTTTTTCTTTCATATGTGATAAGTGAAGTTACAACTTAAGATCTGTAAACCAGTTTACTCATGCAGAACTTCCTTTCTTTCAAAATTCTAAAATATTTAGATTATTATGTTGTTTAGATTATTTATAGACAAAACTCCTCCCAGGCCAGAAACAATAGTCTTGAATTACTAATAATAATGTAATAATGTACATCTAGTTCACAGAAGTTTTGCTGAGCAGATTTTTTTACACAAACACTAAATAGCTAAATTTGAGGCAGATCCATCCAGGTAGATCAATGCAATAACATCAATGGGGCTTTACCTTTGGTTTAGCAATTCAATAGCAAACGGCTGGGCTGTTAACACTGCGGAACAAAAGCACAGACCCTCCACCTCCTGTGAGAGACAAACGAACACATTCCTCAACCAGCAGGCGTCTAAACTTGACTGCCTTATCTCACTGTGGAGGAGCTGGAGAACTCTGGAAGTAGTGAAGAGTACATCATGAGCTTCAAACTCATTAAGAATTTAACTTATGGGAAACCAAGCTTCAAAACAGCTTTGCGTTACGTGAAGCTCAAGTAGTCTCAGAGATAAAGGAATTAAATTATCAATACGACAAATTTGTTGCAAAATTAATGGTGTTAAAACAACACCACTAATGCTAATGGCATGGATCTATTCAACGTAAAACTTTGCAAGCTGCATAAATACAAAAAGAGTGTTCATGTGCACTTGTCCAGTTTTTTAGCTACTTGTACAGTGTTATGTTAACACTTGGTTGGTATTTATGCAATTCACAAAATGTAACACTATACATGTAGCATAAATATTGGGCCAGTGTTATTGTAACACCGCAAGTTGAATAAATACTGACCCAGTGTTAATGTTTGTTGACCCAATGTTATGTTGTATAAATGCTGGACCAGTGTTAATGTAACAATAATTCAGTTGCTAAAATACTGACCCGGTGTTAATGTAACACCATGCAAGTTGCATAAATGCTCACCCAGTGTTAATGTAACACTATGCAAGTTGCATAAATGCTGAGCCAGTGTTAATGTAACACTATGAAAGATGCATAAATACTGGGCCAGTGTTAATGGAACTCTTTGGAAGTTGTATAAATACTCACCCAGTGTTAATGTAACACTCGATTAGTGTGCTAGTTGCATAAATACTGACCTACTAGTAGAGTGTTCATGTAACACTATGTGAAGTAGATGAAATGGAGTGTTAAATCAAAGTGCTTATTTTCACACTGGCAGTGTTCCTATTTGCCGCTCCACTGACACCTGTAGTGTTGATTTAACACTACTATTGTTTTTAACATTTTAATAGTTATCTACTATTAGTGAGAGACGGGTCAGGGACAAAAATCAGTTAATAAAATACTTTTATTTGAAAAAAGGTTTATTTGAGTTGAGAAAATATACACTTCTGGTAACTTCCAATACATTAAGGTCACGAGGCTGACCTCCTATCCTTCAGCTCCCTCCACAGGTTGTCTAAAGATCTAAGGTTGGGAGACTGGCTAGCACCTTACCGTGTCACTCCTCTGTTGCCATGGCTGTGTGTTCTGAGTCACTGTCAGGCTGAATTACAAATCCACACTCCATTTCAGTGCCTTTCCTGATGTAAGAGGATATCAGCTAAGATGTTATGGTGTGTGGAATATTTTAGTTTGTCAAATGTTTAAAATAAACACTGAAATAATTCCACTTAAAAAGACTAAAATCAAGTGAAAATGTTAATTATAAGTGAATTGAAAAAATTTATGTGAATCCAGAAGGAACTGATTTGTAAAATTTAACAATTCAGCACCATAAAAAGCTTTCTTGTTCGAACAAATCAAACACAACCTGAAAAGATGTGTCATCAAAAGAGAGGTCATTGTTAAAGCAGGGAGGACTGTAAGTTTTGCTGTTGTGACCTCTTGTGGCCAACTGCAGTTGTACATCCGCTGTATGAAAAACATAAACTCTGATCTGCCTCACTTCTTCTTCGTAATCTCTTATCTAATCTATGCCTACTTAAAAATCATAATAAGATCACTGGGTCTGCTGGTCTCAGGTGCTTTGGGGCAAGATGAAGGTTTGTATTGATTGGACTAAAAATATTAGACTAAAATCAGATTCAATTTAGTTTTGGGAGCCCAATACTTATTCCTAACCAATAAGTCCCATAAGGTAAAGGAATAAACTTTTTGGAGGCACGTTTCCTCCGGATAGCTATAAATGTTAAAGAAACTTATGTGGAGCACAGTCCATATTTCTCCACTTTGTCAACGATAAAGTTTTTCAAATCCTCCGCCTCCTGCTGGAGCTCTTCCAAATCATTCATCCTTTTCTCTTTCTTTTCATTCCCTTCCAGAATTTTTTTCTCCAAGTCTGAAAGCACAGATCAAACGGAAACATTAAATTTAGATACAAAACAGACTCAATAATCCAGCAAACGATGTTCAACCCCACCTTCGATTTCCTTCATTTTGTCCTCCACGTATTTTGCAAGTGTTTCTGCCTCCATGGTGATGTTCTTCAGCCGTTCTCCAGCATCATCAGAAAAATTTTGCTTTGTATTGTTCTGCTTTAATTTCTCAAACTGCTTTTTCAGTTCTTCAAAATCCTGCCAAAACCCCAAAAACATTGAAGTGAAGCCAGCTACGTCTTTCAAATGAAGCTAGCTACTATTGAGCTAATAGCTAACATATACTATTTTATTAAAGTAAGTGTTTTTCAGGGAGCTTTACATTGTCGACGTCTTTGGCATCAGCGAGCGCTGCATCTGCCGCATCTTTGGCCTCTTTTGCTTGAGCTCGGTTCATCTCCGTCTTGTTTTTCAAAGCCTCGATTTCCTCCAGCATCTCTTTGGCACGAGTCGAATTCAAATTATCTTCAATATGTTTCAATTTGGGTTGAGTCTGTAGAAATAAAGGTGTAAATATTGTTAATAAGTGCTAATAGAATTCCAATTTAACAAGTTTTTCCAATATTTTAGTTTACTTTTACGAGATACTACTTTAATGAGATGCTTGTTCACACTAGCAGCATGCTAATTAGCTGCTAGTTGATGTGTGCAAAAAGCAAGGGAGATGCTAATTAATTAACATAATATCCTTGTGAAATTTTTATAACAAAATCCTAATGCGGCAGAGCTCTGGTGGAGTAGTGTTTAGGAGCTAAAAATCCTAATGAAAAAATATTCATGCCAGCACTGTGATTTGAGAGTTAGCATCATGCTTCCTGCAATCATGACAATTAGTTAAAAATGCATGCAAGCAGCGTACTAGTGAGATGCTGATCATAATAACATTACAATAATTCATGGTGCTAACATGATAATGCGTTTTCAATCCATACCACCATGCTAATTATACAGTAACTCATGTTAGCAACATGCTACTGTGTGAGTCTTGCCAACATAACAATGTCATGCTAGCTAATGAACCAACAAGGCAGTTTTTGCTAATGACTTGCATTTTTATGTTTGACCAAACCTTTTCAGTTTCCCATTACGACACTGAAACAGTGATTAGAGTCAGTAACACATTCTGACATGAAAAGCATTTAAAATCCCCATCTGCAGCTCTGACACTGATATCGAGTGTATTACCTTGTTAACAATATCTGAGATGTTGGCAAAGTTCAGCGCTGCTTTTGTTAAATCAGCGACCGCCTTGAGCTGAAGGTCTGCTGTGTCATTCACCAGCTTCTCTATCTCTGTTACACTGATTGCTTTGGTTCTGTTCCTATAGAACAAACACATAAAAGAGGATTAGAGCCACGTGGGGACCCCAAATGCTTCACCCCAAACAAGACTGCTCACAAGATGTTGTTGGCTTTCTCTTTTAAGTCCTCAGCAATTTTGGCCTGTTTTTCCAGGTGCTCAAGATCTTCATTGAATTCAGTGATGTTTCCGAGAATCCTCTTGATGCGATCAATCATGTCCCTGATCTCATCAGGCGACTTGGGCAGCTGAATGGATAACACAGCATTGGCCAGTTTCTCAATGTCTTCTGGCATCACTAGCTCATCTGGTCAGACACAATATATTAATGAAATCTGTTCACTTTTTAATATGAGCAACTTTTAATGAACAACAAGTGATTGATGTAAGTCAATAGTTCAAAAACACACATCGACGCAGAATAAAGATCTAAAGATCCAATTTCCAACTTTTAGATTTTTTTACAAATTTAAGCTACAAGCATGTTAGTAAGACATAAATGTATGATGGATACACAAGCCATGATAAAAACATGCTAGAGAGATGCAAATGTTTGATAAAAAAATATTAGTGAGATGCAAATGTGTGATAAAACCATGCTGCTAGTTAGATGCAATTGTGTGATAAAAACATGCTGGTGAGATGCAAATGTGTGATAAAAACATGCTAAAAGAGATGCAAATGTGCGATAAAAACATGCAAAAAGAGATGCGAATGTGTGATAGAAACATGCTGGTGAGATGCAAATGTGTGATAAAAACATGCTAAAAGAGATGCAAATGTGCGATAAAAACATGCAAAAAGAGATGCGAATGTGTGATAGAAACATGCTGGTGAGATGCAAATGTGTGATAAAAACATGCTAAAAGAGATGCAAATGTGCGATAAAAACATGCAAAAAGAGATGCGAATGTGTGATAGAAACATGCTGGTGAGATGCAAATGTGTGATAAAAACATGCTAAAAGAGATGCAAATGTGCGATAAAAACATGCAAAAAGAGATGCGAATGTGTGATAGAAACATGCTGGTGAGATGCAAATGTGTGATAAAAACATGCTAAAAGAGATGCAAATGTGCGATAAAAACATGCAAAAAGAGATGCGAATGTGTGATAGAAACATGCTGGTGAGATGCAAATGTGTGATAAAAACATGCTAAAAGAGATGCAAATGTGCGATAAAAACATGCAAAAAGAGATGCGAATGTGTGATAGAAACATGCTGGTGAGATGCAAATGTGTGATAAAAACATGCTAAAAGAGATGCAAATGTGCGATAAAAACATGCAAAAAGAGATGCGAATGTTAGATATAAACATGCTGAAAGAGATGCAAATGTGTGATAAAACATGCTAAAAGAGATGAAAATGTGTGATAAAACATGCAAAAATAGATGCAAATGTGTGATAGAAACATGCTGGTGAGATGCAAATGTGTGATAAAACATGCAAAAAGAGATGCGAATGTGTGATAGAAACATACTGAAAGAGGTGCAAATGTGTGATAGAACATGCTAAAAGAGATGCAAATGTGTGATAAAACATGCTAAAAGAGATGCAAATGTGTGATAAAACATGCTAAAAGAGATGAAATGTGCGATAAAACATGCTAAAAGAGATGCAAATGTGCGATAAAACATGCTAAAAGAGAAGCAAATGTGCGATTAAAAACATGCTGGTGAGATGCGAATGTGTGATAAAAACATGCTTGAGAGAGGCCAATGTGTGATAAAACATGCTAGAGAAACACAACTGTGAAAAAAACGTGCCACAGAGATACAAATGTATGATTAAATATGTTAGTTTTTGCACTTTGATAACATAAGCAGAAACCGATTTGTTTGCTGTAGTACCTTGTAAGTAGTTCTTGAGCCTCTGCAGGAGATTCCTGGTGTCATTCTTCTCCTGCTCATATTTGGCTTTGGTCTGATTGATTTTATCCCTCATGTCTTTGGCTCGATCTTTGACATAATTCGTCATATTTGAGGCATTCATGAGCTGTGAACAGTGAAGAAACAATGTTAAATTAAGAACAAAATGACAAAATTACGGTGAATGATCCAAATATTACAACCATCAACACTTAGCAACTGCAAATGTAAACCTGCCTGAGCATCAGCATCTTTGAGTTTATCGAGTCGAGCGGTGATGTTTTGTTCGGTCATCTCTGCCAGCTCAGAGGCACTGAGGCTGAGGGGCGAGCTCCCCTTACAGTCCGGTCCCCCACAAACCCCACATAAAGCTCCTCCACACTTGGCTTTTACACATTCGGCATCGCCTGGAGCTCCACAGATCTATCAAATGAACACTTTTCCGTGTTAAATCATGGATTTATACATTTCAGTTCCCATTTTAATTCCCCTTCACCTTTTCGTTCAAGTTGGCAATGCTCAAAGCTTTCACATTCTTCTCCAGCTTATCCATCTCCCCTACGCGACACTTCGAAAGCTCCAGTGTAGCGTTCTCTCTAATCATCTTTGAGGCTTCCTGAACCTTTTTAGCTGCTTCCACCTGTTTCTCGCTGTCCTTGAACTCATCGTAGGACTTTTGAATCATATTGAAGGTATCTGTTGAAATGAAACAAACCCTAGTTGGTGACGCATGACTTTTCAACGAAGTTTAGTATTTACTGCTTTCACACAAACCGTTCAAAGCCTTTTTGTCGGTCATTGGATCCTTTCTCGTATTCTCTGTGAGATCCTTCAGCAGCTTTTTAAACGCAAGCTGGATGTTGTCCATGTCAGTGTTGAGCAGTTGGGTTGGATCAATTATGATGCGGTTTGGGTCAATGGTCTCGGTTGCATTCCTGAAAAAATAAGGAACTCTTCTAAAAAGCTTCTTATGAAGAGAAATGGTGAGTTTTTGCAGATATTTAGCCAATAATAAATCTGAAATGAGCACCTAATTTGTCTAAGGAGTTCCTCAAGTGTGTCGAATTCATCCTGAACGGTCATGTTAACCAGACTCTTCAGCTTCTCCAGAAGATTCTGCAATCGTTCCAGCTCAGGTCTTCGCTGGAGGTCTTCAGGACAGGGCATTACGGTTCCAATCCTCTCAGCGTCTAAACTAAGGTCTGCGATGATCTTCTTCCAGAGGTGGTGACAAGCATGGCAGGGTTCACAGGTGGGAAAGTTGTTGATGTGACCCGGAGCACATGTGTCGCACAAAGGGCCCACCACACCTGACTTGCACAAACACTCACCAGTGTAAGGGTTACATGCTGGATGGACGGTACCCTCCATGATACAGTCGCACGCTGAGAAGGGAATGAAACATATTGGTTTATAAGGAAACAATAAATTTGTTTATATAAAAACGTCTGATACCTTCTGTGTTCAGAGATGTCAGGGTCAGTCACTAAACTGTACTGTTGGGTCGGTAGAAGTTTATATTTAAACATGTTTATTGTAAATGGGAAAGCTGATTGGAACTGACAGGAGTGGAACCCGGTATGGTCACCATCTGCCTCAAGGTTCATAATGTGGTGCGTTCAGAGATGCTCTTCTGCAAACCTTGATTGTTACGAGTAGCTATTTGAGGTACTGTTGCCTTTCCATCAGCACAAACATTCTGGCCATTCTCCCCTGGCATCAATAAGGCATTTGCTCCCACAAAACCGCAGATCACTGCATATTTCCTCTTTTGCGAACCTATTCTCTGAGATGGCTACTCTCGAAAATCCCAGTAGATCAGAAGCTTCCTGCATTTCTGCTCCATTCTGATGATCGGCTTGAACTGCAGTAGATAGACCATGTCTACATGCAAAAATGCATTGAGTTGCTGCCATGTGATTGGTTGATTACTAATTTGTTTAAGAGTTATGATAGTAAAACAACTTTTGCAAAGAGTTAAGTCAAGCTGTTTTTGTTTAAATGGACATATGAACATAACCCCGGCAACCCTTTAACACACTGGCACCAAACTTGGTGTATGTTGTAACAACCATTTCCTGAGGTTGCATGCACAATATTGCCACAATGCCCCCTAGTGGTTAAGAAATATTTCAAATTTAGGCTTATATTCGTCCCAAGACCAAAACATTGGTCTAAATGCGTTTGGGTGATTGAGCCGAGTCAAACCAATTTTATCATGTTAGCAGTTTTGGACATCAAAAACCTGTCTTCTGGAAACACGGAAATGTACAAAAATTTTGTGGTTGGCACCATGCATCACAAAAATGTTAACATCACCACCTTGTGTTCATCTGATATAACAAACGTTAGAATAAAGCTAATACTGTTTGCTAAATATAGTTTATTATCGAAAATTCTTTCTTGTTTGTCTCTACCTAACAACATATATACCTCCATTCTTATCTGCCATGATGAATTAGGCTAAAAACCCAAATCATTTCAAACTGTTTGTTAGATTAGATTGACTAGAAAATCCCCAGCCGTGCTGACAAATATACGGATTTTATCTCGATAGACGCTACAGTTTTTGTCAAATGCCAGTTTTTTGTCAAACTCCGGAAGTGTTTGACAAATTGGAAACAAACTTGGTGCGAGTCATCAGTGCATATACCTGACCCTAAAACATGAGTTGTTAACAGCGCCACCTAATGGTCAAAAATCATATACCTTTTCAAACCCCTCAAACTAAATGAGATTATAATTGGCCTAAAATTGAATACAGCCTATTTTCCCTTCCATTGCTATTCTAACTAAAAACCTGGCCACATTTTACTTAATTTCTTTGTTAGTGTAAAAGAATAAAAACTAATAGTTTTTCTATAAAGAAAACGGCCTAAATAGAAAGTATTAAGTGATGAAAATTCTCTTTTAAAGTTGAAATTATAATTTTAAAAAACCTAAATCGTCCTCATCCTAGACCAGGGGAGTTCATGACAGTACTCTAAAACATTATTCTAAGAAGTCACATTTCTACCAAATGACTGACTGAACTCCGGCTAATATCTTACACATGCACTCCAGATCTGGGTTTTCAAAGTGATTTGGCCCACACTCATCACATCTTCTTCCTCCGTATTCGGGCCGGCAAAAACACTGGCCTGTTGTCTGAAACAAGAAAGGACATTAGGGAACGGCTCAGTCCTTTGTTCATCAAACTCACAATACAAACCTTGTCGCAGACGGAGTTAACAGCACGCTTTGGGTCACAGTTGCAAGGTTGGCACCCAGACAGTCCACCCAAGTTCCAGAAGCCATCCTCACACTCGTTACATAGACCTCCCTTCACTCCTGAGCGACAGGGGCACTGGCCAGTTTGCTGGTCACATAAACAGGGGCTTCCAGCTGGACACTTGGATTGCTCTGTGCCCCTTTGGTCACAAGAACACGCTACGAATACAATGAAACAAGTCTTGTGAAGGTTACATGTGAAAATATTGTACAGTTCCATTGTTTATTCAGTTCATTTCAATAAAAACGTTTTAAAAGCACATTTACTTTTCACATTTTTGGGTCAAATCCTTCTCAAAAGTTTACCTTTGCAGTCCTGGGCGAGTGCATTTCCATAGTAGCCAGGTTTGCAGGTTTGACAGTGTATGCCTTCTGTATTGTGCAAGCAGCGCAAGCATTCACCCGTTACTGGATCACAAGCATCTCCAGCATGAGGATCAATGTTATTATTGCAAAAACACTCCTGGCATCGAGCACCTGGCAACCTCAGGTCACCATAGTACCCAGGAGCACACGAGTCGCAGCGTTGACCTGCAGGAGTCAAATAATTATGGATAAAATAATTATGGTTTTATTTAGAAAGACTTTCAGAAAACATTTTTTTTTGGCTTTCTGGATGATAAAATGTAATAAAAATAATAGTTTGGTAAATGGTATCAAAACACTAATGTGTACTTTTACAACAAACAACAAAATAGTCAATAATAAAAGAATACTGACAAAAATCCATTGTCAACCAAACTTGAAAACTACAAAATTTCATGGTTAAAGTAGGACAATGCTTTTGTTATTTAAATTGAATTATTTTCTCAAGAGACAACAGTGCTTTAATGATTTGAAATTTTATTAAATTATCTATTTAACTGGATATTAGTTTTTAGCATAGATTTTGTTACAAATGTTGATATTTTTTAATAAAGAAAACAGAAATGCCTATGGCTAGACCTAGGGAAAAAGAATTTCTAACACTAAGCTAAAGCCTTCAAAAGCCTTTTTCCTTTTTCTTATTTATATCTTATAACAAGGTGGCGCTGGCTTAAAGCATGCTTACAAAATACAGCGGTTTAAAATGGCCAACATGGTCAAATTGAACAATTTTATCTAAATATTATTTTTTGCCATATCTACAGAGCACTGGGTGGCACTGAGTCAAAATTTTGAATACAACCTCAGATCATAGTTGTTGCCAAATGCACCAAGTTTGGTGTCAATATGTTAAAGAGTTGTAAAGTTATAGACTTTTTGAGCAAGCATTGTGTTGAAATTGTTCACAAGCCTATTGAAAAAGGTTTGAATAATCGATTTATTTACTATAACTATTACTCACCACAGTGATTGAGGTCCAATTTTGTTAAATTGGACAGTTTAAGAGAACTTCCCCGACATTTTTTGCTAAGCTCATGCTAAATGCTAACCCAAATCTAGAGAATGGATGAATATCGCAGAGGAGGAATAGAGAATATCTACGTCAACAAAGTGGAGATTTCTCTGAAATAATTAAAAAAACAAGAATCTAGACTGCAAAGGAACAATGACCTGCGTGTCCAGGTAGACATTCACAATAAGGAGCTCCAGAAAATGGATCCTTTTTGCAGGAAATGGCAAAGAAGCGTCCACTTTCGCTCAGCTCTGGACATAGACATGGCTGACATGGCTCTTCAGAGACAGGGTCACCAATGTAACCATCTTTACACCTGCAACAAATCCACAAGTTATAGGGAACAGGACTCCAAATGTTGCCATTACATCTAAATTGAAGTGCTTGCCTTTCACAGTTTTGTCCAGTAGAGTGTTGCCGGCAGTCCACACACTCTCCGGTGACAGGGTCACAAGCATCAGCTAGTCTGTTGCACTGGCAGGGTCTGCACAGGGGGAATCCATAGTGCCCTTGGTGGCATTTATCACATTGCCGACCGGTTATTCCATCTCGACACGAGCACTGACCGGACGTCTGGTCACACAGTTCAGCGGTTGAGCCAGATGGATCACAGTCACACACTAGGAGGATAAAACAATTTAGAGAGTGCAGTAGAAAAAATATTTATAATGCTATTTTCTGGTTGTTTTCTGAGATAGAACCAGAAATACATCACAAAATAAAGTTATAAAGCCTCTTAAAAAAAGTAGTGCAGAGGTCAGTCATTCCTTTTCCACAATAGAGAAGATCTGGGGATTCTCCCGTTTTCCTTTGTCTTTATCTGTCAGAGCAGTACTTGTTTAGCTGACTCTTGTGTCATGTTTAAGCTAAATAAAGCAATGATTTCTGTTAAATATCCTTAACCTTGCGTTCAGAGTCCTCTTATTTAGTTTAGAATTCATATTCTATAATAAGAAGCTTAAAGCCTGCTATGCTCAAAGTGTTTGGTCCAAAGCATTAGATAATTGCATTGCCCCCATCCCCAAAATAATTTTTTTTAAGATAGTAATTAAAGAATAAACCAAAAAAACATGCAAACAAAAATTTTGCAAACATATATTGAACTTTTTGCTAAACTTTTTTTTTAATTTGATCCCCAAATTCCTTGCATAGGGAACTTTTGAATGGATAAGTCTTCTTGAAAATTAGAACTTTGGATTTTGAATATTGCAAGCATGCACAAGTCCAAGGTTCACCTGCCTTTCCCCTGTTCTGTTCAAAATCTAACCAAATAACACTGAGAACAGCTTACACGAGCAACCACTTGGTCCAAGCCCATAGGTCAGAGGAGCACAAGAATCACAGCAGCGGCCAATCACGTTAGGTCTGCATTGACACTGTCCTCCAAATTTCTGACAGAATGGGCCATAGGCTCCGAGGTGATGGCAGTTACAAGCTGTGGATCCACAGAAGATTCAACAGTGAAGACACGGTTAAAAGCATCTATGGAGCTCATGTATCGGATACTCACCCACAGCACCATTGTGAATAAATGCAGACATGCTCCCAATGAGCTTCTGACACTCCTCCGGAAGAGAGAGACCTCCAGTCTGTGTCTGCAGCTCTATGCAGCGATACTGCTCTAACTGAGCTTGGTGGGACTGGGAGCAAAGGTTTGGAATGGAGGCCACTTTGGGAATAAGTCCCAGCTAAAGTCAAGGAAAGCAGAGATGCTACATTCATTTATTGCAAATAAACTCAGAAGCTATCTGCCTAACTTCCTATTTCCAGGCGTATAAGAACATCAAATCGCTATTTTTACAAACTATTAAAAACAACCTGAGATTTATTCTGAAGCATAATAACAACTTCAACATTATATCTGCCACTAATAATTTACAGGTTCGCTCTACAGTTAGGGATGCTACCTACTCATATTGAATGTTATAATATGCTACTGAATCTCCCTAGCAACCAGACTTTTACCATAGCAACCAATTTGGGATATTTCTATCTCAGCTTGCGAATGTCATAAAGACACAGGGGCTTCATTTGACTTGTATTGACACGAGAAACATATTTTGTCACTGACCACTCCATAGCAACCACATTGTTTACCATAGCAACCTCTTTGGCATATCTCCATCTCATATTGGGAAAGTCATAGAGAAAGGAAGTTTGTTCATTTTACTCATATTTACAGATGGACCATTATATTATGTCACTGACCCCCCCCCCCCACACCTGGCAACCAGACTGTTTACTATAGCAACCAATTAGTCCAAAGGGTCATTTTATTAATTTTGACACGGGATACATATTCTATCACTGACACCTCCATAGCAACCTACGTTTACCATAGCAACCAAATTGGCACATCTCTTTCTTAACTTAGGAAAATGATAGAGACATGGAGGTTGGTTTATGTTACTTGTTACTGCACATGGCATCATTTAAAAAAGTAAGATACTAGTAGAAGTCAACATCAAAGTTTGCATACAAATTTTAGTTATCCGTTAATATAAGGAATTGTCCAGTAAATAAAGAAGAAATGAGCCATTTTGTTTTTAAATCAGTAAAGGACATGTTTTGGTCTATATTTCAGAGCTGCATGACTAAATTACCTCAAACTGGTTATGAACGAATTAACTCCCTGAGGAAGAGCATCCTGTCTTATGTATATCGCTGCTGATTGGAAGACACTCATGATCAGCCAATCAGAATCAGAGGAGGACTTGAGTTCGAAAAACAAACATTCTGAACTATTGTTAAATCTCAATTTTGTGTGTTTAATTCAGAATTTTACTCCAATGTGATAAATGGCAAAAAGCTACTGAGTGCAGCAAGGAGTGATGGGAAATAGTTTTTTAGTTGATCATTGGTTAGTTTGTTTTCTACAAGACATGGTTAAAGATGCACTTTATTTGCATGATGATGTTCCTAGCATGCCCCGTAACCAAATTACTTACTTTAAAACTGATTCAGTTTTGTTGGAGAAACATAAAATTGGATGGAAAAGTGTTCCATAATATAATTACAGAAATACAAAAACCCAAATAAAATCTAAATCTAACCGAGTAACCCTTACCGAGTCGATCAGGATGTGCGAGCTGGTTTGAGGGCTTGCATTGAGCAGTTTTCTGAACGAAACATCCACATGGTAAACCGTTCCTTCACTGAGGCACACTGGAACATCAAGAGTTGCTGCCCTGAACATGAATTACACATTTAATCTAATAATATTACTTCAATATTAGAATCATTGGAGAGCATATCGTACTATACATTTCTCACCTTGCAGAACCAGAGAGAGTGAACACGTTGCTGAATGGCTCAGTTGGACAGCGACCGTCCCCAGATCCGAAAGACAAGACGCTCACGATGGCGGTCCAATCATCGCTGGACTGCAAAGAGGATGTGTTCAAATCTAACATTGCAATAAATCAAAGCATCTCAGAGAAAAGTATTATAAACATTGGCTGACCTCTGGTTCGTAGCGGATAACAATATGGTAGTCAAGAGTGGCCGGAATATTGTTGACTGTAAATCGGATTCCAGCCCCATCTTGAACTCGTACAAATCCCAGTCCGGTCCATGTTACTGACCGATCGCCGCCTCGATGACGAGGAATGACCTGGAGTGCCGAGTCTGGATGGAACGGGATGGTTCTCTAAGGAAACAAGCACGAATTTCATATTCATATAAAGAAACGTCATGATTTCTTTAAGTATATTTATTAAGTGATTACAGGATAGTTATCACAAGAGACAGCAGGTGCCATTTTATATTATGATGCCAGTAAATCTCAATAACACTTAGTATAATAAGGGTCTACTTTCCCCTATTTACACTTTAGCATGCCTAAACACTAAATGCTCATTTAGCATTTAAACGCTCCTAACGTCTTGGTTCAAACCCTTGTAATGTTAATTATTTTAAAGGCGTTTCTTTAGTCGGCCCTAAAGTACAATGCTTGCCTGGCTTTAAAATGATTTCAGTTTCATTATAAATTTAATAATAAACCAAATAAACATATTTTCATCCACCTTCTTGACCAATAATCTTTTTGATCATAATTTGATTGTTGGTCACCTGTCCTTGTCTCTTTCTCCGAGCTCTTCGTTTTTCGCGCTTCACCAGCACAATCCTTCCATCGCTGATCTTAAAGTCAAAGCCCCTCTGTCTAAAGTAGTGCTCACAGACGGGTAGAGTGATTTGAGGGTTGTGTGGGGCGGGAGACGGTGGGTCAGGGCCAATAATGGGTCTTGGGCTAGATTTCGGGGGTGTGGGGCACAGAGGGAGCTTGGTTGGTCGCACAACGATCTGCTCAGTGGGGTACACCAATGGAGTAGGCCCCACAAATGGAGACACTACAGCCTGTGGAAACAAAAAGAATACATATCTCTGTATAAGTACAAATTATGGCGAAAATATGAAATAACTTTTAATACAACTAATATTTTTAAGATTCATGTTAAAATCTCAGGGTTTGGTTTGGTGGTAGATTTATTGTTGTGCAACTACCCGCAAAATAATAAATTTTTGTGATCAATGCCTTTATTTCTAATTATTATTCCACCAAGGGGTTGGACATAAATAATAAAATGACATGAATGACATCTTTTAAATAAACATAATTTATTTTCTTTTTAGTATTATCTATAAAGTTATTATACGTGAATATTTATGATCAAATACATCTTCTTTTCTTATACTCACTTAGTCTTTAGATTTTTTTTGTGACCACTTCGTGATAATAAAAAAAGCCTCTATAATCTCAGCAGAGATGGGGTTTTTTTTGGGAGGTAGAACTCTCGATTTACATTTTACCACTTTCAACCAAAAAAAGAATTCATCCAACAGTTTTACTAAAAAACATAACCATGCATTACCATTGTAATGTCTATTTAATACCATTAAATGATGTACTTTTGATCTAACAATATCTATATTTTGTCTTTATAGTTGAAGACATGTTTTTTAACTTATCTGGGCAGCTTCCGGCCTGGTAAAACTAAAATAATGAATGAGAAAGAGAGACGGGAGCAATACTTTGGTTTTCATTTTTGAAGTTGCAAATAATGATCTGAAAGGGGAAAGGAAAAATAGTCTTTTACCAACCCTAGTCTCTCACCAGAGGTGCAGCATCCTCAGCCTCATAGATGTAGAAGTCTAGAGGAGCCAGGAAGTATCCGGGAGCTGGTTCACTACACTTCTGACTAACCATGTGCTGCCTGCATGTACATCGACCATCCACCGGGGAACATCTGGGAGCAACGTAACTCACAGTCATCATAAAATCTAAACAAATTAAACAGTTTCAGCTTACTCCATTTTCAGAGCCCCTCCGATGTCACAGTCACAAGGTAAGCAGCCGTACACGGTGTTCCCCAGACCCCAGTGACCTGTCTGGAAGATCGAGAATGATTATGTCAGGTCATGTGATCTGATCTGATGCTCAAGCTCTACTCACCACACATTGATCACACTCTGGGCCATGAGCAAGAGGCTCACAGATGCACCTTCCTGTACTCTGATCACAAGGGTTGCCAGTTTGGATTGTTCCCAAGAAATTGCATCTGCACACTGCGTATGATAAAAAAAGTTGAAACTAATATAAATAAAAAATGTATATATACAATGGTACACTAACACAGTTGTGAAGGACATCGGCAGGTGAGTGGTTCCAAACATCTTGGAGAACTAAAGCACAGATCTTCTGTGGATGTAGCTTTCTCACATACCTCTGTCTCCTTATGAACGCCCAGACACACACAAGGATGTTGAGATCAGGGCTTGGTGTGTCTACTTTTTTCTGAAGAGAGTTCTTAATGATCTTTGGCTGTATGTTTGGGGTCATTGTCCTGCTGCATAATACATTTGGGACCAATCATATGCCTTCCTGGTGGTATTGTATGTATTTATCAGCTTTGAGAATGCCATAACTTCTGACCAAATCTCCAACTCCATTTGCAGACATGCAGCTCCAAACGTTCAAGGAACCTCCACCATGCTTTACTCTACAAATATATAAGTTTTACTAATTGGTTTAAAGCAGCTGCTCCCATTTTCTGCACCCAGTTTCTATGTTGTCATGGATAATTTAAATGCTTAGTCCAGTCTATTTAGAAACTTTTGTCTGGAAAGTGACTATGTCCTTCTCAACCTCAGCCAAGGTTGTTTCTCACCCAGTTGTAAGCCTCATAAACATCCGTTTCTGTTTCAGTTCATTACTGGATTCAAACCTACATCTGACATTGAGGATCATTAGCACCTTATGGTCCAAGTGCTTGATCATGCACATACAACATCCCAGAGTTTGTGCAAGCGTATCTATAAGAATTGATGCTGGTTTGAAGGAAGAAAGGTAGAAACACCAAATAATGATTTGACTAAAAATTGGATTCTGCTTGTTCAAATACTTCCCTGTTTATTCAGCTATTTTTATTTCTGATTTCTTATTTCGCTCTATACTAACACATTTTCTTTGATTCTAAATATACTGCGTTCCCTAGTGAGGGGTTTTCCCCTTTCTTAGGCGTTGAGGTAATGTTTTTGTTTTCGTTGACGTAGCTTTTGAGATTTTACCGCTAGCCGAGAAGCTAATGATGTCAATGTGAAACGCTATTGACATATGCTAAAAATATTAGCATTGTAGAAAACGGAGTTAAAAACTCGTTATGTCGAAAATATTAACATTTTATAGATTTAAAAAGTAATATAGAGATGTTACTTTGGCGTTAATAGAAATCTTGATTCTTTGCGACGTCAAGTTTTTACGAAGCGAGGAACACCCATTTATTGACGAGTCGATAACAGAAACACGACCTAAGGTTTTAATTCTTTTTGTAATTATTTTTTTCATCAAATAATAATACCAGTTGTTCATTAAAGTCTATAACACAATATGTGTGTGTAGCTTATTTAAATTCAAACACTGGTTTCTGATATAGGTCTGTGATCGTTGAAACCTAAATAGGCTATATCATCACTTGCATGATTAAAGTTACCTACGCATTACAATATACTAATTTAAAAAATATTGCTCACTTTATTTACTAGCCCACACATCGTTATTTGTCTCTAAATGGAACTGATCTTGATCTAAAGCAGTAAACAGTGGACACACAGTTCAAAACATAAAAATTAAGCCCAAAACTGAGTCAACCTTTCGTCTTCTTTCTTTTTGTGTATTTATTGAGAACAGACACCAATACTTACTAAAGTTATGTATCTCCTTACATTTTGTCCCTTGTATCAGGTATTCATAATACAACAGACAAAACAAATAAAAAAGAAACCCAGACTTTTTTAAAGCAGGAGGATACAATCATTTAGAGAAATATTTTCATACAACTCTTTTTGGTTGTTTACACAAAGTAATTTCTCCATCATAAATATGGTTTGACTGCCTGAACCCATCCAACTATTTGTGGTGGATTCCAGGACTCTTTTATTGAGCCAAACTTTTCAGCACTAAATCCCAGCTGTCGTCCTAAGTGTTTGGTTTGCACAATAAAGTAAGTAGCATTTTATTCAACTCTTTGTGAGATTATCCAGTTCGATGATTGATTCCGAACCCGATCAGGTGTTTGAAACTTTTTTTCTTTGGCTATTAATAAATGAATTTTCTTCATACAGACATTTAAACTTAACCAGTAACTATTAAATCTTTAAATTCCCCACTTACTCTGGCAGCCATTAGGGTCATCATGACTGAACCCATAGAAGCCAAACTTGCAGCGGTCACAACGCTCTCCTTCAACGTTCCTTTTACACATGCATTGGCCACTCCCAGGATCACACACACCTTGGTCAAGAGACCCATCAGGATCGCAGTCACAAGCTGAAACCCACACAGCACAACAGAGAGATAAGTTTGCATACATCTTCAAGTTTCTCCATAGTTTCATAACTCACGTTTGCAGGCGAAGGGGTCCTCCATAGAGCGTTGAGGGTCTTTATAATAATACAGTCCACAACGTTCACATTGGGGTCCATCACGGTTGTTACTGCAGTCCTCGCAAACACCTCCAGACACCCCTCCAGTGGCCTGATATCGATCCATGTCAAAGTGACATTTCTCAGAGTGACCATGGCAGTTACACTCTGAAAAAGAATTAATGGGTTAGTTTATTTACTTTTGTTAGCACAGTCAGGATAGGATCCTGAAACAGCAGCTTTGTTATAATAACTGCGTGCTTGGTGTCCTGCTGAAAGATGAGGTCAAGAGAATTCTGAAACTGGCTTTCAACCAGATTGTTTCAGTTGCTGCAATCATTAGTCTCCCAATTCTTGTTTGTGAAAAATATCTCCACTGCATGATACGCAAACACCACGCTTCACTGTAGGTATGGTAATGCCCGGGTGATGTAAAGCTTACGTTTTCTTTTTTAGATAAAAATGAAACAGAAAATACACGTTGTTCCTGGTTTTAAATCCTTCACCCTGGTTCTGGAAGTGCCTTCTTGCTCAGCTACCTTGGCATGTCTTTTAAAAGACACTATACCGTCATGAAAAATGTAAAATAGTGTGATTGAAGATTCTGGAAGTACGGGGTGAAGATTTAACAGAAAATGTGGCTTTATTTAGCTTTAACATTAGAGATGTTATTTGCTAAAGACATGCAGCATTTAGAACAAAGAATATTGGGGGAGGGGGGACACGAAGACCCTGAGAGACCTAGCTTTGTCTCCCTCGGGATCTGTAGAGCAAAAAAGGAAGAACCTAGCTGTGCTACTTTTTTCAAGCCACTTGTAACTTCCTGTTGTGATGTAACTTCCTGTTCTATCTTTTTTTTCTATTACAGTACATAGGTTTGGCTAAATCTAAATAAAAATAGACAAGTATTGATACAAGCTAATACATTCCTAGTTGTGATGTAACTTCCTGTTTGAGAGGTAACTTCACTGAACATTAACATTTAAAATATTTTTTTCTATTTTTCTATCTTCTTAGTTCACGTCTTCTTTAAGAGTGTTCTGTTAGAGTGCATTCTCCTTACTTCTGCAAATATCTAAATCCAGAGGTCCTCCAGGCCTCCAGGGGGCATCATGGTAGAAGTCTAAACAGCGCTCACAGTTGAATCCTGCAGTGTTGTGTTGGCAAACACATCTGCCATGCACCTACAAATAAAAAAAACCCCAGAATATTTTAAACCCTGAATATAAAGAAGAAAATTCCATCCAACCTTTATCTACACATTGATCACAACCTGGATGATTCAATATCAAAAACGTTTGTTGCTACAGTGATATAGATGAACTATGTGTGTATTATAATGCATGAGGTCACATGATACAAACATTCACACTTTAATATCACGCAATGTCTTGCAGGAGCGATCTCACCATTCCTGGCTCGCTGAAGGAATCTCCACGTGGACCATCCACAGGGATGCACTGGCTAGCGTGGCCATTGCAGAAGCAGCTTCCTCGAACCACCATCTCATAGAGGGCATAGTAGTATTTATCCTGAGGGTTCCTCTTTCGCCGTGAGAGCAGTGTGTCCCCCAAGGTGATTAAATTGGTAAAGTTTACACGGAGATTAGTGAGGGTGATTAGCTCTGAGAAAGAGAAGAATGAGGCGATTTCTACTTTATCTTAACATGATTTAAGTAAGGTTTAATAGGTCTAGAATTTAAAAAGCTGTAAGCGAAGACGTCACATGCCTTGTATCCCAAGTCGCAATTACCTTGTATAGTAGAGTCGTAAGGATCATGGATTTCAAAACTGGGATCCAAAGCTTTTAAAACAACCTTAAATGAAAAACACAGAAGGAAGGATGATTTGTAATGGCTGGTCTCAAAAAACAAGTAAAGCTAGCAAGTCATTTTGTAGGGTTTAACAAAAAAAATCCTCTGATTTAGAACGAGTGTCATCGTTGGGATACTTGTTCCTTTTTTTTGCTGTCTTTCAATTTTGTTGCAGATAAAACAACAGAAGAAAAAAAAACCCAGGACGAGACATGATTACACAAATAAAAGGACGAAAGCATCAAGTAAATCCAGTTTGTCAGGAAACCACAGAAGGTGACATGTTCCTGTAGCAAGTACCTCTCCATCAGTGGATGGTTCCGCTCCAGAATAGCGAGTGTCACAGATGAGGTCATCAACACTGCCTGCAGGTCCCTCAGAGACTCCAGGGAACGAGCTGGCGCAGTCTTCCGCAAAGTACCGGAAAACCTTCCATGTCCTCCCAAAGTCTTTGGACCTCTCAACCAACATGGCCGCCGGTCGAAAACTCTGAGAGTATTCAGTCAATTTCAAATGGAATATTCCCAAAATTGCGGTTCATTATCAACATTTTAAGGCAAAGCTCACGTTCGTTACCTTTAATATATTACAACAAACAAACAAATTATGACAAATGCACAGTAATAAAAACTCGACCTTTAAACATGAATCTTAATTGAGATGAAGATCTCTGGCTGAACCGTTATTCTTGTCCCTTTAACCCTAAGTTTATTTCTGTACTTTTACCCCATTAAAACATTTCCACCTCATTTTTTATTTTGTAATGAACATTTATTCTTGAAATCGAAACTTTTACATTTTCGTCTTATAATTGTAATCCCTTTTGACAAATATATTTAAAACATTTTCACTGTATTCGTGTAATTTTAATTCTTTTTGGTAAATCGTAACTATATTTTTGCAACTCTCTGAATATTTACATTTATTTCGGAAATGTTAACCCAACCTTTATTTTGCACCCCAGCCCTGCTTTAAAAATAACATTTATTATTGTAATTTTAAAACCTATTTTCAGAACATTTACATTTTTTTCTTGTAATTTTACCTCATTAAAAAGAAAATGTATATTTATTATTTTGAAATTATCAGTTTATTATCCCAATTAAAAGAGCATTTCCATCTTTTTCTTGTAATAGCCCTCAAATAACATGTACACTTTATTCTTGTAATTCATTGTTATTGTCATTGTTATAAAATACTGTTATTTTTTTATATTTTCACCTTATTATGACCCCCCCCCTCCTTTTTATGGACATTTATTCTTGTAATTTTAATAATATTTTTCATACTTTTGATGATTGACTTGATAATTTTAAATATTACATTTTAAAATACACCAGAAAAAAACTATTAAGAATAAAATATGAACAAAGATAAACTGTACCTTAAATGTCATTATTAGGTGACTAAATTGAAACATGGCCTCCAGATCCAGCTGAATGCTGACTTCATGCAAGCCTGAGAGGTAGAAGCAGAATTAGTCAGCACTCAATAAAAAACTCGACTTAAATCAGAGAGTTTTCTTTGCAGAACGGACCATTCTCCGATTGCCACCACCTCATCTTGCGTTCTGGTCTGAAAGTGGTGATGATGTTCTCGATGCGGTGGCTTTTGGGATTGTGCTCAGTGCTGTAAGGGCTCCTGGAGTCACACACAAAGCATTTCTGTGCACCCTGAAATTTGTAGGAAAACAATACATTGCTTTGAGAAATCTAGTTTATCGAGATTGAATTTAGTTTAGACTTCATCAAAGATTTTTTTTTCTTGTGATAGCCCCCAAAAACATTTACATTTTCCTCTTATAATATTAATATATTATCAGAATATTTACACTTTTTTCTTGTAGTAGCCCACAAGAACATTTGCATTTTACTCTTGTAATTTTAACCCCATTACCAGAATATTTACACTTTTTTTCTTGTAGTAGCCTACAAGAACATTTGAATTTCACTCTTGTAATTTTAACCCCATTATCAGAATATTTACACTTTTTTCTTGTAGTAGCCCACAAGAACATTTGCATTTTACTCTTGTAATTTTAACCCCATTATCAGAATATTTAAACTTTTTTCTTGTAGTAGCCCACAAGAACATTTACATTTTACTCTTGCAATTTTAACCCCATAATCAGAATATTTAAACTTTTTTCTTGTAGTAGCCCACAAGAACATTTACATTTTACTCTTGTAATTTTAACCCCATTATCAGAAAATGTACACTTTTTTCTTGTTGTAGCCCACAAGAACATTTGCATTTTACTCTTGTAATTTTAACCCCATTATCAGAATATTTACACTTTTTTCGTGTAATAGCCCCCAAAGAACAATCGTCTCTTTATTCTTGTAAAACCCCCACACTGTACTTATAATTTCAAGCCCGTTATCAGAACATTTCCACTTTTTTAACCCTCCCTGCCCTTTTAAAGAACATATATTCTTGTAATTTTAAATCATATATTCAGAACATTTACAGTGTAATATTGTAATTTTAGCCAGCTCACATAGGGTGAGAAGAGGGGGTACACTCTGGACAGGTCGCCAGTCCATCGCAGGGCAACATTCACTCACACATTCACACCTAAGGGGAATTTAGATTATTCAATTAACCTGCGGCATGTTTTGGGATTGTGGGGGAAACCGGAGGACCCATGCAAGCACAGGGAGAACATGCAAACTCCTTTCAGGAAGGTCACCGGCCAGCCTCGAACTGACAACCACAGTGCTACCCACTGCGCCACCGTGACGCCCAATTTGGAATCAAAATTGTTCAAATAAGACACAGCCACAGACTCCATAGCTTTCTTCTCAGTTCTCAATCAGGATCCACCAGGACTATAAGATTCTTAAAAAGAAAAAACCAAATCATTTCAATGACAAGATCTGAAAATCACAGGTGAAAATGGGGGACTTTTCCTTCAAAAAAGGCTTCCAGTTCTGTCTGTTCCCGGCACAATGACTTTCTGTACCCGAGAGTCGTTTATTAAAGAGATTCTTTGGAGCCTGGCGGCCCTTATTCACTTTCATTATCCTGGAGATATCCACCAGAATGTCATCTTTTGTGTTTCTACAAGAAAGGAAAAGAAGAGACATTTTTTTGAAGTAAGATGCTCCGCTAGTTCTCCTGTCAAAAACTCGCTTTCCTTTCCTGAAGTTAAGCAGAATATTAGGACAATAAGACGGGTTATCGGCAAGTTCCTGTGCACGTCTGCACAAGATCACGTTAATAATCTCATTTTGAACACCATCTAAAGTTCATCCGCTGTTTCCTGTTTATTCATACAGCCTTTTAGTGTATCGCACGTGGAAAGTTGAGTGAAAACAGAAAATGTTTTCGATGGCACACCCACATACCAGTGTTATCACCTGTATAGACAAAGCCTGGAGGAAAAGGGGGACTATGGAAACCGGCATAAATTAGATTTGTGTCAGAAAAGGGTAATGACCTATAGCACGACTCCGAAAGGCACATCGCAACTTGTCTCTAGTATGCATTACCCAAAGGGTTCGTCAGGACACTCGATCCAAGCTGAAAAATAGAACTCTTTTATCTCAGTGTGTGAGCTGAGAAGCAGAGCGTCTGGGGACGAATCCGTCCCGGTTTGGTTATGCAAAGGAAAAACACTTCACTGTACCTAGACTGTAGAGAGGGGACGTGTTTGCTTGAGAGTTTTATCTCTCTCAAACTCAAAGTCGACTTTTGTTCACCACTTTTCACAAGTTACCGCTCCAGCTCAAAAGCCAAAGAAAGCAAATCAAATCAATATTTGGTGCGAGCGCTCTTTGCTTACAGACTCGTCCGCACATCCTTCTGTCTCTTCATGTAATCCGCAGAAACAGGGCTCTGTGGAGGTCATGCATCACTTCCAGAACTTCTTGTACTTTGAAGATAGTTCTTAATGACTTTGGTCGTATGTTTGGGGTCATTGTCCTGCTGCAGAATGTTTATAAAAGCTGAAACCAATCACAAGCCTCCTTGATTAGGGATTCTGCACCACTAATCCTGACCAAATCTCCAACTCTTTTTGCAGAAATGCGTCCCCAAATGATCAAGAAACCTACTCCATGCTTAACCACTGCCTGCAGAAACTCATTATTGTAACGGCCTTCTGCTACAGCCAAAGATTTCACATTTTCACTCATTTTGTGTGAATGAACTCTGCTGATGGAAAGACAAAAGTAGAGCTAAAGCCATACCAAGCCAGGTTGGGCTGTTACTAAATCCAGTGGAAAGAAGGATATTGGTGACCATTAGCAGCTGTTTGGGTGAACAATTCTACAAAATCCCAGTCTTTGTGCAAGTGAAGCTGGAAGAATTGAAGGCTGGTTTGAAGGCATCAAATACTGATAATTTTAAAGTACTTATATATATCAGAAAGCACACATTTTGTCCATACTCGCTAAAACCAGTACATTAAAAGACAGTTGATCCTGAGTCAAATAAGACTTCCTGATGGAATGGACTCTCACTCTTCAATCATAAATTATTTAGTTCTCACCGACACTTGGAGCCATTCAGGTGTTGCAATGCTCAATAACTGACCTCCAGGTATCCCAGTATGCAGTACTTCTGCGGTCTGTGGAGGCCGCAGGTTGAGGAAGCAGTGAGCTGAGCAGCTCGGCCCACCATGAGGTCACCGAGGTTAGGATAGCATGAATTCCCCAAACACTCGTCCTGGAGGCGGACAGGAGCTGCTAGCACTGGAAGGAAATCACAGCTCTGGAGTAGACGGCATCAAATAAACTACTTTTGCCTCGTAATAAATGTTAGATTAATTGATATGAAGAATAAGAATGGCTTTAAAATCTCAAGCAGTCAGGTATTATCTCATCATAGAACAATTACCCACAGGTTCGTTTCCTGAAAAACAGAAATTCCACTTTGATCAAGTTAGACTCGCAAAATGGTAAACACAAGCGTGCATTAAAGAAACTTCCTTTTTAATTCAATAACTTTCTCTTTTTTTCCAAAAAAATGGCCCCAAAATGTTTCCAAGTAAAATGTAATCCTGTGTGCACAGAAAATATAAAGGCCAAGCAAAGTGAAAAATGTGCAGGAAACTCAAAACAAGTTTGAACATAATCTTCAATTGAGCGAGATTAGTTTAAACAGCTCCAGAGCAAATCCTAAAGAAACCCTTCAGAAAAATTCTGAATGACACAAAACTCATGTTTGTTCAGGTGCCAACAGGTGGAGGGAAAAGCACGAAGAGAGGTGGCAAGTGATCACATGTTCAGCGTGACTGAGCTGATTGGGTAATTAAGCTACGGACTCACAGAGCAGCAGCAAGACCGGAGCCTCCATGAGCTTTACTGGACCTGCAGGATACGCTGGAGCTGCAAGACAGAGACCATTTAGTGAGTGAAGGAGTGAGAGAAGGAATGAAAGAAGGTGAGGGAGGGAAGGAGTGAGTGTAAGGGAGTGAGTGAGGGAGTGAAGGAGGGAGTGAGGGTAAGGGAGTGAAGGAGGGAAGGAGTGAGTGTAAGGGAGTGAAGGAGTGAGAGAGGGAGGGAAGGAGTGAGTGTGAGGGAGGGAGGGAAGGAGTGAGTGAGGAAAGGAAGGAGTGAGTGTGAGTAGGTGAGTGAGGGAGTGAAGTGGGTGATTAAGGGACGGATAATTCAAAAATAAATTTTGAAGTAATCAGTGGATGGATGGATTACGAGGAAGAATAGAAGGATGAAATGGTGATCAAATGTTTTAAATGAACTTAGTGAGCCACAGCATTGTTTTAAATAATATGCTAATTAGCAAACTGATCGTCTGCTCATTATTCACCTCCACCCATCTGTGCGATATACTGACTTTTGGTAGTTTTATTTACTCTTGATTAAAATATTTATGCAATATTTAAATATATTTAAATATTGCAATATTTATTAAGCACTCTATACAATTTTTTCAGAAATTAGTTTTAATATAAGTTTATATTTGTAGTAGTTTCTGTTTTTTTTTTTTTTTACAAAACATATCATGATTATTTGGACAAATGTTATCAAATAATTTCAGAGAGACGTCTATTTAATGTTGTTCGATCAGAATCAATTAAATAAATGTCCCATTTTTTTCTGAACAATTTTATGGAACTAGTTGCTTACTAGAAAAAATGGAGCCGTTTGCACAGAATAAAATAATTTAAGTTGAGCATTTAAAACACAAGCTTTGAAAAATCTCATGGTACATACCTATGAGAGTCTGCAGAAGAAACGGCGGCTTCATGATCATATCTGAACCGCTCAAAGATCCATCAAGGTCTGGTGACCTGCAAGATTGTACAGTTTCAATCTCCTGCAGTCTAGAAATGAAGAGAGAATGGAACGCTCCGTGTCAGTGTAAAAGCTGCCTGAGATCAAAACTGTGAAAACTCAAGCTTGTAAAGACACACCTGAGCTCCCATGAGGTGTGTGAGCGAGTGTGAGGGAAGAGATGGCCTGGGGCTGTGTGAAGAGAAAAGGATTACGTTGCATTGAAAGTTGATTTATGACTGTCATGCAGGGAATATGGCATTCTGGGAAATATATGCAAGATTTCACAGTTTCCACAGATATCATTGTTTCTATGAGGAGCAGGTTGGGGCCTTGGATAGCAAATAAGTGACTGAAGCTGCAATTCACCAGCTGACCACTAGAGGCTGGTAGCAGCAGGGAGGAAGGAAAGGGTTCAACTTCAAATCGTGAGGACATTCTTTTTTCCATTTAAAAGGGTTTTAGAACTTGTGTTCTTAGACAAGGTAGTAAAAAATGTACTTTACAGGAAAATAGCAGCTCTGTTACTCTTTGGAATGTGTTTCTAGAAAGTCTGGCACCAGGTAATCAAGTGAACACATCTATTTTAGATTGAAAAAAATTAAACACTGAATTGAATATTTGCAATAAACTGTTTTGCCTTTTTGTTGTAAAAAGAACAAAAATATTAAATAAAGAATTTCAAATGAAGTCACAGACTCAATCCAAGGATTTATTTTTGCTCTTTTTAAATTTAAATAATCTTTTTTCTAGCCCAAATGCTAAAAATGCTTTTTAGTCCAGTTTCACAATTTTTTTTTATTTAAATGAACAACAAAAAAATAGCACAATTTCAAATGAGCTCACAAGTAGATTTTTATAATTAAAAATAACAGGATAGATCAAAACTCTTCTTCTTTTCCTTTCGGCTGTTCCCAGTTTAGGGGTCGCCACAGCGAATATCCTTTTCCACCTAACTCTGTCCTCAGTATCCTCTACTCTTGCACCAACTAACTTCATGTCCTCTTTCAGCACATCCATATATCTTGTCTTTGGCCTTCCTCTTGACCTCTTGCCTGGCATCTCCATCTCCAACATCCTTCTACCAATATTACCACTATCCCTCCTCTGCACATGTCCAAACCATCTCAACCTGGCCTCTCTGACTTTGTCTCCAAAACAACCAACCTGAGCTGTCCCTCTGATGTGCTCGTTCCTAATCTTGTCCATCCTCGTCACTCCTAAACTGAACCTCAACATCCTCATCTCTGCTACTTCCAGCTCTGCCTCTTGTCTCTTCCTCATTGCCACAGTCTCCAACCCATACATCATGGCTGGTCTCACTACTGTTCTGTACACCTTTCCTAGGATAGATCAAAACTACAAGCAGCAATTAAAGGCTCTTGCACCTCTGGCGCCATTGCATGTTTGTGGTCAATTTGTTGCACTACACACTACAGCCAATCGTTATTTAGGAGATCTTTTTAAATTAGAATTGTTTTAATAACAGAATACAGGCAAATTGTTTTGGCTAATTTTCTTGTCTCAATTGTCAAAAATTGTAAAAATGAATGTCCCGTGCCCACCTGGTGGCGCTACTACCGAGAGTTCACATTGTAGATGTTTTCAGACACGGAGTGATAACACAGTTGGTAAATTTTGAATCGATCAGCCATTGTATGGCTGAGTTATAACAACTTCCTGTTTTTGGCGTAATTTCGACGGTCGCCGAGCGCACATAGTTTAATCAAAGTCAAAATTTGCTCCAGAATTTAATTTCCCTTAAGATAAGACCAATGGAGGTTGGAGATGAACAGATAAAATCTCTAGGAGTTTGTTAAAGTATGACACAAGCAAAAGCGGTTATTTTTAGAGGGTTTTCGAAATACTGTAACTGACTTCCTGTCAATTTTGGACAATTTTTTGTCAAGTTAGGTGGCGCTATAGAACCATTATGCCACTTTTCAAACACGCGTAAATTTTTCATTTTTGGTATTTTTACATTTATTACAGTTTTTAAATAGAAAGTTGATACACCATCTAGCTCGTCTTCAATCCATCATTTCACCACTTTTTTTTCTTAAGGTTTCAAACTTTATTTACGTTCAAGCGAACAATCAACATTTGTAACATTTGTAATCTTTTAAAAACATAACACTTTGAAAACAATGATGTTCAATTTTTAATTTTAAATCTGCATTAACAAGGTTCGTTTCATCACAATAATTCACTTTTGTTGTTCAAGTGGTTCACGGAGCGCCTCCAGCGAAGATGAGCTCCAGCGCAGCTTGGATGTCTCCCCCGGTGGCCTGCAGAGCTCTCAGGATCAGCTCCTCATCACGGATGCCCATGTCCCGAAGCTGCTGGAGCTGAGACTGCCACTGGCTCTGAAAGAATGACACATCCACCGTTTACTGCATTCACCAGCTTAGGACCACAGGGGTCTGCTGGTGCAGATCTCACGACAGAAGTCCCAGTCCAGGACAGGGTTCTAAAACAATCCATACACATATCATCTCGACTGTGAGAATAAACCACTCAATGAACATCGTGTGACATCACGGTTTTCGGTAGGTGTGGAAAAAGATCGGTTAAGAGAAATCTAAATTAAATCAATATTTGGTTTGACATCATTCACGCACAACCGAATGCCTCCGTGAACTTAGGTTGCTCCCAAAAGGGCAACTCACTTGTAGGCTGGAGATGCTGGAGACCTGCAGGGCCTGCTGGAGAGCCTGGTTAAACAGGTCATTGGTAATCGGGGTGCCTGCAGGGATCGGCGACACCCCTGAAGACGCTGCCTGACATGAACAAATCAGATCATCACTGTTAGAATCGCCACAAGGCGTTAAATACACGTTACATTAATGGAAAAGAATCCCAATACTACGTAATACGGATGTCGTTTTTATTCCTCGGGGTGGCGGCTAACTTCACCTGGTTGCCTGCGGTCGGTGTGACGGCGCTGCTCTCGGGGGTGCTGGCGAGAGCTAAGGCGGTTGCGAGTTCACTCTGAGTGATCGCTCGTGGTCCAACAGCTCCGTTATACCCCAGAGACGCCGGTCTCATGCCGGAGGGGCCTCCACGGTTTCCCTGTACATCAAACATAATAAGAGTCTCATCTTCTACTAAACTCTAAACGTTCCACAAAACTATTCAAGCGTCATCCTTTATTACATTTGCGAATGTTTTGCAACCCTTTCCTGCACTCAGTAATTTGACCATTCCGGGCCACCGTAGGGTTCCAGTCACTGCTTGCTGAAGCTACTGGTGCAGGGGCGTTTGTTGACTTCGGAATAAAGGGAAATAAAGTTTGACGACACGTTTCCTGCATCGCTCCAAATGTAGACCATGACAACAATGCTCCGTCTGTTCACCCGTTATTTCATTCCATCCCCCTTTCTTCATTCTAGTGAACATTCCTTTCTTCCCTCCTGACTCAACTTACTTCCTTTCTACTTGCCTGGTTTCCCTCCTCCTTTCTTTTTGTGCTGCGCCTTACATCCATCATTGACTGCAGACTTCTGTTCCTTCCTACCTACATTATTTTCTACCTTCCTTCTTCTGTTCCTTTCGCCCGTGCTCTGTTTTTGCCTGCATTCTTCCTCCTTTTTGCCTTTCTCCCTTCCTCTTTTTCTGCCTGCTTTCTTTCTTCCTTTTTTCATTCATATGTTCCTGCCTACTTCCTCTCATTTTTCCTGCCTTTCTTCCTATGTCCCTGTCCACTTCCTTCTTTTCTTCTTTGCTGTTCCTGCTGTCTTCCATCCTTCCTGTTTCATTCTTTCAATTCTGACTTACTTCCTTCATTTCTTCCTGTCTGCATTCTTACTTCCTTCCTTCCTCCATTTTTGCATTTCTTCCTTTCTCTGTTCCTGCTTGCATTCTATAGTCCTTCCTTTTTTCTGTCTTTCTTCCTTCTTTTGTTCTTACCTGTTTTCTTCCTTCCTTATTTCACTTATTTCTTTCTTCCTGTATTCCTTCCTTTCTACTTGCCTGCCTTCTTCCTTCCTTCCTCTGTTCCTGCCTGCATTCTACATTCATTCCTTTTTTCTGTCTATCTTCATTTATTCCTGCCTGCTTCCTTCTTGCATTCCTTTATTTCTTCCTTCCTGTATTCCTTTCTTTATACTTGACTGCCTTCCTTCCTTTTCACTTTTACTTCAGTTAATTCCTTCCTTGTAGCATTCCTTTATTTCTTCAGAGTCTAACAATTCCGTTATTTAAAATTGTACATGATGCACAGCACCAAATTGTCTAATTTCCTTATTTAAAAGGTGGTGTAGTGTTTTGGAAACAGAGTTTGTGAGTGCCTAAAGAACCTGTGGGGGGGGGGGGGGTGAAGATTTGAGTTGCTAAGCATCAGCCTCCAATGAAATCTCTCCAGAGACAGGAGCAAGAAAGCACACTGTAATTGCAATAAAACGGAGAAAACCAGAACGAACCGGCTGGTAATCGTCCTCATCATCAGACATTCCCTCAAACAGGAAACCCCCTGTGAAGAAAAAAAAATTGTGCATCAGCATTAAACCAATCAACGAGCTCCTTCTGCCTCCGGAAGACATTATGCTCAATTTCTAGCTACTTTGTCAGCCATTGGAAGAAAAAAGAAAGTAGTAAACGTATGAAAGCAACCCAAAGAGTAACGATCAGGAGATTTAGCTTGTGCTCACCTGGCATCTCGCTGTAGGAGCTGGCGGTGGTATTCCGTGAGGGATTGGGACCCCCCACAGACTGCAGAACCAGGGTGAGGGCGTTCACCAGCGCTGGGTGAGAGCTGCACAGTCTGTCCTCAGACAGAAACACGGTTAGTGTGCGGCACAGGAGTAACATGGCGTTACTTTCAATTCACTCACGTGTCGAGCATGTTTGGGTCTGTGAACTGAAGGAAGAGATCTCTGTCCTGAAGGACTCCTGAAAAGCACAACATTCTGTGAACAACCTCACACCACGACCGCCTTTCATTTAACGATCCTCATACCCAGAGCAACAGGGTCGCTGCTGAGCCCCGGCGTCGCCACGATGATCTGATCCAGAGACTCCTTGTTGTTCAGCATCTTGAAAACCTGCAGAGGGCGAAGAGCGAGCTGAATTATTTCTGAAGGTTGACCAGAACATCCGTGAGACGCATCACAATTCGGAGGATGCAGCCAACAAAGGATGAGGTTGTCGTAGCTAGAACAACAAGGCGGATTACTCAGTGTTGTGAAAGGGGTCCGCGCTAAATAATGAGATGTTTACGCAGAGCTTCAAGCTGCTATGTCCAAAATAATAAGATACAGTGCTGTGGTATCGGATTCGAATCAGTATTTGCTGCGAGACCTCTTTTCTTCTAGATACATTTACACCGAGGAACTCCAAACATCTTGAAGAACTAACCCCAGATCTTCTCACAGCCTTCTGTCGCTCCGTGTAATTCCGCTTCATGTTCCTGTTACGATCTGGGCTCTGGGGAGGCCATGCCATCACTTCCAGTGCTCATTATGCTGAAGATGGTCTGAATAGATTTGGCTGAGTGTTTGGGGTCATTGTCCTGCTGAATCCCCTTTTTTGTATTTTGCATGATGGACCTCAACGTAAAAGAAGGATCTCAATGCTGCCTGTATTTATCAGCATGGAGAACACCATTAATTTGCAGAAACGCAGCCACAAATGTTTCCAAATGCCAGCCTCCTTCTTTCCTCTGTTCCTGCCCGCTTCGTTCCTTTTTTCTTCTGTTCCTGCCTACTTCCTTTCTTCCTCTGTTCCTGCCTGCTTTCTTCCTTCCTTCCTTCTTTCCTCTGTTCCTGCCATTTCCTTCCTTCCACTATTCCTGCCCGTTTCGTTCCTTTTTTCTTCTGTTCCTGCCTACTTCCTTTCTTCCTCTGTTCCTGCCTGCTTTCTTCCTTCTTTCCTCTGTTTCTGCCATTTCCTTCCTTCTTCCACTATTCCTGCCCGCTTCGTTCCTTCTTTCTTCTGTTCCTGCCTGCTTTCTTCCTTTGTTCCTGCCTGTTTTCTTTCCTTCCTTGCTCTGTTCCTGCCTGCTTTCTTCAATCCTCCTTTTCTGCCTGCTTTCTTTTTTCCTTCCTATATTCCAGCCTTCATCCTTTCCTCCATCTTTCCTCTGTTCCTGCCTGCTTTCTTTCTTCCTTCCTTCCTCTGTTCCGTTTTTCTGCCTTCCTTCCTGCCTATGCTCCTTCCATTTATTTTTTGATTGTCTTCCTTCCTTTTTCTTTTCCTGCTTTCTGCCCTTCTTCTGTCCTTCCTCCATTTATGCATTTCTCCCTTCCTCTGTGCCTGCTAGCATATTTCCTTCCTTATTTTCTACCTTCCTTCCTTAGTTCCATTCTTCTCCAGAAATGCAGCAGCCCCAAATGTTCAAGGAACCTCCACTATGCTTAACTGTTTATTAATGTACCACTCTCCAACCGTCCATGGATGTAGCTTTCTCACATCCTTTAGTCTCTTCATGCAATCGCAGACACTCTTGACGATTTCCTGGTGAAGAATAAATTTGGCAGCAATCGTACCAGTCTTAAAAGGGCAAGGGCACATTTTTTGTTAAATGGTAGGGGAAACACTGGTGATACCTAGCAATACAGAGTCTACTATTTGACAGAATAGATTGTTCGCAATAAAATCTAGACACTGCCCAATCAGTATCAAGGAAAAAAGTATTCTGGGTTTCAGATTGTGACCATCGAAAGCTTATCCTCTGAAGCAGAAAAGGGATCATACCGTGTCCCGGTACGCTGCGCTGGCATGAAGAGCTTGCTGCAGCACCCGAAACTTCCTCGCAGCTGCAGCCTTGTCCACAGGCTCTGGGGAAGGACATAGAAATATTGATCATCTTTTGAGTGATGCTTTTATTCAAGGCAAGAGAATAATTGAGAACAACAGAAGTAAAGAAAGAGAATTAATGCCACAACATATAATTATATATCTAGACTGCTACAATTTCTGCCAAAACTTTGATGCTGGCTTGTAAAAGTGCAAATTAAAACTTTGTTTTTGGATTGGTTGCCAAGGTAGAATTTTGCTGGTTACTATGATTTTCCCTAGTTGAGACAAACTGGTTGCTTTGGTAAACAGTCTGGTTGGTACGGAGAGGCAATAATATTCCCTTTGCTCTATAATTTATACTAACCAAAGCTGAGATAGAGATCAGGAAATCTGGCTCAAAGATCAACATCATTTGAATACAAAGCCATGTCACAGCAGAGTTTACCTCTTGGGTCTAGAGCTTGTTTAATTGACAAAACTGTATATATCCAGTGGGTGAGCAAGGAACACTAACTCAAACTGAAACATAGGACAACCACTGCATTTCTGCTTTACCAGGGTGGATCTCAGGCTCTGGCCAGGACTTTCTCAGGATGTGCACAGTTGATCCTGACTGAATCCCGTACGATTCCAGAGTCGATTCATCTTTTAACTTTCTGCCACAGTAGACCAGCTCTATTAGAAAGAGAAAATAGGAAAAGTGTTTAGGGTATCATCAAACTTTGACACTTTTACACCAGAATTTAGAACTGGCACGACTCGGCTCACATTTGTTCTACTCAGAACTGTTCGCTCTTGAGTTTCCACCATCTTTCAATATTCATTCTGAGTGGTTTTGTCAATCCACTACGCCATTCTAGTTCTGTTTGGTGACATCAAGGAGAATGAGACAGAAATTTGCAAATCTGATGATCACGTTTAGGTTTTTGTGAAATATGTAATGCTTTCATACCTCGTCCAAAACATTAAGTGTAAGTGATTGGTGAAAAATGTTAAAAACTTACAGAACAGTGTGAAAAAAAGTTTTTTTTTATTTAAAATATCTTAGATGTGCTGTTTCTATAAAGTTAGTAAAAATAAGCCACTGATTTAAACAAATTTTGTTTAAATAAGGAAATCAAATCTTAAAGTTCAAACTTAAAAGGTGAATTAATTAATATTATATTCAAGCAGATCCACACGTATCGTTAGTTAATAGTCCATTTATAAATATTTTAACCATTAAAGTTTAAATAGAAGTACGGTATTGTTTAAACTAGGGTTGCCATGTTGGCCATTTGAAATTTACCTATGAGCTCAGGATCTGGAATAGCATCGGGGATCTGTGCCGAAACCAGTTGTTTGAGAGTAGAGATCCGATAATGTGCAGGAGGAACATCTCCAGGCTCAGCTTCGGGGAACTGAAGCTCGGATTTGGGAAGAGAAGGTCGATCCACTAGCTTCAAACACAGACGCCATTCTGATAACGCCATTAAAATAAAACCAATTCGCGTTTACTATATTTCGTAAAATAAAAACATAAAAAAAAACTAAGTGCTGAACGTATATACCCGCAGACGCTGTCAGTTTTTGTAATAATAAAAACCGTGAATCATGCCACTGTTTTCATCCACTGCCGATGACGTCAGAGGAAATGTCGGCGTGCTGGGGTTTGTAGTTCTGCTATAAGGTTCCGGGAGCATAGATATCGCTTTCATAAGCGTTTTAAAAAAGGGCACTGATAATTGTGTGTGTGTGTGTGTGTGTGTGTGATTATTGATTAATAACCCTCCCCGGTTATTAATCAATAATTTAAGAAAATTACACCTAAGTGACAAACTTGTGAGTCATAACGGTTTTGTCATGAACTGCGCCAGATTCCCGCCTTTGTCATTTTCTGTCACTGTGGCAGCTTTTATTTTATTAATTGACATAAATAGTAACAATAACAAAACAGTCTTAATTCACGTTTAATTTTCAAATAGTTTGAAAGCTCACTAATTGCCCACTCACCTATAAATGTGTGTTTAATGCAGAATAAAACATATTATTTTCTCTAAAGGTTCCTCATTGAAAAAATACAGGAAAGAAGGCACCCTGTGAATGCACAGAAAAGAAAGAAATGGCTGAATGCAGAGAAACCACAATTAATTATTTAATTATAATTTACAAAGCTTACCATTCTTTTGTATAGCCAATCACACGGCAGCAACTCAAGGAATTTAGGCATCTAGACATGGTGTAGACGATTCACAGCAGGTCAAACTGCATGTTTTTTATAGTTGTATTTCAGAAACTGCTGATCTACAGGGATGTTCAACTCTATGGTATATGGAGAGTTTTTCCAAAAAGAGAAAATATCCATGAAAGGCAGTTTAATCCAGGATTAAGGCCGTTCTGAAAACCAAATGCAGTCGAACCTAGTACTAGCCTGGTGAACCTAATAAAGTGGCCTGTGAGTTTATATCAGTACAGATTAATAGTGATGTGAGAGGAAAGATGAATGATCTTTATGTGTATTAATTAAATGAAAAAATGTAGAGTCATCAGTTATCTGCTCTTAAAACTGGACCATCAGCAAAATTCTTGACTATATTGGAGCTTTGCTAAACCTTCCCTCATTTCCTGACAGCTCAGAGCTACACATTTGGTTTTTCTGAGCCAGGAGTGAACAGTATACAGTATCTCATCCCTCCTGCAGCGATTGCTCATTACAGATGGTCTCTCGGCGGGAAATACTTCCCCAAGCGCCAGAGGAAATCTGGACACACCGGTAAAATTTGAGAGTGAAAGAGTAAGTTCCAGACATTTCACACTCTGCTCATCCTCAAAGAGCTTCATTCAGGGTTTGTTCAAGATCAAGAGGAGTCTGGAGGTCTGCGCGATGAAGATTAGAGCAACAGTGACCGCTTCCAAACCTCCGGAGGGAACACAAAGGGTCTGGTCAGTTTGGAGGAGAAATGAAAGAGATGGATGTCCCACGAGAGTTAATTTCCCTTCTATTTCTTCTTCAAAACATCTCAGATCTTTCTGTGGAACGGCAACAGAGGATTTCTTGGGGAATGCTGTAGATTCCACATTCATTCACAAGTTTACTTTAGAAAATGCATTTTTTCCAGTTTATTGAAAGATACCCAATTGATTTCACACTGTTTGGTTTGTCAAATGGATACTACCAAGTATTCTTTAATTTAATGTAAAGTAGTATCACTCTGAATACCAAATGTTCAAATCTTAATCAATCAAAGATGTTTTTGAAAGCATTGTAATCTTTAAATGCTGTGTTTGTGTAATGCTTCTCATGTTTTATATATTTGTATTTTTGTAATTTTTACACAGTACATGTAAAATGTGTAATGTAAATACATTTAACAACCAACCTAATAACCGTGCAGTTAGCAGACAAACCAAACAACTGAAAAACCAACCAACTAACCAAACAACTGAAAACCAACCAGACAACCTACCAACTAATGAACCAACCAACCAAAAAACTGACCCAACAACCAACCAACCAACTAACCAAAAACTGAATAAACAAATAGACAACCTACCAACTAACAAACCAGCCAACCAACCAAACAACTGACCAACCAAACAAGTGACCAACCAAACAACCAACCAGACAAGCCAATGACTAACGAACTAACCAACCAAACAAACAACTGACCAAACAACAAACCAACCAACTAACAAACCAGCCAGCCAACCAAACAAACAACTGACCAAACAACCAACCAACCAACCAACTGAACAACCAACCAGACAACCTACCAACTAACAAACTAACCAGCCTACAAACAACTGACAAACCAACCAACAAACTAACCAAACAACCTTACCAACCAATCAACCAACCAACCATCCAAACAACTGAACAACCAATCAACTAACCAAACAAAGAACCGACCAAACAACCTACTAACCAAACAACTGAACAACCAACCAAACAACCTACCAACTAACGAACCCACCAACCAAACAAACTGATCAACTAAACAAACAACTGAACAACCAACCAACCAACTAACCAAACAAAGAACCAACCAACCAACCAACCAACCAACCAACAAACAAACCAACCAACCATCCAACCTACAACCAACTAAACAAACCAATCAACTAACCAACTAACCAAACAACCGACCGACCATCTTTTACAGTTGTATATGTCACATATTCACTAGCTTCTTATTCTCCTTTTTTAAAGTTATTTAAAGAGGCTGATAATTATGATAAGTGTGCATCACAAAGCTTTCATCTCTCGTTATCGTGATAATGACACGATCGTTTTATCTCACTCTCGAAAGTTTTAATGGGGTCGTGTGTAATCAAAGCCATTAGCCTTTCCTCCATTCACAAGTCTCCTGATTGACACGTAATGTTCATTTAGTCGGTATAATGATCCCTTAATGCCTCATGCTGAAAGCGTACATTCAATTCTCATCAGACCTCTGCAGACGAGGTCTTGAGACTAATTAATCAAATTAACCAATCCATTACTCGAGCTCTCCATTAATCAGGCTGAGTGTGAGGAAAATGTGAAGTGACTTTACTGGAAGAGAAACGTTGCCCTAGGAGTTAGCTCCATCAATCTAAGACCATGGTTTTGAGAAATAAACATAAACATAGACCTTTGTACAGCTCCGCCTCAGCTTTTCAGTACACTTTGAGTGGTCTTGTCACTCCACCACGCCATTCCAGTTCTGCTTGGTGATATCAAGGCGAATGAGACAGAAATTCGCAAATCTGATGATCACGCTTAGGTTTTTGTGAAATGTGTAATGCTTTCATACTTTGCCCAAAACATTTTACACTTTTCAAGTATAAGTGACTGGTGAAAAATGTTAAAGACTTACAGAACAGTGTGAAAAAAAGTGTCACTCCTTCCCCTGCAAACACTCGACGCCAGTGAAACGTCTTATATAACGTTTTGTTGCATCAGAAGCAGTCAATCTTTGGGAAGGTCTTTAGATTTTCCGTTTTTGACATTGTGCTCCACTCTTGTGTTATATTTTAGTTATCAGTGTAATTAACGATATTCGAATTGCAGATCGGATCCTGCCTGCTACTCCAGCTTTCATAGTGAAAACTGTGCCAGATTGACCTAAAGACATAGAAAGTATGAACCCCTGTGCTTCGGTGTTTGCTCAAATCAGAGCCACTAGTAGCAAACATTGAGCAGAAACCAGAAGAAGATGTTAAGGGGAATCAAAAATAAAACATTTTTCAGGTAAATGGAGAGTTTATGGGTCATTACTTGTTTTGGAACATTCGGTGTGAAGCATACTTTGGTGATTCATCTGTCATTGAAAGCATGACTTTCTTCATTTGTTGGAGGTTTGCATGTGTTTTCTGAAGTTGCAATGATCTGCATTTTCAGTAGTTTTTGCGTGCTGTGGGATGTTGGGTAAAATAATTCATGTTCTGCTATGTTCAGCATTGTGAGGAAGAAGACACAGAGACCAGCTCTCTCAGGTTTCAGGATTGCAATCTTTATTGAAACAAAACGGCCCTCCCTTTATATCAGATGTGGGTTGGAAGAGGTAGTTTGGTTCCTCTGGGAGGAGGAACAGTAAACCTCCTGGATTCCATCACAAAACATGTCACAACAATCCAAAGGCCATCCAAAGTTTGTTTGCTACCTTCTTTGGTAACGATCTGCAGGTCTAAAAGGACCTAAAGGACTTCGGGAAGGATTATAAAAGCAAACATATTGGTTTTTTTTTTCGTGTTTCGCTTTAAACCAAAAAATTTGTAAACTTTTCGAGTGACAACCACCAAATTTCGACAAGACATCAAAGCTGGTCTAACTCGGGTTGCTATCTCTTTTCAGACTGGTTCCACCAAAGGAGCTCTGGGAGGTTTTCCGTGGATTTAACATTGGGTCAAAGATAAAACATAAAATGTTTTAATGGTGAGAAATGTAGGTTTTTCTTTTTTAATCATTGTAACAAATAAGTGTCTATGACAGCTCCCTAGCAACCTGACTGTTTACCCTAGCAACCATATTTTCTGAACTCTATCTTAGCTTTGGTAAATGAAAGGGACAAATAACTTTTAGTGACAAAAGTAACATTATATTATGTCCAACCGATTGGGAAAAATTTGGAAAACCACAAAAACATGAGGGTTGGTGTATGACACTCAATATTTTTTGAATACTGTTCTTTTAAATGGCACACCAACTTCAAAGATTGTGTAGAAACTGTAGCCACCGTGTTGTGTTTGAAACGCTATTTTATACAATTTTTGCTTTATAATATTTGATTTTAATGTCACAAAGTATAAATCTTTTTCAGGTAACTCTCTGCTTGAAACACAAACAAACCCGTTGTAAAAAAACACAACAAACACAATTAAAACATGCACAAAAAGCTTTGCTCAAACTCCGGACCCTTAGGAAATAAAAACCCTTCTTCCTCTGTTAGATATGCATATAAAATATAGCGCAGTTGGAGGATTTTCGGATCGTTAACCCCAATCATGGCAGTAATGATCCCATATGAGGCAGATGTGCAAATATGAGCTTATGAAACCACTATTATTACATTTATCCTCTTTGAACACGATTAAATGCATCACTATCATGCTGTTCAGTGCCTTGCGTCACATTTCTTTATCACAGTAATTGTAACTTTGGTACATTTCTGCATATATCAACCAGTTCCACCAATTAACGTCCTGGTGAGGGGAGGATTATTTGGATTTTTCATCATTCTGTTCATAATTCATTTGTTTTTAGCCTGAGTTTTAAGCGTATTTTTTTGCTCAGGGGAAATCTTTGGGACGTCTGATTTCATGGCCATTTTTTACACAGAGGCTATTTTTCCACCCATAGCTAGTGTTTGGGTGAAGCCATTTATAAACTGTGTTTTTAAATCATAATGACAACAGCAACTTACCAAATGACCCTGATCAAAAGCTGTTAATATTTAGTATTCCCCCCTTTAACGTCAATGAAGTCTTTTGAGGTAGTATCTTGAGGTTCTCTATCTTCTCTGTTGGTAAAACAACAAAACATTTTTCTTGGCAAAAAGCCTTTAACTCTTATAAATGTTTTCATCCAACCCCTATCTATGAGTGGTAAAAATGCTTCAATGTTATTCCTATTTTATGAAAAGCTACCAATAAATGAGAAAATTTGCAAACTTATGAGCTGAACTCTATAAATATTTTTGTATGCTACTTTAATATTTAAAAATATTAAATTTCGACCCCCCTGTAGAGTTTAACCACCTAAAAAACTGTTTTTAATTTAATATTTAGGAGCTACACCTTCACAAATCTAGGGAACAAGTGAGGTCTTGCCTTTCTACTATAAATAAGAGCAAAAACAATCTTTGAAAATATTTATAATTGAAAACTAATTCCAAAGTGGTGCACTCCTTGAAATAATATTGTTGTTTAGTGATAAAAAAAGCAAGTTTGTGCGGCTAATGATGCAATTAACACAAATGAACACAAGTTGTCAAATTTTAGCCAGTAGGAAAAAAGTTTATACATAAGGTGCTCAACAATTCTTGTATGTTTTCCTTCTCTGTTTCAACACTGCGTAAACAACGAGAAAATGTACCATTTACGGTAGTTCAAATCTTCATAGACTGAGATTTCATAAAAAAATGTCCAGCTGACAACAAATGCTGATGGATCTTAAAAATACACAAAAACTCTCAAAACAGGTGTTTTCAAGCTTTTTAGAAAGTAAAACTAGAATATTGAGTATTGCCTCAAATCGCCTTAAAACTATAATGTTTTCTCTTTTAATTAGGATTAAACATACTCAACTCAACTTTATTTATAGAGCACTTTAAAATCAACTCAAGTGCTGTCCGCAAATACAAAAGCATATAAAAAACTAAAAAACATGGATTTAGAGGAAATTGTCCATTAAAAACAAATATATGTTCATTAACAGTAACAAAATGTTTTCTTTTAAAATAATAATATTTGCTAATATTTTAGGGAAAACACCACTTACTGAAGAAAGAGTACCTAAAATAGAGTGTGCAGTGTTAAAATAAGACAATCATGTTTATCTTTTTTTGTAGCTTTTATTTGAGAGTATAGAGGGTGTTCAATAACAAATGTTCAATAACAAACCTAAAAATGTTTAGTAACTAAAAATATGGTGTAGTTTAAAACTACATATTATTGCTTAGAATTAAATGGATTTTCTGTTTTAAAAGCGTCAAATAATCTTTTTTTAGGACAAACAACATAAAACAGACTTTGTGCTTAAAACTAGTCTTTAAAAACCTACTCAAACTTTGAAAGTTTCTCTATTCAGACTCAATTAAACGAGAACATTTATTGTGTTTAATCATTAACATATCTCACATAACTTCTTTGTGTTGAGAATCTTTTTTTCACAGTCTTTGTTTCAAGAATTCTTACCAAGTCAAAATTTTCTTTCCCTAACGATCGAGATTGTTCCTCGGTCGAAGAAGATTTGATCTATATTCAAGCATTTTTGTATTTTTTTTGCTCTGAGGTTTCTGTTTTTTATTTATTTATTTATTTTTTTTTTTTGCATGGTAAAAATACAGTGTTTGGAGCATTTTGACAAGCTGAGATTTTTAGTTTTTGCAGTCACTCAATGTTCTTTGCTTCACTGGAATGTACGGAAAGTGAGTTTGTGTGCTTTTATCAGACGCCGTCTGCGTACTACAGCTTCGAATGCCTCGTTTCGGGCTCGAGTACTGTTTCCGTTCACATTTGGGCGTCAAAAACCTTGGCGGCGAAGCTGTGAACACCGAATCTGTAGAAGACAACCGTGATGACCTCGCTCTCCCTCTGTATTCGTCTTCATCATCATCATCATCATCATCATCACAGCACAGTGCATGATATAGCGTCTTGTCATAGTAATGGAGTTGTCCTCCAGACCCATAGAGCCAGGAAGTTTTGGGGCTGTTTGTGGCCTTCAGGGGGCCATTGAGAGCTGGTAGGTCTCCACAGCTTCGACGGTACGGCTCTAGTTTTTTCGCTGTGGTTTGGTGACGGATACGGTCGAGCAAACGGTTGTGAGGGAAAGTCTGGTTTTGCAAGAGAGCACCATGATCCTTGCTGCAGCACACTAGTGTCAGGTCTTCGTCATCGGAGTCTAGGTCCAGATCGGAGGTTAGCTTGTCGATTTGAGCCACGACCTGAAACAAAACAGACACATCAACAGTTAGAATGCAGCACAGTGCTTTTTATGTGTGTGTGTAGCCCACTTTGAACTGTGGGTCAGGAGGACAATACGTATTCGATAGCAGAAAGAGTTGCATTTCATGCTTTAAATTTGATCACTTGAGTAAAAAAAATGTTAAAAGTCAGCCGGAGAAGAGCCAGGAGTTAAACTGATTTTCCTTCACCTTGGAAAATCAAAAGTGAATCATGAATCATTTTGGGTGTAAATCACGAATCATTTTTGGGAATGAATCATGAACCGTTTTGAGGAGTGAATCCTGAGTCATTTTGATGAGTGAACCATGAATCATTTAGGTGAGTGAATCATAAATCATTTTGGGGAGTGAGTCATGAGTCATTTTGGAGTAAATCATGAATAGTTTTAGGGACTGAACCACGAGTCATTTTGGTGAGTCAATCACGAGTCATTTTGGGGAGTGAATCGTAAGTCATTTTGGGGGAGTGAATCGCGAGTCATTTTGAGAAGTGAATCATGAGTCCTTTTGGGGAGTGAATCTTTTTGAGGGAGTGAATCGTGAGTCATTTGGGTGAGTGACTCACGAGTCATTTTTGGGAGTGAATCACGAATCATGAGAGTTTTTGTAAAAAACTGAAACTTGATTTCTGACTTTTTCCTCAGAATTTCAACTTTATTATCAGAATCCTGACTTTAATCTTACAGGGTTTTTTTTTTTTATTCTTACATTTTTAAATTGAAGGCAGAACTCCAAATGTATTTTCTACAGTCGTATTAATTCTCTTACGTAATAATTGAATACGATCATACATTAATAGGTTTAATTAAAGGAATAAAGTATGTATTTGTGTATAAATAAATGCTTAAAACAGACCAGAGCTAATCAGATTAAAGACCTAGATAAACAATTATTTTCTTTTTAAGCTAAATAGAAAAGATTACGTTAAAGAATGACTGAAAACGTCTCATCACTTCTGTACCCGGAAAACATCATAACAATCATAGAACTTTTGTATTTTTGCCCAATTTTCAGTAAATATGACATCCATATGCTCTGTACGAGAAGTGTAAGGAGCACCTCAAATAAACATTTATCCATTAGTACATCTGTACTACCCTTGCCTGACCTCCTTTCATCTTCTGCCAGTGGAACGCTTTGCATTTGTTTGTGCTGATGGGAATTGTGTCCTGCTGAGCAAGTAAAACTACATCTTACATAAGAACTCGATGAGATGCTTATCAATATTCCTCCTCTAGCGCAGAGTCCTCAACAACGGTGCAAAAAAAATAAATAAATACATTGAATCATATATTTAACTCAACGCGCATCAAGTACCACCATGAACTACGGTACCATTACTGGACCAAGTTTTAGGCAAGTGTAAAAACTCAAGCAACAAGACACGGGGTAGTTATACTGCATCAACAAGGTTTCTCCCAAAGCAGACTGTGGTTTCAAGATGTGCTGAAATTTCACTTATTGAATACATACATCTGGCTACATCAAGTTAATGGAAAAAAAATATATGGAATATTTGTGAAAGCAATGTGTGTTGCCCAGCGATGGACTGGGGACCAGTCCAGGGTGTACCCTGCCTTTTGCTAAATGTGCAGCAGCGGAACCCCATCACACTCTAATTCATTTTAACAATGGATATATTTTTATTTTAAAATTCTCTTAAAATTTGAAATGTTTGTTAATGAATTTATTTATTACATTTTAATAAATTTGTTTGTTTATTGCATATGGACAATTTCAAGTTACATTTTTAATAAAATCTGCACACAGCAATAAATAATTATCAAAAAAATGTTAACTCTTGAAATGTGAACTTCGTTTGTTTTCCTTTAGTCAATTTGTTTATTTATTTATTCATTTTTGTTTGTTTATTTCCATGCCTATGGACAGTTTTAGGTATAATTTTTTAATAAATTCTGTGATAAATTAATATTTAAAATTTGAACTTAGTTTGTTTAAGTGAATTAGTTGTTTCATTCGTTTCTTTTTTGTTAAAATATTTTAAACTTGTTTAAATTTGTTTTGGTCAAATCTTTTAGTTTGTGTGTTGGTTTTCTTGCCTATGGATAATTCAACAAATTGATTTAACAAACAGATTAAACGAATAAATATAAATATAATAATGAATATAACAATGAAAATTAAAAAAAGAAAGATTTTTGATAAAAACACATTTCAATATGTAGTGCAAGTGATACTTTTCACTAAATACATCTCAAGGCTGACAAAGTTGTTCACAAAAAGAGAGTCAGATTCATAGCACATGACAATGCTAATAACCATAACCGGATATTTGTGTGTAGGATAACAACAAGGCTCTGCTGCACGGTGTGAGTGACAGATGGAGATGTTAACTCAGGAAACAGCGGCACAGCTTCAGGCGATACCTGAACTTGGCCAAGGAGACAATTGAGACAAATCCAGAGGAGCTGTGACTGAGATGATGAGACAAACGCTGGTCTGGGGCCACTCATAGAGTCTGTGACATTAATGAGGCAGATAGATACCCACCCGAGGACAGAGATTAATTAAGGAGACGTCCTCTTACATGCTGCTGAAAGCAGCTGGCTAACACAAAGAGGGAGCTGAGATGAGGCACTGACAGGTGAGAAGAAAATCAGATTAGTTTATTCAAACATCTGAAACAAGAAGAGAGTCACGTCCTTCCTTGTGTAAAGCTGTCTGTTTTACAGTCAATATCCCTAGAAGACTTTCGGTATTTTTCAACAGAAACACTTTGGTGACTGAGATTGCAACTACAAGAAATAAAAACCATAGAGTCAGCATTTACTCCCAGAAAATTAATATCTTTAAAATCCGTACAGGATTTTATTTATCGATTTAACAATGCATAACTAGAATTTGAGGATTACATATGAAGCGCCACCGGATTAGAGAGGTCAAATTCGTGAGATTTTTGATTACTCAAGTTAATGTGGTTCAAAGGCAGAATGGTGAGGAGAAACCAGCACGTAGAGAAACAGCAGTTCCATAAAATAAAGCCAGCCACAGCAACCACTTACAAAGTTACATTCACGAGATTTTCAAATCTAATTGAATATGTGTTTTTCACTTTCTGTTTGTTTTCATGGAAGGCAAGCCTTTTCAAGTGTCGATGGTGGTCAAGCGAGACGCCCGCCAACTACATAAATCTGGGTGAGGGATTTAACAGCCAGGAAGCAAATTTTATATAAATCTTTTAACACTAATCCCTTCAACCTTACTTATTATTCTAGGGTAGGACATCCTATTTTCTTAATTACAATTAATTAAAACTTGGTCAGAAGACTCCTCTGTGGTGTGTTTCCTAAAAAAAGTAGCCAATTTTAAAAAAAAAAAAAAAAGAGATCGGAGAGATCAAGGAGCATTGGCTGCTGTTTTTTTTTTTACTTTGACTGGCTTCATTTATTTTTGGACATTTTAAAAATCCCGCTGGAAAGTCCCCAGTTGGGGTCATGGTGTCTTCGTAAAGTTTGTAACCTCTTGACAGTTCATTTATGATAATGCGTCAGTAGTGCAGGCTCAGTTGGAGTCATGGACGCTGGCAAACTTTCCACAACCTCTTGATTCGTAGACCCTCAAATCCATCGTGCGAAATTATTTATTTTTATATTACAATATTCAGATATTTGTAAATAAGTACAAAATATTAAAGAAAACAAATCATTGAGGTTATAAAACAATCCATTTAATTGGCCATCAATGAGTCCATTGTCAAACACCAAGCAGGAACATTTGCTTACCTCGCGAAGCTCTTTGGCCACATCTTTGAGATCAGCGAGAACTTCTTCCAGCTCCTCCATGACCATCTTCATGTGCCTCCGGATCTCTGCTCGCCGGTCAGGGCTTTTTCCTGCTGCCAATGATCCTAGAGCTGAGCCCTGAAACATGCTTCACACATGGAGAACAGTGGCAGCTTGGAGGGGACGGGACTCTGGGCTTCATCTCCAGAACTCACCCCAGCGATCTTTGACTCTTTCTGAATCAAATATCCATTTCTTGCCTTAGACATCTTGGCATTGCTGGAGTTTTGGCAAAGCTGAGTCATTCCATGCAGATGCGTCTTGGTAAATTCAAAAGGAAACGATCAAAAAGGAAGTGTGCGTCATGTAAATTGAAAAAGTTTCAACACAGAAAGCTGTTCTCAGCAAAGCTTTGATCTCGTCCGTGCCATGGATTCATTTTCAATATGAAAGCATTTTTGTTCTTCAGGCAGCCTGAAAATAAATAAGTAAAACACCCCTTTGAGCTTCTATTTTGAGGGGATCTTGACATACCGAACATCAGTCCACTGCCTCATCCGTCAATCTTTTCACTGGTCCCCCAAAACAACAAATGGATGCTCTACTTTTATGCAATCTTTCGATGCTGGAGCCATCCGAAGAATAAACGCCTTCAAAAAGTGCCCCGAGAATACTAAGAAAGCGTCACGTTGCAAGTCCGAGTTGACTGAAAAAGATTGCATCCGATGTGACACCTGGGAGTACAAGAGAAAAATTGCTTCAGGCAGCTGTGAACCCGGATCATTTAGAGACAAAAAGATTGCACAAGATCAAGTTCAGCACATCCAGAATACCAGCAGCTTGCCTGCTACAACCGCCTGTGCATTTTGGTTTTGAAGTATTGCCGTTTGGACTGAATGATGTTCCATATGGTCATGAAAATCTTCCACAGAGTTGCCGGGCTTTTCTCACTGTGCATCTCGAAGGCTTGCAAAACACGTCTCACGGTGTAGTCCTCTATCCATCACTGAAGCACTCATGAATCCACCCCCCAACCTCTCTCTCTCTCTCTCACCCTCAAAGACTCAGATTCATTTACAGTACAATGATCTCTTCCCATAACTCTTCCTACAAAGAGTCCCGCCTGCTCAATCATTTCAATCCAACACGGCGATTCACGTAGACTTCCGAGCACAGATCTTTTCAACCACTTCCCGTCTCTTCTAGGGTTGCAAATGAATTCAATTCAGCATTGCAGCGCAGACTCGTGAATAGTGAATGCAACGCCTCTGCAGCAATAGATGCAGCCCAGATTATTCCCATTTAGATCAGTAATGAATAGAAGACAGATGCAACTGCATTGGGAATCTGTTTGCCTGTTCGCCCTAGCGTAATTATGTGGTGCTTCAGCTTGTATTCATATTCCTGTTGCGCTCCTCAGATCACAAGTCAGCCGGGGGGCTGTGTCAGCAAGTTTGAAAGTCTAATTTATCCTCCTATAATGATGTTTCAAAACATCCGGCGAGGCTTGTCCTGAACAAAAGCACTCATTATTTCTTTGGCGTACCCAGTGGGATCTCCATCTGGGTTTTCACAAAGCAAGTGAGGGAAAGCAGACACAATTTGACAGGGAAAGTACAAAAGAAAACAGCCATTTGTGCTTTGAAAGTTGGTGAGATATCACATGTAAGAGGTGCGCTATTGCTTTTTGAAGCATTTGGCCAATTTCTTTCCTAGCGGGTGAACAAACATCAGAGACCCGAGGGAGAAGTTTGTTTTCTATTTAGTTTAAAAAGAAATCACCCAATGATCGCCTTGAACTCGCTGCCAATGCATGGCAATCACCCAGAAACAATCGGGATACTATAAAGCAACACCTCCCTTGTATTGAGGCACATACTCATAAAGTGTTTGCGTATTTTCACAAAAAAAAAAAAAAAAGTCACATTTAACTCCCCAAGCTCGTTTGTATTTGTACAGCAACTCAAAATGAATACTTAACGTAGATATTATGGATATGGAATGAAGTCAAAATTTATAATACCTCCAAACCACTAGGGGGCATGTGCACACTGATGATGTGCACACAACTTGTTAAAGTGGCAACGCGTTGAGAGTTATGGGCTCATGTACAGCGAGTGTTACGTATAGTTTGGGTTTATGATGTCTATAAATGTGAATTGCTTCTGCGCCACCGTGTGGCATGGAGTGAATTGTTATTCACAGAAGCGCCATCTAGCATTCAGGAGAGGGTCTGTGCGCTAGATTTTTACAGCAAAAGAATTAACGCAGGCAGCTGACGAAGCAACTGATGAACAGGTTGCTTATGCTAAAAAGTGTTATAAGGCAAGTTAAATACCACAAAACACCTTTTTTTTACAAGTTTTGGTACAAAATACAATTCACACTTCAGATCAGATATTTAATTCGCCGTTCACAAATTATTTTATGTGTTTATACCACTTTAATAGGAGTGTCTACGCAACTCTGATATGTGCAAAGACAGTGAGCTCTTTAGAAGACACCAAACATCAGAGATTTGTCAATCCAACATTGTGTTTGTTCAAAACCAGTTAAATCAATGTTCTCTGATCTGTAGCTCAGTGGACCCAACTGTGTCCTTCCATTTTCTCAGATCCCACAGGCTCTCTGAAAGGCAGCAAAAATACCTACCCCACCAACATATATGTACAACTCACATATTCATTGTACATATACCCAATGACACTGTATGCAACATGACAACTTTTTATTGTCCATCTGGGAGAGACAAAAATACAAAAGTAATACAAAAACGAAACCAGAAAATGCATCTTCAGCACAAGCACCTTCAACATCACAACTACTCAGCTTCATGTCGGCCTGTTTTTGAGGGGTGTTTAGCAATAAATACAGATTAACTACACTAGCTGAGGAGAATAATGGGTAACATTACATAAAACAATCGCAACATTTGACCCAAAAAAAAAAGAGTAAAAAAAAAAAGAATGAATACATTCAACTTTAGACACAACAAAGTAACTACCATCTACACACATACGCACACATACTCAGTGCTTTTGTACACACAGCACAAGGTTTGGTTCAATTCACAAATATACCAAGCACCAGACACGCACACCATTCACTTTATAAAGACAACTATCTATTTTAGTTCTACTGGCATCTTTCCATTCACTTAACTTTACAGTATGAACAAGACTTGTTCTACTCTTGGGAAACAATAGACATTAAACAGAAAATGTACCTTAGCTTCTGCTGGTGCAGCTGAAATGTAACATTCACACCTGTTGATGTGATAAAATAACAAAACGTGTTCGTATTGCAGCGATTACTAGGCATTTCCCATACACCCAGTCCACTAGAGGGCGCATGCGAAATGTAGACGTAATGAAACTTCAGCCGAAGCATCGCGCAGGAAGCTCCGAACGCCTCGAAAATACGTTTTTAACACGCAAATAAAACAATGATTTGATTATTAACGAAATACCTTTGCATGAAAATTAAAAATATACTATTATTTTGACTTATGGACGTTTCTAAAAAAAATCGAAATACAATACACAAGCCCTGATAAAGACACTGAAATGACGGTAAACTGTACAATACTATTTTTAATCTACTTTATCTGCATTTCTACTACAGGTTTCACAATCAATAAAATGTGTTCACTTTAGACACTAGGTCTTGGTCAGTTTTTAAACAAACTAAGCTTGAATTAAGGAGCTGTGATTATTTGTTGTATTAGTTTAAAAATGAATCAGGTTTAAATATTAAGAGAATGTGAAAACAGAAGTTACTTTTATTGTTTAGCAGCTGAACCACAACCTAATGTGAAATATGAACACACCCTAAAATTAAAATCTGAATCAATTCTCAAAAATATACTGGACCCTCTTTTTTCTTTACATTTTAGATTGTACACAGTTTCAAATACATAACTTATTTATTTTAATTAGATGGAAAATTGTTAACTGTCATCTGTCCATTGTTATAATTAATACAACTCCGGAAAGTGTTTGACCTCTGACTGATTTGGAAAGTGTCAAAAGATAAAGAAATGATCAGTTTACAAATGTAATTGTTTTTTTTTTTTTTCAACAGTGATGGGCAGGAGAATAAGTAGTTTATATGAAAGTAAAAGTATTAATCCCGGTTGATCATTAAATGCACTGATCATTTACTTCTCTCTGGGAAAATGTTAAAAATCAGGAGGCCAAAAACCTCCGTCCAAGAAACTACCGAGATTTTTTGTATTTTCCAAATTTCTGATTCTAAAGCAACGGTAATATATTCACTTTTATGCCGTGAAATGCATAATGTCTGAGGTTAAATCACATTAATACCGACTCTATTTGTGAGTCTTTCAATTGGGATAATGTAGAACATATACACAAACAAATATTTAACCAAACAAACCTCTGCAGATTTCTACTTTGAAATGATTAATAAATCCTGAGGTAAAGAAACACAATGTGCACTAATGCCAAGAACCCTTCAAGAAAAAGAAAATTCTTCCCAGTAAAAATGACACAAGAATATGGCTCTTCTTGTAACTTCACAAATCAAAACACTGTCTTTGTTGTTCCACTTGTAGTCGACGATTTTAACAAGCTAAATGTTAATTTGCTGACATCTTCACCTCTCTGATCTCCGACTCGAGTTGCTTTGAGCGTGAAAACTGATCATACTGAGCAAAACACAATAAAATCTGCATATTTTATATAAAAATGCACTTTAAATATGTTTTTAGATCAAAAACGCTAAAGGTCTAGCATGCTAACAGTACGCTTTACTCGTCTCCCTTTTGTCAGTGTTTCTAGCGAATTGTTGTACAAATACTCCCCAAAAACTCGGAATTAGTCACTTTCTGATAAAATTTAAGCTGCAAGCAGTCATAAAAGGGCTCTCACACCCCAGGGGCTTGTACATGGTAATTGTCAGCTACGTAGCGTTGAAAACAAAGTGATTAGCCGGAGTGAGAAGTTGCACATATTTTATATTTGCTGAGTGATGTTTAACAGTGATAAACATAATAATTAACATAAATAGAAATAAATGAATAATCAAGATAAATAAAGTTTCAAGCAGGTCTCCTGAGGAATAACTGCAGTCTTCCATCCCAGGTCCTAGATAACAAAGGCAGTGGAAACACCCCCACAGCATCACCCTCCCACCACTGTGTTTCACTATGGCAGTGGTTCTCAAACTTTTTTTGGTCAAGCCCCCCCTTTAAAAGAATATGCCCCCCCCCATATGTGCTTTCAAAGTGCTTAGAACAGTGTATAAGGTTTAGGAGAGGTTTTTAAATACAATTTTTACGTAGTTTTGACCTTGGGTTGCTTTGTGGGGGTATTTTTTTTATTTTGTCTCAACAGTTTTGATTTTGCTATAAAACACAAAAGCTGTTTGTTTATTTATTTACTTATTACTCAGAATTGTATTGTTTTTTTCAGGTTTGTTGTGGATTTATTGCGTAATGTAATGAAATTGTTAGTAAAAAAATAAAATAAAATAAAAAGAAGCTAGGGTTGTACTAAAAAAATGCTATTAAACATTACCACAAATTTTTTTTACAAAGTAGTAAAAAACACTTCATAACTATTCTGTTTTGTCTTTCCCATGATGACAGTATGTTGTTTTACTTTGTTTTGCAAAATACTAATCGTCTGCTTAAAATGCAATTTAAATAATTAATTATGTTAATTAGGTTATTTTTATTCTATTAAAATGGTAGGAAATAATTAAGATAAGCTCTGCTAAACATCACAAAAATGTGCAAATTCACAATGCAGCTAATGCGTTTTTCTTCAACTCTATGGTTTTATATGGAAGCCCATTTACACCAGGTACAAAAATAGTTTGAAAACTATCAATTTTACTTAAAAAGTTGAATTTTTTAGATACCTTAGTCCAAATTTTGAAATGAAAAGAAAATTTGACTTGTTGAGGTACGCACGCAAACACTGCAAGAGAAACCGTTTAAGGACATTTTCTGAAGAGGCAGAACCGTGTGAAGACTGCATCATTCCAAGTAAGTGAATATTGATAAAGCGTTAGATATCTCAAAATTTCGACTTCTTAAGCCATTTCTTTTTTTTTAACCTGGTGGAAATGGGCTTCCATAGTTTTATTTGTGTACTTCCCACCGTGTGAAACTGCAGTTTAAATAAGGTGTAAAACAAAATGCTTCTTATGGCCACATGGTGGTGCTGTAACTGCTACAAAGCTATTTTTTTATATGGAAAGCGCTCAAGCTCCAATTAATGGAACGATGGGATAAACCACGGGCATTGAAGATGTATTTGAAAAACCTAAAGCCTCTGAAATAAATCTATTTACGATGTTACACACTGAGCTTTGGAATGTGTTCTTATTGAGTTGCGTTTAAAATACGACAGAAACTGTACATCTTGCTAATAATATCTATAGAGGGGATCTCTATAATTCATAGCTTATGTGTTGTAATAGTGGCAAAAACATGTTAGTATTATATTCAGATTGGTCACATGTGTGCCCCTCCCTCACACACTGCTGACCCCTAACTCTCCCAAATGTCGTGGTGAAGGATGGCGTCCCTTTGTTTGCAAACCTGGAAATTCACAAGCTTCCTTCGACAGAGCCCCAGCAGCGTGTTTCTGTAGCGACGTTTTTAAATGTGCTTTCACATATCCTTCGTTTAGTTCCGGTGAATCGCACTCAAGTTTTGTTTTCCTCGTTGATACGATTTGTCCACTCGATCTGAAGCGTGTGAAAAAGCGAATTTAATTACATTCAAGACTTTTAATATTTGGATTTTGCCATTTTAAAACCCTGCAATCAGGAGAGTGGTTGGGCCCATAGACGCAGCCTTCACTCTGTAGCTGTGTCTTAATCCAGGTTCTGCATCCTTTGAGGTTTTCAAGGCTGTTTGCATCACAACGCTGCGCAAAGATTGTCCCATTAACACCAGGCTCCTTCAAATGCGTCCTCTTTTTCCCTGAATTCAGATGCATTGCTATAATCCTTCAAGTCCTCGCATATCCCAAGATGCTTTGCGTGCTTTATTTCGACGCAAAATTGCGAGCAATGCTACTAAATTTGTATTTAAACGTTGAGTTGGGATGCTTTAAATGCTGGCAGTGATTGTAGTTTTAAAACATCGTAGTTTTATTTGAAAAACGTATCGTTAATAACGCTAACACTCGTAGCCACCAGAATGTGACGTATGCTAACTGTTGATACATCACTTTGTTGTTGTAGGGCGGAAGGAGCAGGTTATAAAATCCCGTGGTCAGATTCAGGCTAGACTGTCCCGTTTACCAACAGGTGATACCACCTTCGGAGGATCCTCCGGAAGCCATGGCCTCCGGGGACCGTGTAGCTTGTGACCTTCGAAGGTTTCAGAACCTGAAGTGGGACACAGCTAATGTTGCTTTTAGTTCCCATTTGTCTCCTGAACCCGACACTTCCACCGAGATTTTATTTTAATTTAAATAATGTTCTGAAGTAACAGTTTTCTAATAAAAGTATTGCAGTATGGCGTCATAGATCTCACGCTGTTGTGCTTTTGTTTAGTTTTACGTGTTAAATTCGATGGCTAAAAGGATCATTCTACTTCCTTGTTGACATCATGTGATGTAACGATGATGTCATGCATGCATTTCAATGCGCTTTTGTAGGATATACTGTGTGTCAAATTAAGGTTTAGGTTTGGGGTTAGGGATTATGGATATGGCTGGTTCCGTATCCCCCAGCCCTCCAGTCAAATATTACCTACCGGCAGTCCTACTTTAAACTTTGAAGCATAATTTTTGGCTCGTACCACTGTGACAAAAAAAAAGCCCTCTAGTGGTCAAATATTATCGATTAAGCTTTTTTTTTTTAGACCAAACTAACCAAATGATGAAGCTAAAAATGGTTAAAATGTAACTTTTCCAGGCTTTGGCCGACAAAGTCACGCCCTCCCTGCACCACTCTGTACCCTGTCTCCACCCCCGCCCCACAGCGAATGAAAAGGATCTACATGGGATCGTCGTAGTTGTAAGTTGGCGCGGCTGAATACTGCTGGCCCTGCATGGCCCCTTGAGCCGCCCCCATAGCCGCCTGCTGCGCCGCCTGCTGGACGTGGGGGTTCTTCCAGGCGCCGGTGGTCCACTCCTCCTGGGCCTTGCTCATGCTGCCACCGCTGCCACGGTAGAAGTTATGAACCTGACAGAGAATAATGTAAAAGATCTTTCAGAGCTGGTTATTAGGAATCTGCAAGCACAGATCTCCACAGAAACAGCACCAGGAGTGTAAATACAGTTGTGCTCAAAAAGTTTAATTGTCTGATTTCTTGGGTATTGTTCAGAAATTAAGAATGATGACACTCAAAAAGCACTTTTATTCCAGATCATGTTTAGTGACAAACAACTGCGTTTGATCTTTTTAAATGGAAACTTACCAAATGAATCAAAGATCAAAAGAATTTGACCTGATAACGTTCACAAAAAGCATTTGGTAAAGTGAACCGTCCTGACCTCGACCTGTTTGCTTGGAATCAGTGTTGTGTAGAAAAGTTTCTGCAGAGTTTCTGGCTCCAGATAGACCCTTGCCTCTTTCACTTGTATAGGCGAGTATATAGCGACAAGAAAGCCATTGCCGCATAAAATAGCTACTTACAATACGACAAACAGCTCAGAGACAAGCCTCTAAACTCTAAACAAAGAGACCAAAATTGAACTCTGTTTGAAGGAGGAGTCGACGTGAACAGAACACCATCCCCACTGTGAAACATGGAGGTGCGACACTGATGTTTTAGGGATGTGTGAGCTCAAAAAGCACAGCAAAATTGGTTGGAAGATGAAAGCAGCATGTTCTCAAAGGATCATCAGCCTAGAAGCTGCACATGGGACGTTACAGGACATTCCAACACAAATGGACCAGAACAAAGTGGAGGTTCTGGAGCGGATCTCAGTCTCCTGACCTCAATATCACTGGACCGCTCTGGGAAGAACTCAAACGTGCAAGAATTTACAAGAGTTGGAGGCTTTTTACCAAGAAGAATGAGCTGCTTTACCAACAGAAAAGATAAAGAACCTCATCGACAACTACCTCAAGAGACTAACACAAAACAATTTTTGTTTTCTTGTCATCATTTAAATTATTCAAAGCCAAGAAAACGTTGGCTATGTAAACGTTTGAGCCCAACTGTCAAACCCATGCACGCCATATATCAAAAAATAACCCGGAATGTCCACATAAGTTAAGATTCTCAAACTAAGAAAAGTGTGTGTATTAAAACACCTACATCCCCACGGAGTTGCGGTTCTCCCTGCAGGAGATTGACTTCACTAGATGTGAGGATCTTATTTGAATGTCAATGGGAAATTTGCTTCAAATAGCTGCCTGATCTGATGCCTGTTTAAAAGCACAACGCGTTATTGAGTTGCTGTAACAATAAAAATGACGTGTGTCGCGTTAAATTAGAATTTAGATGAAAATTGAGGATACCTTGGTGAGAGCGATGAAAGAGAGAACCGCCACGGCAGTGAACATTATGGTTGGAATCAGCATCACCACAGCAGAGCCGATGTTAGTGCTGAAGAACGTAATGGTGGCCAGCCAGCCGCTATCGCACACAAACACAAGATGGAAACGACGTCTACTTGATCTGTTTTCAACGTAGCAGCACTGAACAAGTTCACAATATAAACAACCAAAATGCTTACCACACTCCCCACCCTGGGATTCCCACAGTCTGGATAATGCTAATCACCACTTGTGCCATGAAGACGAAAAAGAAGGCCATGAAGTTAAACGAGCTGTCTGTCCTGCAGGAAAAGGAAGCCTGCGTTAGGTCGAAGCGGATACTGAAACTCACGTAAGTATTCGCTCGCTCACTTGAAAGCCTTGTAGATGGGTCTGAACCAGCAGACGTATGAGCACGGGGTGAACAGAATCAGCCAGAGAATGGCCATCCCGAAATTGGTTGCCCCGCCGCCTCCACACATCCATGCTAGACAGCCAATCAGATTCACCGCTAGGGTAGCACTGTTTACTACAGAAAGAACAAATACGAAACCAAAGCATTAATCCTCAACTAAAGTGTGCACACAATTATTCAATATTTACAAATAAAGTTGGTTTTAGTAAGAACTTTGGCACCGTTGGAATTCCGCTATTACCGATTTTTAAGGAGTCCGATAAAAATCTATAAATGTATGTATAGTTTTAAGATGCAAATGATAAGAGAGTGCAGACACTATGAAAATGAAACTTTTTACAATGAGGTCAATGAGTATTTTGCCAGTTCTCCTACTTAGAAATCATAGAGGGGGTCTAGGATTTTCCGCATTGGTGCATTTCCAGAGTAACTCCCCTCCAGGTTTCAGGTCCAACTGCATTATTCCAGTCCTGCTCCAGCTCCAGTTTTCAGACCAGTTCCACTTCAGTTATTAGGTCCAGCTCTGCTCCAGTGTTCCAGTCAAGGTCCAGCTCCGTTCCAGGATTCTAGTCCTGCTCTTCTCCAGAATGCCTCTAGTTCTGCTCCAGGGTTCCAGTCTGTGTCTGGTTCTGCTACAGGATTCTAGTCCTGCTTCTCTCGAGGATTCCAGTCAGTCTACTGCTCCACTCTAGGTTTTCATTCAAGCTCAGCTCCTGCTCTGCCCCAGAATTCCTCCACTGCAAGATTCCAGTCCTGCTGTCTACTCTCCGGATTCCAGTCCAGCTCTGCTCCAGGGGACTGTTCGGACTCTAGGTCTGCTCCTGGAAACCAGTCCGTGTCCAGCTCTGTTGCAGGATTCCACTCCAGTTCCACACTAGGTTTTCAGTCCATCTCTGCTCCAGAGGACTGTTCCGACTCTAGGTCTGCTCCAGGAAACCAGTCCTTGTCCACCTCTTTTGCAGGATTCCAGTCCAATTCCAGTTCCTCTCTAGGTTTTAGTCCAGCTCTACTCCAGAGGACTGTTCCGACTCTAGATCTGCTCCAGAAAACCAGTCCATGTCCAGTTCTGTTGTAGGATTTTAGTCCAGTTCCAGTTCCACTCTATGTTTTCAGTCTAGTTCTGCTCCAAGGGACTGTTCCGACTCTAGGTCTGCTTAATGAAACCAGTCCATGTCCAGCTCTGTTGCAGGATTCCACTCCAGTTCCACACTAGGTTTTCAGTCCATCTCTGCTCCAGGACTGTTCCGACTCTAGGTCTGTTCCAGGAAACCAGTCCTTGTCCACCTCTTTTGCAGGATTCCAGTCCAATTCCAGTTCCTCTCAAGGTTTTAGTCCAGCTCTACTCCAGAGGACTGTTCCGACTCTAGGCCTGCTCCAGAAAACCAGTCCTTGTCCAGCTCTGCTGTAGGATTCTAGTCAAGTTCCAGTTTCACTCTAGGTTTTCAGTCTAGTTCTGCTCCAAGGGACTGTTCCGACTCTAGGTCTACTCCAGTAAACCAGTCCTTGTCCAGCTCTTTTGCAGGATTCCAGTCCAGCTCAAGCTCCAATTTAGTGTTCCAGTCTATTCCGGAGCCCCTTCCCCTCCAGATTTCTAGTCCTGAACCCGCTATGTTTCTCACTCTGCTTCATCTTTGATTTCACCTGGTGGTCTGATTTCTTTTTGTATTTTTGGTCCCCCTATTTTCTTAATCACGTAAAGTCACGTTCTATGTATTTGTGTATTACTTTACTGAACTTATGTGGTAATAAATATGTTAATACGTTTGTAATTTTCAAACTTTACATCGATACTACAAGGGTTTAAGCTACTTACAAAGGACTTGTTCACAATTCACATCTGTTATAGACATATCTAATTCAGGGGTAGGGATCCCTTTTCCTGCAGTGCCACTGTCCTGCAGGTCCTAGTTCCAACCCCGTTTCAACAACCCAGGAACTCCAAACATGGCAAGAGGACCGTAATTAGCTTGATCAGGTTTTAAGAATGCTGAAGCTAAGCTTAGCAGGTCTGTGGCACTCCAACAACAGGGTTGATAGTCACTAATTCATCTAAACAGAAACCTAAAAACCAATTTTAGAAACTAGCAAAAATGTGGATAAATTTCAACAAATACTTACTTCCTCAACTCAAAGAGGCATTTCAAGTTCAATAGCTAGCTCCTAGTCAGAGTGCACAAAAAACACAATGCAACTTTAGTAATTTGACACCCGACGTTTATAACCCAGGGCCTACAGATCCAAACCTGTCCCTGCTGGTTTTTTGTGCCAGGGTGTTTGCATGGTAAACAAGGAAACAACAAATGGAGGCACATGTATCCAAACACATCAAGATCACAAATGACAATGAAAGATTTGTGAACATACGTATCCAGAGGTAATAGAGTCGTTTGCACATTGTGCGCCGCTGGTCTGGGATTTCGTTGAAATCTTGGTAAAAACATGGTTTCAGCGGAATGAAGCGTGGAAGAGGAGGAAAGTTGTTTTCTACAGGACAAAAAATGTGATTTTGTATGGTGAGACCACCAGTCGAGGATAACACACCCACTCTGAAGCTCAACTAAAATGGACAAACTCTCACCTGCCATGGAGAGTCGCTTTCAGGTCACCACCAAAAATGGAAATGTAGAAACCTGTGTGTATACATTGAAGACATATAAATGTAAATGATGGGTCGAGCATGTTTGGTAATTTTGGGGAATATTTTACCCAAAAGTCGAGTTTAGCATGTTTGGTCATTTTGGGGCATGTTTTAACCAAATACTGGGTTGAGCATGTTTGGTCATTTTGGGGCATGTTTTAACTAGCATGTTTGGTCATTTTGGGGCATGTTTTAACCAAATGCTGGGTTGAGTATGTGTTCCAAGATTTCAAAAAAATTTATTTTCCATCTAGAAATCTAATAGAGGGTTTGATGGGCTGTTTATTTCTCCTACAACAATAAACCTAGCCCAAACATTTGATGACTTTTTAATCACTATCGTTTGTAAAATAGAAACTGATATTCAATATGAGCAATATGAGCGGCTCTTAACATGGTTTTATAAATCGCTGTAGATGTGTTAATGCAGGGAACAAATATTGTATTATGTTATAGGCCCTGTAACCATCTTTTATTTTTATTTAGCATTAACGTTACAGACAAATGCCGAGGCAATGTACAGAATGCCAGACCAATCATTACTATCATCTGATAGATTTAGCACTACTATCTCCTTATTAAATCAGACAAAATGTGTATTATGAGGTTCTGTACCATATATGCATCTGTCATCATGATTTCATTTGATGAGTGCTAAATGGATCGAACATAAACAAATTCGTATCAATATTTCACCACAAACCACTCAGTAGCACTGTACGTTCATCCTTAACTCAAATAATTGCATCATGAAAACTCCCAAATTGTTATTTGGCGATATTTTCGCCGCGATATTTGGAAAACGCTGCGATTTTTGTTGGAAGCCAAGCCCAGCATCGATGTGAAGGACATGTGGCCCGGGATGTCTACTGGTGCGAAACGAAAACGACCAGTCCTCACGGTTCGTTATGTTTAGCATCGCTACAAAACAATACGTCACGAAATATAAAGTAAAAAAACAGCACCTGAATAATATTAAACGGACGGATTTTCAGTCAGTGGAGGTCGAGCATAGCGCCCTTCAAGCAAGAAGATGGAGCAGAACAGGGAGGTGTTTTATTCAAGTGAACAGGCTGTTATTTAAACAGTTTTGGCTATTTTTATGCATTTAGTTTTTTTTCCAGCTCATTCGGGGCTCATGTATGTTAAAATATACAGGCTTTCAAAGAAAAAAATCATCGATGGAGACCGTTACCTTACCTTCCCGCGCGTTCACTTCACAATCTGTTCCCGGTGCACGCGCCAACTCGCATCTAATAAACCGCTTTCTTTGCAGCTACTGACTCCGTTGTGATGTTTTAAATTCTCTATTATATTAAAGAATAAAGGGAGTGAAAACAATCACGTCACGGTACTCCTACACACGCACGCGCGAGGGATGAAGATGATGAGCGGTCGTGAGACCGGAAATCTCGCGATACTTCAATCCAATTCTCGCTTTCCATGAGTCCGCTCTCCACGGTACTGAAGCGTGCAGGAATGGAAATATTAAATGTTAATAGCGCGTATGTATCTTTAAGACAAACAATTAATTTGGTATTATTTTGTTCTGTAAATAAGTACGATACAAACAAAGTGCACCTTAATCGTGCTCATTAATTATGTTAGTACCTAAAAAACGTGTGCTTTAATTATACTAAATCTACTGTAAGTTGTTCCACTTTATATACACTGCAAATTTTACTTTTCTACAATTTATTTACAATTCTAAAATATTTACATTAAAATAGCATTCTTCAAGTTATTTAATCATGATCACAATGATGATTGGTGCTACTATGAATAAAATTGGCCTCAGATTAAACAAGGTAAGGACATTCCAAATGGAAAAAGAAAGGGCAACTTTCTTGTGTAGCAACGTTACGAGAACCTATACTCTCCAACAATTCTAATTCACACTGGTTCACCAAAATTGGACAATAGATTGAAAAAACCCTAAACGGCACCTCTGCGCCCATTAGTACCAGTTGAGCATCATGTCAATGCCCATCACTGTATGACCACAGTGCACCCATCTTCTGATAATACTTCCAGCAGGATGATGTGCTAAATCATCTCAGACTTCTGGTTTCTTGAACATGACGATGAGTTCACTGTACTCGAATGCCCTCCAAACTCGAATGCCCTCCGGATCTCAATCCAGTAGAGTACCTTTAGGATGCGGTGGAACGGGAGATTCCCATCATGGATGTGCAGCCGACAAATCTTGAGCAACTGCGTAGTGCTTTAATATTAATATGGAGCAAACTCTGAAGGCCAATGGAGGTCCAACCAGGCAGTAGCAATGTGTACTCAGTAAAGTGGCCGGTGATTGTATACATGAGAATAGCTAGAAAACAAGTGTCTAGATAAATCATATGGGTCATCGACATCAATACGACGAAGGCAATTGAATATAGAAAAGTATATAATAATCCAATCCCATAGGTGGCGGTAATGCGCCAAAACCTGCACGCCCCCGCAACAAATCGAAATATGTCAACGAGAAACAGTATTTTGCGCATGCGCATCAGCTTGAGGACACGTTCTGCTTCCGGTTGCTGGCAGATGCCTGAACTTCAGGCACTTTAGGTGAGATGAAATGCATGAGTATTTGGAAAAAGTTAACAATATCACATATTTACAATTAGAGAAATAAAAACTTAAACCGTTTTGAGATTTCCGCATGTCTTCAATAATGCATTGATCACGCAGCTAATGTTGACATGCTAACATAGAGGTCCTGTACTCAATAACACGTAAAAACTAATTTACCAAGACTTTGCGTGGAAAAGATAAAATGTTGAGCTTTAGAAGTCAACAGCCTACAATGGGTCGCTGGGTTTTAAATCTGTTTTATTAAGTGTAAAACGTTAAAATAATCGGTTTACCTACAGTTCATCTGAAAGTATCTCGAACAAAATGTAGTGGATGCATAATACAAGAGAAATAAAAATAAAATCGATATTTGGTGCGTGCCTTGACAATAACATTGATTTTCTAGCGAATCTTGCACACAGTTTTTTAAGGAACATTGCGGGTAGGTTGTTCCAAACATCTGGAGAACTAACCACTGTGTGTTTAGGGCCATTTCCCCAACATACACTTCCCTGATAATATGTACTGCTTGTATTTTAAAACATTGAGAACACCATTATTCCTGCGTAACTCCCCCTTCCTAATTGTTAGAAATGCAGCCCCAAGTGATCAAGGACCATCCACCATGCTTAACTCTTCCCTACAGAAACACATTCCGGACCTTCGATTAACTTCCTCCTGCTACAGACAAATATGTCAAAATCATACTTGAGTCCCTCGGCTTTGTTTACGTCAATAATGTGGCTTTTTTTCTGCAGTTGTTCCATGACAATCACTCCTGACAAAACTTCTCCACACTGTTGGTGGGTGTAGCTGGTTACTGCCAATGACAAAGCCAGCTTTATTGTCAATTCTTGACATCTGAAGGACAACAATAGGAGACAGAGTAGACATTAACAATAAATACTGCACTTTTAAAGATTTCTCACATAAAATAGAGACATATAAGGCTAAAATTGGCTCCAAATACTGCATCTTCTGTTTTCAAAGGATAATTAACTTGAGTCTTGGCCAGCCACTGCATACGATCCTTAACGTTTCCCTTTTCTTCATGATTCTCCAAAACAGCACATTTTGGAACCCCATTCTGCTTTGAAATTCTTTTTTTGGGAGTGGCCTCGTTGATGCAACTATCTTGGGTCCTGTTGCTGTTGTAAGGTGTAAGCCTCCTACACAGCTGTTTCTGTTTCATGTCATGACTGCGTTTCAAATTAGTTTGTTCTTTATAGTGATCCTTTGACTCTTGTATTTCCTGTTTTCCTATCACTCAAAAGCAGGTAAATACTCCTCTATTTCTCTTTCAGCGCTGGTAATGCAGCCGCCTCTCCCGACCGCGGCAGTCAGAGAACTGGTTTGCACCTGTTTGCATCGAGACCCTGTTGCAGCTGATCTGCGCTGCAGCCTGTTTGTGGCTGCTGTCCAAAGCTACAAGTGCGATTCGGTGCTCAGACCCTTCCCTCCACGCTATCTGAGAGGAGAGAGCAAGGACTTCGAAGAGCTGGTGAAGAAACGGAGTTCTGCATGTTTTAGCTTTCAGATAAAGTTCGGTTGTGATTTGATGTTGTTGGTTACAGCAAAAAGACGTGGAGTCTTTGCCTAATGTGAGGGATCTGGTGCGTCTGGGACAGGGAGATGGTGATCATCATTTGGCATTGGTGCACTGGGTTCTCTCCTCCAAGAGTTTTGCTGTGAAGACTCTGCAAAAAGAGGAGGTATTATAAAAAATAAAGCCCTCTGAACCACTTGAGGGAAAGTTGTGAAATTTGGTACACCGACACAGTTGGCTCCTATGAGTAATCTGACCCAATTTGGACCCTCAAACTCTATAGCGTCACCACATCATTGTACCTCATGCTAATTAGCCACAGTTTTGAATTACCCGCAAAACCTATTTTCACAAACTTGTCCTAGAGAGAATGTCAAATTTTCACGAAATCTATGGATCTCAAGTTGAGGCAACAAAAAGTTTATGAATGCTGCATGAACAATAGTGAGGTAATTCTCACCAGAACACCTGCAGAGTTTCGGCACAGTGCCCCCATCATGGCCATTTTTAGTATGTCGGATATAGTTAATTTCTGTATTAAAGTGTCTTTTGGTCAGCAGTACTTAACGTTGACAGCTGGTAACAGCGCCATCTCATGGTCAAAGTTTTTAAACATTGTTATAAGACTAAAACGCTGCAATTTCCACGTTTTTGTTTGTGTCGCCTACAACCAAATGAAATGTGTTCATTTACCTGTTTGACTAATAAACCTACTTAAGTTACAATTTTTCTACGGAAATCAATGACCTCATGCAGGAAATGTTGCACTGTGTTTGAAGTCTCTAACACAGGCGTGCTCATTACGTCGATTGCTCATTACGTCAGTGCTACCGGTCGATTGCGGCGTGAAATTGAAACAGTATCAGCGGATAATCCGTCCCGTCACAGTTCAGTAAAGTTAGCTCTGCTCAATAGCTCAAGACCAGAATGTTCTTAGTAAACAAATAATATCTATTTTTAATCTGTGTTATGCAGCGGACGAACTACAAAACGTTTTTTATCAAAACATGTTTCTCGCGGTATTCCTAGAAACACATTACCGTCTATGAGCAACCCGCTGACATGGAATCACTTAGGGACCGTCTGCAAATTATCAGATCCAAAATATGTTTTACCCAGAATATGTTTCATAACTTCATTCTAAATTACTCTATTACAACCAAAATCAAGCAACACGCCACTCCTCACCTGCATATTGTACTGCGCGACTCAGTTTCAATAAAAAAATTGAAAAATTTATTAGAGCATCATTTTTATTCTTGATTATTTGGATCAAAGCTCAATTGCTCTCATAAAAATCACTCTATTACCATCAATTCAGGTCACACACAACTGTTCTAATGATTCAATTCAGTGCAAGTCATCAAATTAAACTCTTGGTTATTACAAAAAATGTAAATAATTAATTATTATGTGTGTTTTGTCAATTCCCAATAGATTTTAAAATAATTGTTTGTTGATTGATGTTTTACATCTTTGTAGCGGGTAGATCACTTTGATTTGGTCATTTTAAAAGTAGGTCGCAAGCTGAAAAAGTGTGAGCACCCCTGCTCTAACATAAACTCTCTAGTGCCATCTCTATCCAAAGTTTCATTTAAGTTACTCAAATAACAATCTTACATTCTAGTCTTATTTCTACCATGGCCATATTTAAAAAAAAAAACAAAACACATACTTTTGCAAACTCCTCCAAGGCCAGGACTTTTCGTCCGGATCATCTGTTGACTTTGAAATTCAAGTTCAAGTTGAATTCTATCTGTTTTGGAAATACTTCCAAACAATTACAATGTAACGCTTGCTAAATTGGTTCTAAGGCTATACCTCCAAAACACTTTAACATATTGACACCAAACTTGGTGGATGTCGTAACAACCAGGATCCGAGGTTGCATGCACTGTTTTGAGGTAGTGCCCACTAGTGGTCTGGAGATAATGAAAAAAAAAGCCTTTTAGGCTTACATCTTCCAAGGCCTTCATCTCCGTTCTAAACTTGTTCTAAAATTTTGCAAAATGTCCAATTTGAGCATGTACAAAAATGTACAAAAACTTTAGCTGCTATAGCCTTTTGTAAAAAAAAATCTGTCTTGGCAGTCTAGCCAAAACTAAAGATACCAATCTTACCATAGTTTACTGAACTTAGTGTCCACCATATTGAATTAGGTCAAAATGTACTTTTTTTAAACTCTTCCTGGATTGTCTGATTTTCACCAAATTTGAACCATATCACTTTTAACAAAAAAAATCTGCCCATAAATGTTACCAGTAACGGCATGGTGAATTCTATGCCATTGTGCCAAGTTAAATCTGAAGCTGTTTCTCAACCTGTTTGACATATTGGCACTAAACTTGTTGCGCGTCATCAGGACATATTGCTGAGCTCTCACAAAAGTTGGCAACATCAGAACCTTATAATAAAAACATCTTATAGCGCTCAAATCATTATTTTTTCCCCAAAAATATAAATGTAAAATGTTAATTTGCCTATATTCTCAAGTATGGACTGACCACTCTCTCACTCCTTCAGTTTGCCAGACTCAGCCAGCTGACTCAAAGCGATGGGGTTGCAGCACCAATCCCAGACTTTCTCTTTGAGCTTCAGTACAGTGATCTGCTGAACTCCAAGTTCGAGCGGACGAGAGCTGGTCGGGAGCTCATATATGCATTCCACGGCAGCCGATTGGAGAACTTCCACTCCATCATACACAACGGTTTACACTGTCATCTAAACAAGGTCAGAAAAGATTGACTATATGATCATACTACACCAATTCTAATCTCTCTGCAGCAGTTTCCTGTAGTTTTAGACATCTATGATTTGGTATTACAGACGTCTCTATTTGGGGAAGGCACATACCTCACCAGTGACCTCAGCATGGCCATCCTTTATAGCCCTCATGGGAACGGATGGAAGGAGAGTGTACTCGGGCCTCTGATTAGCTGCATCGCTCTCTGTGAAATCATAGACCATCCTGATGTCAAGTGTCAGGTGAAGAAGAAAGGTGGCTGCATTCGTTCAAATCCTGCATTGCTATTTGAAAATGGTGATTAGTTGTAGGAATTCACAGTGTGTGTTTCAGACTCGGAGAGCATTGACAGGCAGCGTCTGAGGGCTAGGAACAGTGAAGGTGGTGAAGTGCCTGAGAAGTACTTTGTGGTGACCAACAATGAGCTTTTGAGAGTCAAATACCTACTCGTTTATTCCCAGAAACGCTACAGATCCAGGTGAGATTGAAGTTACACCTTCTACCTTTCATTTGTAATTATTTTGTGCTTTCTTGACATCGTTTGAAATGTGGTTTCTAGGTTTGAGGAACAACCAGTTTCAGTTGTAAATGTGATAATGCTTTGTGTATGAAGTTATTGTCTCTAATATGTCACATCATGCCGAAAAAACACCTTTATCGCCACTGAGATAAACCATACTACAGCAGTAATTCAACCTTTTGTTGTGTTCCTGGAATTATCCTGGTAATGGGAGAGAGGATGTCTGACCTGTTTAACACTACGGCTCTAGCCAATAAGAGCGAGCCGGACTTTACAAGAGACTTGTATAAGAACGAAGAACACATGTTTTAAATTGCAAAAGAAAACTGTAATATGGCTAGTTTGCAAGCCAAGGTTCTTGCCTTTATTCCACTTTGGACCGGTCCCTTATGGCCTATCCTACAGGTGGTGGGCATACGGGAGGTTGCCTAATGTTGCTCCCTCAGACTGGGCCCTGACCACCAAGCACTTGCAAGTGAAACCCAGCCCTAGGTCTGGCTCCAAGGTGAGTCCCTGGCTGTGCCATACCGTGCCTTGTTGATATGTAAACAATTGGGAGATTGAACCGCTCTTTGTCTGGCCTGTTACCGAGGACCTGTTTGCCTTGGGAGACCATACCAGTGGCATGTAGCTCCCGACAAAAAAGCTCCAAGGATCACATAGTCATGTGGACCCCTCCACCACAGTAAGATGGTGGTTGTAAGAGGTGTTCCAGGCATGTCAATCTGGGGAAAACTCCTAGTTTGGCCACTGAGGTTCCTGCCTTTGACTGCCGCCCATTCCACCTTGCACCGGTCACTTGTTGCTTGTTGCTCTTTCAGGCTGGGGCCTGGCCACCAAGCGCTCGCGAGTGAATCCCAACCCCAGGCCTGGCTCCAGGTTGTGCCACACCATGCCTTGATGATATGCAAACCATTGGGTGGTTGAACCACTCCTTGTCGGGTCTATGACCTGTTTGCCTTGGGAGACCAGGATCTTTCAGGCATGCAGACCCCTCCACCACAGTAAGGTGCTGGTTCTAAACGGGCCTTGGAGAGGTGTTCCAGGCATGTCCCTCTGGGAAGAGGCCACACTGAAGACCTAGAACACGCTGAAGAGTCTGTCTCCTGGCTGGCCTGTGAACGCCTCAGTGTCCCACCAGCTGAGCTGGAGGAGGTTTCGGGGGATTTGTCTAGGCTTCTTCTGGTGATCAGAGGATGTTCAGAATAATCCAGGGAGACCATTGTTCAGGGATGTTTGTGGTGCTGCTCTTTGAACGTTTTTGATCAGTTTCATGAGAAAATGACAAACCCATTGTTAATCACTGGTGTTCACAGGCAAACTCGAGGGACGTCGTGGCTGGTCAGAAATCATTTCGCCGTCATGATGGCTCTGTATCTCCTGCTCCTCGTGTTCATCGGTGCCTTCAACTCATCTGCTTTTCAGTCTTTCTGGCACAGAATGTTCCGGTAACCCAGACTGCTCACGTCACATGCAGACGCTCGCAAAGTGCCTTTTACTGACAGACTAAAGATAGAGGAACGACACTCAGGAACCATTTCCACAACATGTTATTTGCACCTAGTCTTAATTGTCATACGATGTAGATTTCCACGAACACTGTGCATCTATTGGAAGATTAGCATTGAATGCTAACTACTAACTCATAGATGTAACCTTGCACCATGATTGCTGTGTGTTAGCATGTTGACTGATGAGTCTGACAACCACGAGCTGTGGTTTTAACCATCACTTTTTGAGCTAGACTGCAGGAGTAAAAATTCCATTATAGGGAAAACTAATGTTTTAAGGGTGATATAGACATTCATGCATAGATCAACTCAGCTATGCAAGAAGAGCCATGTTATTGGGAGTCGGAATAATTAGCTTTTATGAAAGTTAGTTGATATTGTGCATAACGTGACTGTAATAAGTATAGCATACATTAATTTCTTTTTCATTTTGGAAATAATAACAGTTGGTTCGTTAATATTTGATTACATGCCTAAAAAATAAAAGCTATAAGAATTACTAGTTTGCCTCAATGTTTTTTTTTTCCCCAAATAACGGTATTATCTTTATTTAAATAAAATGCATATTTGCATTTTTCATAATTGCAAACCACAACTCTGAATCACCGCTCTCCCTACCCCTCCCAGATCTAAGGCCCTCTTAAGCCTCTTTTTGTAGCTATATAATTTACAAACATGTATCACTTGGTTCGCAAATGCGCAGGCTTCTGGTTGGGTGCTGTTCAACATTTGTAGAGATCTGCATATATGTTGAGAAAAGGTGCTCCCGCCAATAGGTGGTGCTAGTCTTCCGGTGTGCAGTACTTGCACCAACCACAAGTTAATACGCAGGAAGACTATAAGTACTATCATTTTGATGTCGATAGTATGCAACTCTTTACAAATCGTGATACTCATTTGTAGATCGGAACAATAATATATATCGCTATGAAAATATGAGGTTGGTATGAGATGAGGTTGTACATTTAGTTGTGTTTATTTCTTGGAACAAAGGCATTGTTATTCCGTTTGAATCGTAGTAAAATTTACGTTCTGAAGAAACACAGACACAAAAGGTTTTAAGCAACTTTTATTAAATTAGAACTTTATAAAACAGTCCCATCCTCGTCTTTGCTGATCTTCATTCTCCTGGACTCACACAAGTAATCGGGAAAGCCACCTTTTCTGAAAGACCCTACGTTAAAGTTCAGTCTCTAGAGTGTCAGCACAGAGCGCGACTTGCTTGTTTTGCTTTTTAAAACAATACTAAAATGCTGCATTGCCTCGTTTAAGGGAGTTATTTAGTGATTCTTTTGGTCGTTGATTTTCCATAGTATGCATTCCTAGCTACACATGTTAACCTTGATGTATTATGCCTTTTCTAGGTTTCTAAACCCCTGGATTTATTCATTTTAAGCGAATTAGCTCACCTAGGAACAAAATATCATAAACATTATCTTTGAAGCATATGACCATTCCAGTGTTAAAGATATTGGGAGGAAGGGGCAACACCTGTGAGTTAAATACATTTTGCATAGATTGTCCAAAATGCAATAGTCTGCACCAAACAATGCTATAGAGTCGATTAGCCTGCAGTGGGATCAAGACCTTGACGTCTCATTCGTAATTCTGACAAACCTTGACCTAAAGTCACAAGAGGTCAAAGGAAAGTGAAGTTTATTAGTTCTCGTTTGACCTGGTTGAGGAGTACATGGCGTGGGATGGCATTGCTAGCGTGTTCTGACAGTAGGGTAAGATCATGCTGCTGAACGATGCGGTTCAACAATCAGTGCAGCCTTGGTCACATGAAGTCCTCGTAATCCTGTGCGTAGCCCCCGTCAAACTCCCCGTAGTCGGCCAAATCATCCTTCATCTTGGCTTTCAAACCACCTCCTGGTAAAACACCTTTCTTTTTCTTCTTTCCTTTGTTTGCCTATTGAAAAGAGAACATTTGGCTATAGAAGATAATCAACTCACTCATTCTGGACCACACCCTCGCTGGTTCCACCCTGATAGCGTGATTGGTGGAGGTTTGCATGAAGTGACTTTACTTCTCTCAATTTTACGCAATAAATGTATCAGTGATGTTCTTGTTTGTACCGTTGCTCTTCAGAATTATGCTCAAGCATTTCGAGAACCACCTAAAACTCTAAGGACACATATCCCAGTTTTGCAGGACTGAGTGTTGAGGTTATCTGCAGTTCATCAAATGACCTCTAGAGGCTTACTCCAAAAGTTCCAACTTAACGGCTACTAAAAATAGGGTTACACCCATCACCATGTTCTAATATGTATTGCTTAACCTTCAAGAAAACTGTGAGGGGTGGGATTTATATAATTTACATCAAGCCTTTTTAGTTGATGAAGGTTGTGTGTGTGTTTTTTTTTTTGTTTGTTTTAACCAGTCGAAACCTTCAGCCAATCAGGTATCTTTGCCTTTCTGAACCCTTTACCCATTTCTCGATTAATCCAAAGGGACTGTCTTTCAAGAAAGACTAAATGTAGCCAATTTGAGACTCCCAGTCCTTTGGCGGAAACATAAGTTAAATTGTGCCAGATGTAAATACATCCTTAGTATTTGGGAACTGTAAAGTGGGCATTTCAAGGTCTTTGAATTTCAATTCGCAGTTCCATCCAACTACAAGCCTTAATCAAAAACCATGGGCACCAAACAGGATCTGACCAAACAAGTAGTACCAACGAAAAAGAGTTTCACACTGCCATATCGGATCCATTTTTCACAAGGTGAACGATCAACGAAAGCTGGCTCTTTTGATAACTATAAAAAACACTCGCTTGGTGGCACTCATCCCATATCCCCCGTGTGGAGCGAAGTGCATCTCTTGTACCATAAACTCAATTTTCAGGAAGGGAGCATCACTGCATTAATATTTCCCCGATCCAGAAGCCATTCGAAGATTTGTGCAGATCTTAATTCGGATCGGTGTGTAGAGGCCTTCGTGCTCTGAGTTCACAAGCTTTATTGCTGCCACCTAGAGGCTGCAGGATATTACACACTAACTACAAATCGAACAAATCGACCCTGACATTATTAGCTTTATGAACTTTCAAATTGTTGTATTAGTTGGTAATAAAATATATATATATATATATATATATATATATATATATATATATATACACACACACTTTTTTTTTAAGATAATTGTGATGCGTTTTTCGTGAACTTAATGTTTGGCTGCACCTAGTTATAGTAAAAGAAAATGCTTTAAAGATTCATGAACTGCTCCCTCCCTCTTTCTTCTATTAACTCAGGATTAGACTAAAGCCAACCCGATGCAAGTATTGTTTTTATTCAAAAATATAACATGAAGGTGTTAGTGTTGTTTTGTTTTAAACAAGAGTTATGACGCATAATTTACAAGGTACAACAGACCCAACATCAATGCCATCTAGTGGGGAAAATCTAGTGGAAGCTCAAGGCCTGTGATGTATGTAGTTAATAAAAAATGCCTTGCATAATGGCGTATAGTTTAGAGGACGTTCGCGTGGTTTTTTTTTTATGCAATTTTCAAATCGTTTTGAATTTTTCTTCCAATTTATGTTGTTTCAACACTTTTGATTTTATTATGCGACATGAAAACTGTTTGTTCCCCATTTTTGACGTAAGAAATGGCTATTTACTGAGAATTATTATGTAATATAACGAGAAAATACTTGTGGGTAATTAGGGGTGTAACGGTTCACGGTATGTATTGAACCGTTTCGGTACGGCCTGTTCGGTTCGGGACACTTGCGTACCGTTTCGGTATTCTGTATTTTTATTAAATGATATAAATGTATTATCAGCGCGATATTAAGCGCAGCGCAACAATGTTCCTAGGTGAGTTTCCGCACGGACGCTATTGACTGACGAGCACGAGAATCATATCAAAAGCGAAAGAGAAGCCAGAGCTTGAAGACCCTCTCACCTCACTACGGTCTCGTGTTTGAGAACACTTTCGCTTCTCTGTTAAAAGACATAACGGGGATAGACGAGTGGATAAATTTAAAGTTGTATGCCGACATTGTTCCACGGAGATCGGGCAGGCAACACATCTAACATTTTCTACTGCTGTATTATGCCAGATCTGTGCTCTCTTCAGAAAATGTGGATAGGTAATCTATCCTAACTAGTTGCAGTATTTCATTTTTTATTTAAAAAAAATTTGTTTTTCTTAATAAAGAGTGCAATTTATTTAAAATATCACCCAAATGTGTCACTTTTATTTATTTTATGCAAGAATTCTACTGTGTATTGGCAGCTTTTCAAAATAAAGATTATGTAAGTTCTTATTGTTTTGTACCGAACCGAATGAACCGAACCGAACTCTCCAAGACACTGTACCGAACCGAATACGATTTTAGCGTACCGTTAACACCCCTACACTTATTACAAATATTGTAACTATTTCTTACCTTTTCTTGCCTCTGCTTTTCACTCAGTAATACTGTTAAAGAGGTGTTGATTTTCTTCAAGTCGTCAACTTCCACTGCAAAAACAAATAAAAATCACACTAATGCGGGATCGACTTTGTGGAACCGTGGGATAGACTGAGCGAACTTACAGGAAAGACACAGGTCCCTAAACAGCGTCTCTAAAAAGCTGGAGTAGTGTATCGACTTCTCATAAGGAGAGATCTTTTCTTTTAACAACCGCTCAAACTCTGTGAAGTCTTCTTTTGACGTGGGACTCATGGCATCGAGTCCTGGTACATTATTTGATACTACACCTGTAAAAGACAGCAGGTGTTTACTACTCAAGGCTTTCATTGTTGCGGTACATAAATAATGGCGAAAAGGAAATGGTAGCACCCACCGAAGGCTTCTTTTGCTAGTTCCAGGTCCGAGTCCTCCTGCAGCTTTTTCACTCTGAGTTTTTCTGCCAGTTCTTCTTCAGGTGTGAGCGGCGTGGTGTCTTCTAACTAATCACAAATACATTTATTTACGTGATTAGTAAATGGTAAACAGAATCACTTAGTAAAAACATCAATCATTGAATAATGTTGGCTTGTTTTTCGCCTTGGGGAGATTATAAGTCTGCACAATAACGTAAACAAACACAGCGCAAAAGTATTTATAAAGATTTAGAGTTGACTAATAATGGCTGTTGAAAATAAACGAGAAAAGGAAACATCTTTAAAAGCGTAACATCAGAAAAATGGGTGTTTTGTTTATGTTAAACATAGTAACATAAAAAAAAAAAATTCCTTAGCAACCAAACTATTTATCCTAGCAACCACATTTTCTGAACTCTGTCTCAGCTTTGCTATACGATAAGACACAAAGAGGTTGGTTTATACAACTTTTAGTGACAAAAGCAACACAGCATTTCGCTGACCCCTGCATAGCAACCAGACTGCTTATCCTAGTAACAAATTTGCCAGAACCATAGCTCCGATTTGGAAAATCATAAACACATAGGGTTGACATATCACTCTTGGTGACATAATGTATGTTCAGTCAATGACCCCTACATACAAACCATAGCAACCAAATTTGCATATAGAACATCATAGAGACATGGGGGTTGGATTATTTTACTTGCTTAAAAAATGGTTTAAATGTGAATTTTACCAGCCAAATGTAAACGTTGGAAAGAGAACACGTTTTTTTCTAAATTTAACATTTATGGATTTATTACATTATGCAATTAAACTCTTTAAATAAATATTTTTTAAATACACTGCTGCATACAATACCTTGCCTTTTTGCCCAGTTTCACTCAATTTTTTTAATAGAAAGGCAACACTAATCTCTACGTCAACAATAGATGAAGTGAGGAAATGTCGAAACTCACTCGTTTTCGAAGCTCCTCTTGCTTTTTCTTTTGTAAATTCTCCTTCTCCTTTATCTTTTCGCTGAGTTTCTTTTTCTCTGTAGGTTTAGCCTCTGCAAATGAAACGTAAACAATGAGTTCATTGCAATCATGGGATTTTGATGGCGCGCAGAATTCACAAGAGCGGAAATTAAAGATTTTATTTAAAGAATAAACATGCAAACAATTGATTCCAAGCAGTATTTTGTCTGTAAAAAATTGTTTATACTAATGAAAAGAGAAAATACATCAACTTTTGTTTTCTAAACTGTGGTAATATTCTGATATGTTTTACATGTTTAAAAATAACTTACCAGACTTTTCCTCCTCTTCTTTTTCTTCTTCTGCCTCCTCATCATCCCAATTATCCTATAGTAACCAAAATAAGCTTTTAAATCACATAAAACGTCTGTGAGTGAAATCAGAGATTTAAAAAAATGGCTAAAGATAATAATCCAATTATTTGAGATAATCAACAGATGGCAGATATATTCTATGAGTTGTTAAATGTAACAAAAACATTGTTTTAGCTAGCACAACAAAATTTTACGGCAGCCGTCGTACGCAGGCGTACATCTGTCAAAGCCTGAATCACCACCACGTTGTTTTGACACTCCAGAGTTAGCAAGAGTAGCTAGGTTCAGTTAGCTCACCTTAACTTCTTCATTAATCCTAACCGCCAAAATAAACATAATTTAACCTTTGAACTGATAATGTAGTCTTTACTAACTTTTACATCGTCTTCTTCATCCTCGCCTTCCCATTTGTCATGAACTGCCGCCTTTTTAACGGGCTCTTCGGGCTCGAAACTGTCCGCATCTGGAAACAGGATTAGACGGATTACTTTCTGACAGCCTTTATTTCATATAAAAGTTTACTAAATGGGATGTATAATTGACAAGTGGGCGATAATATGGGGAAAATAACGATGGAGTTCTAAGAAATTCTCACCCCAAGAATCTGCATCCGCCATGATGTCGGAATCGCTGAAGGGAACGAAGAGCCGAAACTGAACACACGCTGCACGGGAACTTCCGGTAATGTCAAAATAAAAGCCCAAATACCTCGCTAAAAAGTAAATGAGTCGAACTATTAAACATATTAACAATTAAACAAAATTATTTAATATTTATTGATCTCGGACAGTCTGTGTATTGGTCAAATTAACCACAGCATTAGAGAGTAAAAGAAATGATGATTCCCTAGAATAAAACAGAATAATTAATAGAATAATTTCTTTAAACACATACAGTTACTCAATTAAGTTATTTAATTGCAAGATAATTTAAAATTATATGATGATAAAATTAGATTAAGCATATGCTTTACAGTTGTAGCATGTTGTTTTTGGTGTAAAACTGTATAAATTGTTGTGTCAACATTGTCCAGACAACAATTGAGTGTAAAATACAGCTGTGTCATTAATGTACAGGCAACAGTTTACAAAACATTAAAAAACATTGTAAACAACAATTGAATCAATGTAAAAATATAGAGCTGCCAACCCATAATGTAGAGGCAATAATTGAGTGAAAGTAAAAATATATAGTTGCAATCAACACCATTTTGTCATCAAAGAGTATGAGATCAGGGAAGCCCAAAAACCCAGCATGAACTTTTGCTGCTGGCTACACACGAAGACATCTACTTATTCGTAGCTTTGAATACAGGGGTTCCGCTGATCAGATTATGTGGAATTCGGAGATTATCAAAAGTGGTTAGAGCTCAAACCCCATTAAGGTGGCCGGCTTGATTGAGATTGTGGTGGGCAAAGCTGTTGGGACTCATTTTATAGTCTCTGACCACAATCTGGGCATGATTGGTGAGAGACGGACGGTCATGCAAAAGATTTTAGATAAGATGGAGACCAGTGATAGACTTTAAGTATCTGTGGAATTGGCAGATATTGACCAAAACCTCAAAAGAAGATTTGTTATTCGGCTTTCCCTCATCTCTTCAAGATGGTCTTGGACAAGGCTGTCATTGAAAGTCAAAACAACTTTCCAGTGAGAACAAGATAACAAGATGCTCTCACTCCTTTTGAAGGACAACAACCTTTTCATGCTTCTACCCACCGGTGTAAATCGAACAGGTCCAACCCGTGCTTGTTATCTACAAACCCCCCATGATTTTGTTCTCTTGGACTCGTTTGATGGAAACAGTGCTTTATTCGCAATTATTTTAATGTGACTCCATTCCCGCACATAACATAATTCGAACTTTGCATAGAATGTGTTTGTGGTTGGATTTTGAGGCAAGAATTAAACGAACGTAATAAATATAGTTCTACATGAAACAATAGTGTAAACGAAGCATATTCTTTGTCGAAGTTCAATAGTAGCGTTACAGATTGTCCAAAAAAAAACTAAAATGATATAAATGACTAAAAGAAAGCATTTAAACGCTCAAACAAATGTCTTTCAAGAGTAGAATATTTTTGATTAGTTGATCCTGAAATACTTTTACAGGCTAAACGGTGTGACTGTCTCTTTAAAACGACCCGTAAAGTGCCTCACTGTCCCGGGATGCTGAGGGTGAGTGTTTCAGCTTCATGCAGGTTCCTCACAGCATCCTTGTTCCACGAGAAGACATGTCCTAACATTTGTTCTGTGAAAGCTTGGCCATTAAACGACAGTATTCAGTGTGGAAACCACCGACTCTGGTAAGCACGTTTAAAATAATTAATGTGCTTAAACATGCACGTTTAAATAGTAGAACACAAGTAGTATATACCACACACGGAACCCTGCACCGTATGCTGATGTGGTGCTTGTTATCGTCGTTTGGTTGCTGCGTTGAATAAAAGCTAGCTGTTGTCAAGCGCGTGCACGTGCATGGTGGTAACCGACTCATCAATGACGCCGAAACGCGACGTATAATCCACAATGTTCTTTCGATAAGAGATGACACGTTTCAAGAGATGGATTAAGGAAAAATATTGCCGTTTAGTGCGTTGTTTACGTTTGCCACCGATTTGTCTAGGGCCAGGCTGTTTGGCGTCAGGGTCGATGGACATTGCAGCATTTTTGTGAAGCGATCCCTGGAAAAAGCAGGTTGTGACGTCACAACCGCTGGGTTTGAGGCTTTTTTTGTCCCTCAATGAGGTTTTATAAACTTTTCAAAATAGTGCTGCCGAGGACTCTACCAGTTCATGTTAATTTGACGTTAGTAATGCGTGGTAAACCAAAACAAGTTTGGTTTTAATATGTACCAGCTAATAAGTGCATGGGGATTATGACGTTAATGGCCATTATGACGCCAATGGTTTATTTGTTAAGGGGCTTTTTATTTGTCATTTATTTTCAAACAATTTTCAGCAAGATTTCAAAGTATTCAAAATGGTAAAATGCTAGTTCAATGTTGTGTCCTGTATTATTTAACGCTAACATGTGTTACAACAAAAATATTGAGTTTTTGCATTTTTGTTGTGAAATTTTGTGAAAACTTTCAAAAATAAAATGAAGTTAACATTACACCATGCACAAATTTGCTGACTATTGTTGAACACAAAGGAACATGAGGATAGACAGCTATCTCTGCCTGTTAGACGTTTCCTGCTGAGCTAATAGTGATACGAATGCGTTCAATTACACACATTGACAAAAACTCACATTTTCAGCTTAGGTTAGCTGTTTTCCTATTGTAAGGTCTGAGCCAAATCCCAGAGTTTAACTGAAGCTGACACTATTAGTTGCAAGAGCAATACACATCAACTGTATATTTGTTATTGTAAGTATAAAACTAAGAGAACGTTGGTGACTACTGTTTCATTCTACATATTATTCTCATAACTAGGTGATTAGTTGTTCTCTATAAATTAAGTATAAATTTATTTGGCCATCTGTCAATGTTATTTTTTTTACTTTTCAGTCAGAGATCCCAACACAAAGAATACACACTTCTGAAAATGTCTGTATTTAATGTATCGTTTTTGTACTTAATGCTGTCGGATTGTTAAACAATATGCTGACCACCATTAAGTAATATCGCAATATGTGGATTGTAATATGAAATTGTCTTTACAAACATGTAGCCAGAAGGTCTTTCGATAGAGTTTCACAGCAATACAAATGTACCACCAACAACATAACCAGGTATTAGCAAGCTGTACCTATTAAAGTGGCCGGTGATTGTATGTAATCAATGCTTGTAAAATGAAAGCAGTCAAACAGCAACATTGAGAACTGATGGATTACTAAGATGTTCTTTACCTTAACAGATGCATCAAAATAGCTTCGTCGTTTGATCACAAATCAGAAACCCAAATTCTGTTCAATAACTTGAAAAGGTTATATTTTTTTGTAAAAAAAAAAAAAAAAAAATCCCCCAGGATCAACATCTTTTAGCCAAAAGGCCTAAATTAATTTTTTTATCCTGAAGAATCACACGAGGCCCCAGGCCCCTTTTTATCCTTAAAATAATACAAAATTAAGTCATTTAACCAGAAAATTGACAAAAATAAAGTAGAAATGCTTGTTTTTCTAACCCTTTATGCATAAAATGATTGTTTTTATCCTGAAAATTTCCATGAGGCTCCATGACCCTCAATTATGTCATTTAAAAAGTTTTAAAAAGGCATATTTTTAACCCTCAAAATGCACCCAATTAAAGCCTTTAACCCTGAAAGTTGAAACTTTTACAGGAACCGTGTTCCAAAAGAAAGATTGAAATCATGACATTGTGGTAAGAAGAAAGTCCTGACCCAGGACATTTTTCTTCCCTTTGAGACTGCTCATGTCGCTCCAGGACCTTCTCATGGACAAATGAAGCAATTGGCCAACTGAGTCTCACTGTCCTCCATATCCCCTTTTGTTTTTGCCTTTTTCCTTTAAATGACGATTCCGGTAAAACTCGTGTAGTTTTGGGCAGGTAGCTGATTATCTTTTGGTGGTAAAATTGATTGAGCCGCTAGCAGTTTCACGGGTGTAACAAGCCAAGAATCATCTTAACCCCGTAGCCGTACCTCAAACATACCAAACTAGCAGATCATTCAGAGAATTCTCCTTGGAAAACTTTTTATTCAAACGTAACTTTTTACATAAACGTAAATTGTCATTTCGATGTATTTGTAGAGCTGAAGCTACTCATGGCTTCCAGGAGACCACCCTCCAGGAGCATCGTTTCAGGGCTCAACTCATCTACCTCCAGTTCTGAGTCAAGCGGAAAAGTCTCCAGAGAGGAACTGTCTCCCGTTGAGTCCGGGGACATCCAACATGACGAGCTGGATTTCAAAACGTCTCTTTCTACCGCAGCTGGGATTTCTCCAAGTGGATCTTCGGATGATTCCTCACGAGCCGGAAGTCCCCCACATCCCGACAGCATGGAGGAGGACTCGCTGTCAGAGTACGATAATGTGGGATCTGAGAATGAGCATGACAATGAGGAAGACGAGGAACTGCAGACCGAAGCAGACAGAATGACTTATTATGTCCACTGCTGTCCCGAGGACGAAAGCTACATGGAAGGACTGGACTGTCACGAAGGAACGGATGGTGTAGAGTGTCCCGGGACTTCTCGGATCATTCCGGAAAGACCCAAACAAGAGGAAACTTGGAAGAACTCACAGTCAAGCTACTACAAAGTTGCACAGCAAGATACAGCTACTATAGTTTACCGGCAAGCGGAGCCTATCACAGAGACAGCATTCGTACAAGCACCAATGGCGGAAGATGAAGAGGATGTAGATGAAACGGATGAAGAAGAAGATAGTGAAGAAGAGGACTGTGAAGAGTTGAACAACAATGAGATCCAGCATGACTGCGATTGTTCAGATGTCTTTCTCAGAGATGAGAGAAGTCGTCCGAAAGATTGTAGCCATGTTAAAGTTGCTCAAAAAACCCAACATGTCCCACAAGCGTCAGCCTGCGCTCCAAGGTATCGAAAAGAAAGAGTTCGGGAAGGGATTTCAAGTAACTTCCCAAAAGATGGTGGTGCCGTATTAACCAGAGAAGGCAAAGACCCCAATCACCTTTTTAAATCTCGAGGACGTCATTTGGAAGAAAGCGTACGCACCAAGGTCCATCAGGGTGCCTCCAGTAGAGCTTTGGTTAAGAAAGGAACTTGGAAAACAACACACAGCCTGAAACACTCGACCGGCAAAGACGAGAACAATGCACATTGCCAAAGAAAAAGCCCAAATGGCGATACACGCAAAGGAGGAGATTTTCACAAGCCAAAGACTGGAAATGAGAAGAAGATCTGTGGGTTTGTGGAAGAGGAAAAGATTGATAACGAAGTTGAGAACAAACTTGTAATTGCTCCAAACAACTCCGGCAGGTCCAAAGTTGTATCTGCTGAGAAAGCATCTGTGGAGAGTTCCCATTCCACATCGTTTAATAACAGAGAAACCCAATCCAACGCCTTCCCCAACAGATCTGTACCACTCCCGGACAAACAAGTGCAAGAATCCCCGAGGAAATCTGTGGAGAGTGAGAAGACAAGACCCAGTGAGGAGCGAGTAAGTGTTTATTTTTTTTAGATTTTTAAATTAAAAGTCCTACTTTGTCATGAAATAATTCTAGGGCATTCAGACATTTGTGGGATTTGCACGTTTTAGTGACGACATTTGCATTCAATCTCTTAATTTTAGCCTTAGCCACAGCGACTTATGGAAACACTCATATTTTTCATAACGTCTACTCCAATCATCTCAAAACTTCTCAAAAAAGTTCTGCATACTTTCGCAAACATTGAAACATGCTGTACTCCAAAAGACCTACAAGGGAATGCAAATAAGACAAACTCGTCCACAATTTTATTAATGTTCAGTCCACGATAGTACAATCCAACAGCCCCAGGATTCTTTATCATAAAGCAATGAAAAATACTAAAAGTCTTACTAAAAAATTGTTAAAGTCTTGCATTCTCAGAATTGCGTGTTTGTACCAAAAATTGCTTTTTTGTTTTAAGAAAAAGTCTGAATTTTTATTATTATTCTTTTTTAGAATTTTTATTACAATTCTCAGATAAAAAAGCCAAAATAGTTCATAGCTTTGTGATTTAAATGTCTGGTTTTTACAACTCCAATAATGTTTTAGGGAGTCTACATGAATTGTGACACCAAACTATAACGTTACGTTGTTTTTCCGTTTTGCAGACCCAGAAAAATCTCCCTTTTCCAAGCTTTGTGGATAGTAAGTTTGGATCGTATTCCGTTTCATCTGTGCTTCATAGTATTACAATTCATTCATCACATCCCTCTTCCAGCCCCTGGACCATGTGAGCCAGAAGATCTGATCAACGGCATCATCTTTGCCGCTAACTTCCTTGGCTCAACTCAGCTTCTCTCCGTCAGAAACCCTACCAAAAGCATGCGGATGAAGCAAGCGCAGGAAGCTGTGGACTCTGTCAAGGTACGTAAAGTTCCTATAGATGCATATTTGAACCGCTCTTCCATGACGTTCTTCATCAGAATCTTCATGGTGAAGTTTTATACAGTTTATTCAAGAACAAAAAAACATCAAAAGCATAAGATTATTATAGATTCTACCCCAACAGGCACAATGATCCAAAATATTTGGAAGGAAACCGTTGAAAGAAATGACTTTCTGCTATTGTCAGATGTTTCAGTATTGCTAGATGTTCCCTGAGAGTCCAGCAGATGACGCCATTCTCTGTTTTTGTTCAGTCGTTAGACGGTGAAGGTCAGAACTCCACAGAGATCGACTTGTTCATCTCAACAAAGGCCATCAAGGTGCTCAATGCCGACACGCAGGTACAGAGGAGCATTTAATAACATTTGTTTCATTATTTTTGAACAATTCTACACATAAAACGCAATCTTTGAAGCTGCATTAAAACAAAAAATGTAAACATTCAATGTTAATAATTTCACAATTTATACTGTTCCCTGTTCACTGAGCTCTTGTTCCAAGCACATGGATAGCGAGGCAAAGGGGAGGAAAAGAAATAGCACAACTAGCGTGCAAGTAATTGGGATAATCGCACCTTGGAGAGGATAGTGAAACAAAACCCAATCAAAAATATAGGTGGAATTCACAAGAAGCTGGAGTGCTCCTTGAACCACCATACACAGTCGCATTCCATGTGATAAGCCATTCATGAATGGCGTCAGAAGCATCTCATTTGGGCTACAGACAAAAAGGACAGGGTTGCTGCTGAGTCTGATCAAATGAAATGCAACTTTTGCTTTCACATCAAGGTTCCAGAGTCTGCAGGTAGAAAGGGGAGGCACTGAATACATGTTGATTGCAACGTCGGATTGGGGTGACATCTGCTGGTGTTGGTCCACAGTGTTTTCTGAAGAGCAAAAGGCCAATGTCAGTTTCTCGTTTTGACTGGAATTAGTGGAAAAAAAGGAACTTTTACATGGTATTTTAATTGTATGACCAGCTCATGTAGTACTTTTCCTCCCTGTATTTATTTATGTTCTCTCAAAGAACCAACGGCTATTGTTCAAGCGCCTGAGTCCTGATCTCTGTTCACAGGAGACACTGATGGATAACGCTCTACGCACCATCTCATACATCGCGGATATCGGGAGTCTGGTGGTGCTGATGGCCCGTCGGCATCCCCCTAACGACTCGGACACAGACAGCTGCAAGCAGTACCGCATGATCTGCTACGTCTTTGAGTCTGAAGATGTGAGAGGCTTCTCTTCTCTAGAATTGGAATTTATAACAAAATGCTGGATAATAATCACCAAGAAATGCAGAATAAAATATTTGGTGCTAATGGCACATTTGCATCCCTTTACCATGAATCTAATCACTATGTAGGAAACGTTTGTTCACGGATGCTGTTTTTGCATTTATTCCTGACTGTGTTGCGCTGCTTGGTTCTTTCCACCCTCTCGATCACCAATGAGCACTGTGTCGTCACAGCCTCCTTAAGTGTCTCTCCACGTTCTTCATCCCCCTCCTCCTCGTCCACAGGCTCAACTGATCGCACAGTCCATCGGTCAGGCCTTCAGCATGGCCTACCAGGAGTTCCTCCGAGCCAACGGCATTAACCCCCGAGAGCTGAGTCAGAAGGAATACAGCAGCATCCTCAACTCGCAGGAGATGTACAACCACGACCTCGTCCACTTCTCCAACTCTGACAACTGTAAAGAGGTGAAGAAAACAGGGACGAGCTGCTTTGTGTCCTGAGCAAGTTCAGATGTCCTACAAATATCAAACGTTCTGTTTTGTAAACCAATATTTCAAAATATAGCTTTTATATATTTTTATCTCATAATCATTACAAGCTTTTGTCTCATAATATTTCTTTATAGCCGGTTTAGAACCTTTTATCTTGATTATTGATTTTAAAGCCAGATTACAACCTTTTATCTCATATTCATTACTTTAAAAGTCAGTTTATAACTTTTTATCTCATAATCATTACTTTAAAGTCAGTTTACAACCTTTTATCTCATAATCATTACTTTAAAAGTCAGTTTACAACTTTTTATCTCATAATTATTACTTCAAAGTCAGATTACAACTTTTTATCTCATAATTATTACTTTAATAGTCAGTTTACAACTTTTTATCTCATAATCATTACTTTAAAAGTCAGTTTACAACTTTTTATCTCATAATTATTACTTTAAAAGTCAGACTACAACTTTTTATCTCCTAATTATTACTTTAAAAGTCAGATTACAACTTTTTATCTCATAATTATTACTTTAAAAGTCAGATTACAACTTTTTATCTCATAATTATTACCTTAAAATGAGATTATAACCTTTTATCTCATGATCTTTACTTTAAAAGTCAGATTATAACCTTTTATCTTATAATCTTTACTTTAAGTCACTTAACAACTTTTTATCTCAAAATTATTACTTTAAAAGTCAGATTGCAACCTTTTATCTCATAATTCTTACTTTAAAATGAGATTACAAGCTTTTATCTCATAATCTTTACTTTAAAAGTCAGAATTCAATCTTTTCTTTCAGAATTATTACTTTAAGTCAGAATTGTGAGTTATTTTAGTATCCCTACCCCTTATCTTGATCATTGCCCCCTGTTCCCCTCACTGTGTGTTCAGCTCCAGCTGGAGAAACAGAAGGGCGAGATGTTGGGTGTGGTGATTGTGGAGTCGGGCTGGGGCTCCATCCTCCCCACAGTCATCCTGGCCTGTCTCCTGAACCATGGCCCAGCCGCACGCTCTGGGAAGCTCAGCGTGGGTGACCAGATCATGGCTGTCAACCACACCAGTCTGGTGGGGCTACCCCTCGCCACCTGCCAGGCCATCATTAAGGTGTGCACATGTGTTTAAAAGCACTTTTCTTTCTTTAAAATGTTTATTGTGATTTATTTGTATGTTTCAGGGCCTGAAGAATGATGAGCAGGTGAAGCTGAGTGTGGTCAGTTGCCCACCGGTCACAACCGTCCTTATAAAGAGACCAGACCTGCAATACCAGCTCGGTTTCAGCGTCCAGAACGGAATTGTACGTGCTCACTACATTTTTATCTGTGCCGTTATAATTTAACACAATCACTATATCCCACATTCTAACAATACATATTGAGTCATAACTAAAGTACTAACTGAAAATAGACCACTAAATAATTTTTTTCTGCACGTATTTTTCCAAATACAGATATTATAGCTGTAATAAAAGTTTTTTTTTTTAAACCACAGTGTGTTTTTATTTTATTCATAAATCTCACATTTATATTTAAAATGCAATAATTAAACACTTAAACACATAAAACTGAACTGATGAAAATAAAAAAAAAAACATTTTAAATGGTCCAATCCAATTAATAATTTAATTAATCAATTTGATCAATTTACAGTAGATGGCGATATGCATATAAGAGTTTGTAATTCAGCAAAAAAATATGTATTTTTTATTTTATTTTGAGAATATTCACGGATGAATTTTTGCTCATTTACTTTTATTTTGTACTCTGTTTCATGGATTCTTTGTGAGTTGTAGGGGTTATATGTGGCTGCCATATTTACAGGCATTTAATATGTAAATGCTATCTCTGGTGCTCCAGCAGATGTATGCATTATACATTAAAAGGTTTAATAAACGCCATTTTACTTTGTCTGATTATACAGAATTTCTATTTGGAAGAAAATGACCACCATCTTGTTATAAGGGCAGCTTATGCTGCTCACTGATTGGCTGACACACTGCATATACAGCTTTCTGATTGGCTGATGCACGTGTGGACTGTTTTACTTCCTGTCTGATGCACAAGAACTCTGCAAACCGGTGAAAAGGCTGCAGTTTATACAGCGTTTTCACTCTGCAGTTCATTTTACTGATGGACTTTTAGTGCATTTGGGTTGTTCCCTCGATGACCTGTGACGCTGTTGGGTTGCAGATCTGCAGTCTGATGCGTGGAGGGATTGCGGAGAGAGGAGGAGTCCGCGTCGGACACAGAATCATCGAGATCAACGGACAGAGCGTGGTGGCTATGGCACATGAGAAAATCGTCCATGCCCTTTCGGTGTCCGTGGGAGAGGTAGAGTTTGATGCATCTGTAAAGTTCACCCATAATCCATCCAGTCACAGGGTTTTAGAGAGGATTTCATATTTCAGCATCTATTTTTTTGACATTTTAAGTCAACAATTCCTTGACCATTTCAGGGAAAGATCTGAAATAAATCCAGTTGACAAAAGAAAAGCAATGGCAGCCTATTTCTGTGTTTATTTTTAATTTCCAGGGCGTAACACACATACTTTTCGTTCAATTTGAGCTTAAGATTAGCAGAACTCTATGGTAAAAAAGGAGGGATGGATGTATGTAGATATATATTATATTTATATGGCCACAGAAATTTATAATAAATAAAAAAGGAACCAAATATAAAAAAAAAAAAAAAATTGTTTTTGTATTTATTTATCCATTTGTTTCTGTGGCCTTATGCTAATTATGTGGGCGGGCCTAACTTCAGTCTATGATGCTGCTGCTGCTTCTTCTGTGCGATATTTAGTTATTTATGGAATTAATTTCATGTTGTGACCAGAAAAAGTTTGACAAACAAGTTTTGCAAACTAGTAATTGAATAATTACAAATAATGTCTAAAAAGATATATTTAAAAAATATATATTTGTAAAGGTTAATTATTTTAATTATTTAATTATTGAACTTGTTTTGCAAATATGACCCCAAATTGATTCCATAGTTATTTATTTATGAATAGATAGATTTATTTGTACATTTGTTTCTTTATGCATATATTTTCAAGCTTAAAAGCTCTTGGTGAATCCTACAACGAATCAAAATCAGGAAAAAAAAAAACTTGATCTCTGTTTGTCTCATAACATTTTTCGTGTTTGATTATTGATTCCATTATTTTGGAGCTGGTGCACGACACGAAAGCCTTTACAAGGAGCTCTTTGCTTTTTTCCAACAGATTAACATGAAAACGATGCCTGCCGTCATGTTCAGACTGCTGACTGGTCAAGAGACGCCGGTGTATATATGAGGAAACGGCACCTTTCATGCAAATTTATGAAAAGAAATGTTTACAATTCCTTGGGGAAACACTGTTGAAGATTCTGTCGCTCTACATTTAGAGGCAGCATGCGAAGGTCTAGATTCTGTTCGTTCGATCAACTAGTGCATACCGACGGAACGCTCTTTCAAGCCTTTATTTTAAACGGGATATCAGATGCCTGTTTCTCACAAGTTAATCAGATGTTTAGCATATTTCCATAATTTACTAAAGTGATGCTTCTCTGTGGAGTTTTAAAAGAAGGCCCTTTTACTTCTTCAAAAACACTGTTTCAGTTTTTCGGAGTACAGCTAATTCAGACTTTTTCCTCGTATGTGACCATTGATAATAGTTTAACCAGGAAAAAATATAACTTACCAGTCTCCATATGTGAAAGTAAATCAGTCACCAATACGACCAACAAACAAAGATTTTCCAACATATTTTTTTTGTGCTTTTTTGATGATGAGAGCGTTCCATATGAAGCCTAACTAGTGTTCGTTTACCGTAAAAAAACAAGGCTGAATGCTATGAACAGATTGATTTTAGAAGGTGTTCAGGTATCCACCAATACGACCAACAAACAAAGATTTTCCAACATTTTTTTTTGTGCTTTTTTGATGACGACAGTGTTCCATATGACGCACAACTACTCTTCGTTTACCGTAAAAAAACAAGGCTGAATGCTATGAACAGATTGATTTTAGAAGGTGTTCAGGTATCCACCAATACGACCAACAAACAAAGATTCTCCAACATATTTTTTTTGTGCTTTTTTGATGACGACAGTGTTCCATATGAAGCCTAACTAGTGTTCGTTTACCGTAAAAAAAAACAAGGCTGAATGCTATGAACAGATTGATTTTAGAAGGTGTTCAGGTATCCACCCATGCGACCGACAGCCATTAAACAAAGATTCTTCAACATATTTTTTTTGTGCTTTTTTGATGACGACAGTGTTCCATATGAAGCCTAACTAGTGTTCGTTTACCGTAAAAAACAAGGCTGAATGCTGTGAACAGATTGATTTTAGAAGGTGTTCAGGTATCCACCCATGCGACCGACAGCCATTAAACAAAGATTCTTCAACATATTTTTTGTGCTTTTTGGATGACAACAGTGTTCCATATGACGGCCAAATACTTTTTGTTTACCGTAAAAAAAACAATGCCTTGAACAGATTGATTTTAAAAAGGTGTTCAGGTAAATTAAATAATATAAATGAAACCATTAAAAACAATGTAACTTTAACATTTTAACCATGTTCCGTGTAAAACAAGCTAAGCATTTAAAATACTCGACGGCTCTCTCACTTCCTTTTCCTGGAATATTTCTCGCCAACCCTTGCAGAGAAGCTATTGTGCTTCAACACAGTGGAGTAAAATCCCTCAAAGTTGTGCTTGAACAATACTTCAGAAGCTTTGTGCTTCTGACCAAATAAATTCCCGCCCTCCTTGGATTCTGATTGGCTAGATTGTGAGAGTCTTCCAATCAGTCACATGATACATGACATAGCTTTTTCATTGAGGGACGGTTCATTTGGAATCTGTTCAAGTGAATTGAGAAATACTGCATTTCTATTTTCTTGTCCAAATATGGTATGGTTGTGGTTTATGTATGGGATGTCATCATTGTCAAAAAACGTAAAAAAACAACATGTTGATAAAGTATTGAATATGTGTTGTTTACGTAGACCACTGTTCCCAAATCATTTTAATGCTGCAGGCAGATGTTTATGATCCAGTTGAGTTCTGCAGTTCTGAAGTCCCCCGAGTTCATGTTTTCTTGATTTAACTCCGCTAATGTAATGTTGCTGATGTAATGGATAAAACAGGGCATTAAATGTAACATATTGACTGTTCTGTAACTATACTCACTGTCAGAAATGGAAGACAGCATGCATTTGTAGACTGGACTGTATTATAGTTCTGCAGTGGGTAATGTTTCTGTACATTAATATTTTCGCATGCTGGATTCAAAGACTGAGAAGCTGCAAAAGTAACGAAGCTTCCGGTGGGTTCTCGTTTATAAAGCAGGGAGGCTGCAGTGGTTTTCCTGAAGTAAACCCCAATAAAGTTCACAGAACTCCAAACGTCGTGGAAATGGACTATAATTAATCAAATTAAAATGTATTTTTGGTCATTTTGCCTTTATTTTTTTAGTAGTTTTTCAGTCAGTTTTAATCAAATGATTACATACACGCACAATGAAAAAATAGATTTCATTTGATCTTTTTGAGTACAAATTTCCTCAAATCAACTCAATTTTTTAAATAATTTTATTTCAAATGGTACTCTTATAATCTCTGGATATTTTGAATTAAAATAACTTTTTTTCATTATATTCTACACCTTTGAAACCCAAAGTTGAGAATGCAAAAAATTGAGGAAACTGGTTGATTTAACATTACTATGTGTTCTTTAAACATTTCATTAATTTGATCATGTTTAGAATATTCATTTCATCTAAAATAATAATTTCTGTATTTTAGAAAGACAACCTCAGATTTGGGTCTACTTTGTGTTCTCCAGCAGGGTAATGACCCAAAGCACACCTCATGGCTGCTGAAGAAATACCTCAAAATGAGCAAAGTGAATGAACCTGACCATCCTGCACAAAGCCTAGACTTAAATCTAAGAGAAAATCTCCGGTACACACAGAGATTGTGCCAGAAGACCAACAAATCTGAAAATACTTTTGCTGCATTCCACCAAGATTAGTTCCAAAAACAGGAAAATAAAAACACTTTTATATGGGATATCTATGTACAGTAGATATTTACACTAAAGGCTGCCGTTTCAGTAAAAACCACAGCTCCCATCAAATCAGTCTCGCAGGTTTTCAAGTAGTAGACGATAACAAACCCTCCTTCAAAGCCTCTGAAAAAGAAAATACATTCATAAATATTCAATAACAAAAGCAAATAATGGTCTAAATTGTGTGTATTAACAAAATGTTAGTGAATTGTGATGATTGTGCTCCGACTGTTAACAATGATCACCAGAGACCATAATTAACAAAGTCTGGAAGTATCTGAACAATCCTCCACTTCTACACTACTCCCTGAAGAACATTCATACTGTGTGAGAGACAGCTCAACCCATCCATTACTGTTCTTAAAGATAGTTCTGCCAACTTTTACCTATTAACATAAAGGCCAGGCTTTACCCCAAATTCTTTTTTCAATGCAAAAAAAATATTTTTCATAAATAAAAAAACACTGTCAGTATTATAAAATTCTTTGAATAAAATTTCTAACTACTTGGCTAAAGTTTGTACACCAACTTTGATGTTGGCTTGTAAAAGTGCCATTTAAAAGTATTTATATTAGTAAAATGGAATGGTTGCCAAGGTAGAACGTTTGGTTGCTATGGAGGAGTCAGTGACATTATACAATGCCAATATGAGTAGTATAAACAAACTCCCATGTCTCTATGATTCTCCTTAGCTGAGATATATTTCAGAACATTTGGTTGCTAGGGTAAACAGTTTGGTTGCTAGGGAGCCTTCAGTGATGTCACAAAATTTTTTATTTGTTACTAAATTTTGCATAAAGTAACGGGGGTTTGTTTATGCTAAACATAGTAACACATTTTTTTAACAATTATAACGGCTCCCTAGCAACCAAACTGTTTACCCTAGCAACCAAATGCGTAACCATAAACATTTGTTTGATTTGTTTGAAATATTGAATTCCTTCTAGAACTTTTTCTAGATGGTTTGCTATTTCCGGTTGGTATCTGAGGTGCTGATCGATGAACACTCAAAACAACCGATTAAATACTTCAGGCAGTGGTACGTATATATGTCATTGTGTATATTTCAAAATGTAATCTTGCTTTTTCTGTTGGGCAACACACCGTCAGTGTGGTGATCTCCTGAGTCGAGGAGTGGCTCTCGCTCTGTGTGATATCTCCATAGACCAGCCCCTCCAGAAAGCCTGAGTTGAGGTAGCCTTCAGCAGCGTGCCACTCATCGTCCTCGTTGTCTATGCCCACACTGAACACCTCCCTCATCCTGGCAGGAAGCAAACAGTCAAGTAGCACCACCAGCCAGCCAATCAGAGAGCACAGCAAACCTGGAAACGATAAACATTACAAGAAACAATGTGAGGCTAAGGAAATGGAGTAGCAATAAAACAAAAAAAAACAAGTTACAGACAAAATAAGCTTGTTTTTTTTATAAATACACTCACCGGCCACTTTATTAGGTACACTTTCTCGTTAAAACAAATTTCAAAACAGTGAGGGGGATATTTTCTTGGCACATTAAGGGGTAAATAAGTGTTGCTTCTCACATACCTTGATTTGAAATGCATGACTCGACGGCTTTTTGGATGGAATGTAGTATGCTATTTTGAACAGACCCTTGGAATCCAGGTTTTAGAGCTTTATGTCAGTTTAAAAAGCACAATTTAATTTCCTAAACCAACGAGTGGAAATGAAAAGGCACATCTAGTGGTTTCAAGGCTGGCAGTAGGTGGAGTAGACACAGACTAAACCATATGAATAGTATTGATAATGCATTTTATAGAACAGTAGCCGTATTCATCATCATAAAACCAAATGAAAGCACAGGCATTTCCAATAGTGACAACTGCACCTACAAAATAATAAATCACAGAAATTGACCACAATACTTAGTGTCGTCAGCTGATTGGGTCTGAGATACCACAAGGACAATGATGTCACCATGCGACCACAGCGTTAACAGCCAGATTGTGGCTTGACCACAGAGCTTAAAACAGCCAGACATGACGTATTCCAACAGCTTCAAGACTCGACGGACAACTTCCATTTACCAGATGCCTGTTTTTCTCCCCGGATCTAAATGTTGGGGTTGCTATAAGAAAACTAGGAACTATAGATGAGCGCCAAACAAGAAAATAAATATTTCTGCGAGGTTGTTAAATTGCAAGGCGATTTTAAATACACTCCATTCTTTGTTGGTTTTCTTTTGCGATCCTGAAATATCATTCTGCCACAAATCTCCCATGGGGGCGGGGATAATAGTAGTTTGCACTGATTGGCTAGTATGATTTTGATTGGCAGCTCAATGAACTAGGTGCACAAGTATTTCCGGTGTTGTTTTCACATCGTGTTTCGAGATACGGGAGCAGTAATTTAAGTTGTAAAGACCAAAAGAGACGTTTGCAGCTTGTCGCTACCCGAGCCGCCGCTATCGGCCGTACCACTGTGTAATCAACAACCAATCTGCTATTTTCCAGTTAAAAAAGGACTAGCAAAAAGTACATCCGTGTATAAACGTTTGAGGCACGCTTAACGCCTCAAAAATGCGCCATAGAAATGGTGTTTTATGGTAATTATTACTTGATTTTTTTTGTTACTTTAGCTGAAATTGCGCACAAATTAATTCCATAGGTGATTCGCCAAGCATCCGCTTTTACCTGTAGCCAAAGCAATCCAAAAGGAATGGCTGTAGTCTGTCGTCAAAGAATCTTCTCCTATACTGAAGTCACATGGGGCCACGTTGTAAACAGTTGAGAAGGACGCCATGGAGAAGAAGATGAAAGCGCCGGTGGCTATCATCATGTACCCGGCGTAGAGGATGACGGGCATCGTGAAGAGAATATTGGCCAGCAGCCAGCAGCAAAAAGCCGTCCTGAGGGAGAAGGCCATTCTTTACTTTGTCTTGTGGATTCCTTTAGAGATCTACAGTGTCTGTCTGGTGGTTTACCACAGATTGGCCGAGGCAAAGCGGCCAGAGTGTCTGTACTGGTAGATGAGGCCGCAAGCTCCATTTCTAGTGAATTTCTCAGCGATGTAAAGGATTGGGTTCGGAAGTCCTCGCTCCAGAGCTTCTGCGTACTGCTCATCCACACTGCTCGACCACCTGAAGACCTCGTTGTAGTCAATGGTTTCGTTTATCTGGGATACCGGCTCACCTGTGCAGACACGTTAGATGTAAAATCTTTCTCTGTGAAGCTTTATAGCAGGTATATGACTTACAAAAAACTCTCGGTTTCATTATTGCGAAACAAATAGGTGGTTTAAGAGGGAAATGTGGTTGAAGTTGTTGACTTTAGCTTCTTAGTAATTATTAGCAAGAACAATACAAACCAACCTCTGTGTGTTTAAGAAAGTTCTCCCCCGCAGAGAGTTTTACAACTGCTATAAATTTGTACGACCTCAGAAGGGGAGTCTTAAAAACTAGAATAGGGTGTACTGTACTGGGAGTTATGTGATCAAAATATATGCGAGAGCAACGCAATTCCACTTTCTGGATCCAGAGTCATTCTTAAAATGAACGCAAAACAGCACGTTCCCAAGATAATTGGCTCAGATACCGGAAACTATTTCATTAATCCTCAGAAAACAATCAAAGACACAAAGATGACGATTTGAGGTTTTTCCAGTCCCACCGTTTTCACTCTACAGCTGGTATCAAAAAAATTGCAGTGATTTTCCGTTATAGAAAAACATTTCTAACCCTATTATTATTTGATCTTTGAGATGAAACAGGAAATACATCACAAACAGGAAGTACATCTCAAACCGGAAGTGATATAGAAGAGCGTTGGAAGATTTTCCTTTTTTTTGTTTTGTCTTCCACTATCACCGGGCTGCCTGGTTCTCTCCAGCTTTCTTTCATTTCCCCTCCCCCATACTCTTTCCCCTTCTCTTCCCCCAGCCTTTCTGGGTGCTTTTGACTGCATCATGTCTACATGTTTAAGTTAAATAAAGCAGCGTTTTCCGTTAAATCTTCTTAAACTCTTGCATCAAAGTCTTCTTCCTTAGTTTTGAACATATATTGTTTACTGGAGTAATTAGGCGCCGTGCCTCAGTAGTTTTATACATTCATCTTTTTTACTCGCTTCTTCCCTTTCTGGGTCAAGGGGTGGGGGTTAACCCTGGACACGTCACCAATCCATCACAATCAGTAGTTTAAATTCAACTTTAAGTAGACACCTATAGAACAAAATCATCCAAGTGTCCCTCCATCCTCTCCTTTACCTCATTTGGGTTTGGGTACAATAACAGATGGCATCAGGTTTCGGGTAGCATGACCAGTACCACCACACATGCTCTTGTTCTAGGCATGTCCAGATAACCTCATAGAAACTTGAAATAACCACACTTGTCGAGAGCATACCAAGCATTGTGCAAAAGTATTTAAACCCTTATTCTTCACTTGGGTCCAATCAGCATTTGATGCAGTATTAACAACCAAACCTCAGCTTTGGGCTTTCAGGAAGTGGATAAAAACATCTGTTCACCTTTGAGAGTGATGTTGATCCCGTATAGCCCCACATGAAGCCCCACCTCTGCTGAGACCACGGCATTACTGAAGGATTTGTAAGATGTGTTGGCCTTCACCCTGGCTTCAGCCCAGTCTCCAGTAAAGTTAAGCACTGAAGAAGAGGGAAAGACATGTTATACACTTCTAGGTAATTTCCTAAAAATGTCTTTCCAAACATTGTTTTTTCTTAGCCCACTTCCTGCAAAAAGGCAGGCTATACCCTTTCACATCTAAAAGGAATTGCCACTTTTCAACACAAATGTTTTGTGAAATTTTGGCCCGGCTCTGCATGCTTTTGGGGGCTTTTCCAGTATGATCTGTACCCAACTAGGGAGGAGCTTTCGGAGTGGAACGTCTTGAGGTGGGTTCCCAGGACGTGATTGAAGTCGGAGGTTCCCGGTTGGAATCGAATTGTCAGTAGGACACTGCAACCTTGAGACTTGGATGGGACCAGGGAGACCAGCCACACCGACACGAGACACAGAGAAATAAAAGGTCGAGACACTACTCCTCCCTTCCACCAAAGAGCAACCTCACTCCTATTCCAACAGAAGTGGGAGAGGTTTCAGGAGTTGAGGGAACACAAAAAAACATCCAGGGAGAAGCAACCGGAGCGGTATGTCTTGAGGTGGGTTCCGATTGAATCCATCCAAAGTTGGAGGCTTCCTGTTGGAATCGAATGCTCACTGGGACACTACTCCTCCCTCCCACCAAAGAGCAACCTCACACCTATTCCAACAAAAGCTGGAGGGGGATCAGTGAAGGGACACAAAAAAACATCCAAAGAGGAGCCGGCAGTTTGGAAAGTCTTGAAGTAGGTTGCCACGAAGCCATCCAGAGTTGGAGGTTCCCAGGTGGAGTTGAATGGTCAGGGGGACACTGCCATCTCGAGGCTTCGATTGGACAAGGGTGAAGCTGCCGATGACTCAGCTGAGCTGACCAGCTAGAGAGCCACGGCAAAACAGGCAAGACTGAGGCCCATGGCGATGAGGAAGCAAGAGACGAGTCCCACCAAGCCACACTGACCGTCCAGAACGGGTAACGGGAAACCCCGAAGAGGAGTTGGAGGGTAATGGGAGTGATGAGCAGCCAAAGGTTTGGAGCTGGGGGGAGGGGACTGTAAGGCAGCAGGGTCTTCATGGTGAGAGCAGGTCTCCATTTATCTTTGAATTCAGTGGACTCTTACTCATATGTCTTAATTAACATTTGAAGAAGCTCTAATTGTTCCCCTGGCAATTGAACCCACAAACTTTGATTTTTCTAGCACCGTGTGTACTAAGTCACGTTAATAATAGATAAATAATAAACTCACCTACTAAAATAACCCCAATCAATAAACTTGTGAAGATCCTGAACATCCAGAAAAATCTCTGAAAAAGAGGACATTTCACTTTCAGTGCAACAGAGCAAAAACCTAAAGCATATCATCATGATCTTTATAAAAAATAGCTTTCTCTTGAACCTACAAAAACATTGCAGCAAACACTCTTTTAATGATAAATTGATCCAACCTACAGATCTCCCGCGAATCCCTGGTAGAATGAAGAGGAAGCTGACAGCAAGAAGCGCGAAAACCAGGATCACCACCAGCAGCCTGACGTCGAGCCTGAACGGGCTCTTTTGTACCGGGTAGAACGGGTAAATGCCATCGTAGAAAGTCATCTTCTCTCCACAGACGAGAACTAAAGCTGAAAGCAGGACAGTGTCGGCCAGAGGCTCGGTTACCTGAAGATTGCAGATAGCAGTCTAAGGTGCATATTTAACTCACAAGCAATAAAATAAATCATTTAGAGCAGATAATAGTGCTTTAAAAGCCTCTAAAAATGTGATTCGTCAAGTTTGGCATTACTGAAAAATCTGGACTGAAATGGAAATGGTTTAAATTAAGAATCTAACCACTCAAATCAACTCATTTTAATTGCTCACTTGGATTCATACAGTTCAAGACACATATTTTTAGCCTCTGTAATGGCACATGTTTATTATAACCCCAAGTTATGTTTAACAGAGCAAGGGAATGCTTTGACATTACTTCCCATAATTTTTTTTACCAGGGTCTTGTACATAAAATGTTAAAAGGCTTTAGAACATCCAGTGTCATCAAATAACGTGCTATTTTGGATCATGAACCTGAACGGAAAACAAAGCAAAACAAAGTGAAATAACATGCACTTGCATCACTTGCATCTATTATATCAGATAAACGAGATTAGTAGAAGGACGTAAAAAGAATACACTCTTTGAGTGGCTCAAGTGTTAAGAACTGCAGTGAGAAGCATTATGTTAAAGAAACCAATACAGTGGAAAAAAAAGACGTTCAACCCCATGAACCTCACCTCAGCATGGTGGTGGGAGTGTAATGCTGTGGGGATATTTCAATGTGCGCTGTACTTGATACCACGTCAGGGTTAAAAAAACTGAAGACTTTAACAAGATTTTTTAAAAAAGCCTCAGAAAATCTGCAGGAAAACTTCATTTGAGCCGACATTGTGTCGTCAGCCATGTTAATAATCCAAAACAGAAATACTTTCAACTGTGCAAAGCGAGTCTTCAATCTAGACTTCAATCTAGTAACAAATCTGACACTAAACCTTACAGTTTGTGCCAGAAGACCAAAAAATCAAGAGGAGCTTGAGAGATCTGCTCAGAAAGAATAGGATATTGTTTCTTAGCAGACCTTAGACCAGCGGACTTAACAATGACATATTTCCAGTTGTGCATTTCACAGGGGAGCTAATAATTTTCTGTAGTTTTCCCATTTATTTTAACTAATCTCAACTAATCCCAAGACTGGTTGAAAACAAAAAAATCTAATGAGTTAAAATGTGTGTCAAAATTAATTATTAAATCTATTATTTGACCAATACCGCAAGCACAAACAAGCTAGACAATCCCAGTTTCATGAAAAAAGCAATGCATTCATATTGATGTAAAATCTGCCCAAAATTAAAATAAAGTGATTTTCACAGTTTTACAATTTTTTCCCCACAATTTCCAAGTCATACAGTTTTATTTGGAACAAGTTTAAGAAAGAAAAACTCCGCAGCCCGTTATAATGCAAATCTGCTATCTTTGTGCAGGTAAGCTCACCTTGAAGTGATTGTTACTTTGAAAGATAATGCCATGCTAAACAGAAACCAGAGAACATCTGATTTTCCTGATTTCTTAAAGAAAAGATACGGGACACATACAGAACACAGCCATCCCGCACAACTCACCTGAGGACGCAAAAGCTTCAATCATACAGTGAAAAACGGCTATCCTGGAAATAATGAGTTCCGCTTGACGCACATCTTTTAAACCGTCGCTCTTCCCAAGCACACTTTTGTTTCGCATTGATTGGTATTTCCAAAAAAAGGTGTCAACCACTTATGACCAGCCCTTCAACTTCATAAACTCGGTGTGAAACCGGTTTGTGAGTGTTCGTGTCCGCGCGTACGATGGTCGGACTCTTAATCCTGTCACACGGACTTTTCCCGTTGTTCTTCTCAGATAAAAAACGCGTTGGAGGCGAGCTTAATCGACTTTAAAGGTCGTTTTTTCGATTCCATTGCATTAAGATCGTCTGTTAATAGTTTCTTTTTCATTCTTGAGGGTAATATATGCCGTTTATGTTCTGCAGATCGTGTTTTCTCTTCAGAGGCGAAGGGCTCTTGTTCAGGTGAAGAGGCGCTTCACTGGTTTGCAAGAATGGGTTTCTGTGAGGCACTTTGGAGGACTTTAATGGCGATGGCTGTTTTCTTTCAAACAGTTGGTTAGTAGACTATCTATCTATCTATCTATCTATCTATCTATCTATCTATCTATCTATCTATCTATCTATCTATCTATCTATCTATCTATCTATCTATCTATCCATCTATCCATCTATCCATCCATCCATCCATCCATCCATCCATCCATCCATCCATCCATCCATCCATCCATCCATCCATCCATCCATCCATCCATCCATCCATCCATTCATGAATAAAGTGTTTATAATTACTAATCCTATGTTCCTTCCCCATCCTTCCAGCGACACTACTATTATGTATCTTTAATTAAATATATATATAATAAAAAGGGTTAAAAACAGTACTGTTTTGCTGTATGACTTACAAATAATCTTTTGTTAACAGATGCCTCTTCTGCTATTCCCTGGGAAGTGCAGAGGTATGATGGGTGGTACAATAATCTGGCTGACCGTGATCGAGGGGCTGCAGGTGATTAAAGATAGCTTTTTCATTAACTGAAAATGTGTTTGTTGTAAACTAATGAAAAGTATTCAAAACCTTTTGTACTGATTTAAAGAGTGATATTGCTAGGTATAGAATCAATTTCGGGTAATCAATTTTCAAGATTAAGTTGGTGAAAGTTTTACCAAATTAAATAACCAAAAGGTTTAGGTTTATAGGTTTAGGGGCGTTTTATAGGTTTCTTTCCTTGCAACCCTGAGGCTTATTCTTGTAACAGTGCTTTGAGATTTGTTCCTCGTGTTGTGGCCCGTCTCCAGCACAATACACTTGTTTTTGTCTCTCTGTTGTATACAAAGAAATCCCATATAGGGCTCTGCCGCTTTCTTCCAACTTTAACCATTCAGCTCATTGGGGGTTGAGAACTTGTGTTGGAAAAAAAAGGTTTTGACAACTTAAATAAACAACTAGGGTCTTTCCTTTAAGTTTATGGGTTTAGTTTTTTAAAATTCATTTTTGTTTTCATTTCATTGTTTTTTTTCTACTTGAGGATGCCTGAGATAATTTTCCTTCCAGGGTTTGCCATACTTGGATCTGCTGAGTCACTACCCTTGTAAATTTCTTTATAAAAGACACTCATATTTCTCAATAAAGTTTGTTGCACACGTAGAACCTGAGAGAGCTTCTATCTGTCTCTTTTTTCCTCAAGTCTCTGAAACTCTTGAGCCTCATCGATTAATTGGTTAATTTCCACAACAGTACTTTGAGATTTGTGGAATTTTTTATCTTGGAGAACTGTTCGTCATGGAATAACACAAATAAATGCACCTGCCTTACTTAATAAATTTGTTACTTACTAATAAATGCTAGGTAAAAATAGATAATTCAATAAGAAATTAGACAATGCAAAAAATATATATAAAATTTTTTTGCACCATTGAATTTGCAAAATATACATTTCCTTTGCAAACATTTCCTTTTCGAAAACATTTCCTTGGTCAACTCGTAGGTCATTTCCAGACCCTACCTCTCTCTCTTTCAAAAACAACTTTTCATAGTTCCTAAAAGTAGATCTGTAAAATAGAATGTAAAACTAATTATAGGATTTTTTTGTACTGGTAATTGCACCTAAAGGGTAATATTTGGTTTGAGATACCATACACACTTAAGTAACTTTCACCATTTTTTCCTCAGACACAGCTTTAGTCCGACTTTTTCCGGCTCAGTACACAGATGGCGTTTACCTACCCCGGCAGGAGCCATTTCTCCCAAATCCTCGTAAAATAAGTAACCGAGTCATGAGCGGACCTTCTGGCCTTCTGTCCCATAGGAACAGAACGATCCTCTCAGTGGCATTTGGTAAGTGTCGCCTTCAGTCAGGTAATAACATTGGCTGTTTTTTCAAGGCGTAATAATAAATTGAAAGTGTTGTTCGTAGGGCTGGGTATTGCTAGTAATTTCATTCCACAGAGTCATGATTCCATTTAATATCGATTCAAAAAATATTTATATTGTGTTCTCTGTGAAGTGCTTGGTTATAAAGTAGTTACACGGCTAGCTTTCTAAACTTTACCTGGATGAACTCAGATATGGATCAAGAGCACATTTCTAGAGCTAAAGATGGATAATCACAATGAGAGAAGTTTATTTCCTCATGCACTGAGTAATGAAGCAGCTCTATAGTGACATCATACAACAGTGAGAATCGATTAATCAATAAACCAAACCAAGTGTGTGCACAACAAAGTAAGAATAGTTAACATTCTAGTTTCATTTGGGGTTTTTTATTCATGTAATTCTGGTTATTCGTTGAGATGAAAAAGTACAGTTAGTATTGTGTTTACATTTTTTATTCAGATATTTCCTCAAGTTAATACAAATGCAGACACTCCCATGAAAGATACAGTTAACTCCAACCATCTACAGCTCAGCTTCCTGTGACTAGTGCATATTATATTTAAACACATCTCTTAACTCATTTATTACTACTGTAGATATCCGTATTTGGAATTATAACGAAGCACAACTTAGAGGCATCTATAATAGGTTTATCCCTAGTAATAATGCAGTTGGAGAAATATTTTATTAGACTTTCATTTTGTGAAAATTTATTTAGATATATCCATAAAATACATTGCGACTATTCAAAAAAACATTGTACATATCTGTAATTGGAATTATGACAAGTCCATCATGTACGGAAAGAGTTTAAAATAGTAAAATGGCTTTCCATATCAGGGGAGCTAGTAAATAGAAGCTTCCTTAGCAAGATATTCACTATTGGCTTCCATGTGAAAGCTCCACAAATGTACTGAGTTTGAATTCTTATGAATAAACAATTTTACATAGTGAAGCATAATATTCAATTATAGCCATTCACACTTCACCCTCGCTTCCTGGGCTAGAGCCTAGGTCAGAGCGACCGAAGAGAACAAAAGAACTATAAATGACCTCCATTACCTTGACCTGCGAATTTCTAAAGCTGTAACCAAGTTTGCTGAGATTTTCTCTATAAAAAATACCCATATATATTCAATAAAGTTTGTTGCGCGTGTGGAACCTGAGAGAGCTGGTCTTTGTGTCTTTTTCCTCACGACCCTGAAGTTTCAGAACCTCTCAAGCCTCGAGGCAGAATGTGGGTTAATTTCCACAACAGTACTTAAGTTTTAATGGATTTCTCTCTTTGAGAACTCTTCCTCATGTTTTAGTCTGTCTCCAGCAAAATACACTTGCTCTTGCTGTTGTATTCAAAGAAATCCCATATAGGGCTCTTCCGCTTTCTTCCACTTTATCCATTCAGCTCAATGGGGGTTGAAAACTTGTTAAAAAATGGTCACCTTTAAGCAACAAGTTGGAAAGTTGCACCAGTAACCTTGGTGCACAAATATAATCAATGATAAAATCCATCTAATGTTTTATATTGTCCCCTAACAACCAGCCACTTTCAGAATGCTTAGTTAGTTTTGTCCTCAATTTACTTATTTCTCAGTAGTATAGTTTTAAATAAATGCAGTATTGACTTTCACTGCGAGCTATGTTCAATGTATTGTGCTCTTTACTCTGGAGCGTCGTTTGTGGCCCTGCTCTTTTAGGTTTCCATGTCTGGTCAGAGATCTCCCAATCCAGAAGGCCTGGTTGCCCACCAGAGTTCATGGACATCAAAGTCCCGAAAGAAGACCCCGTCTTTGTGTCTAACTCTTCAGAAACGTTGCTCCTTCAGTTCCAAAGGGCAGAGTGGCACCCAAGCACGGGCAAGAGTCCCAACAATCCCCGAACCCAGGTGAATATAAAGACTTGCTGTACATCAACTGTAATAAAACAAACCTGGTCAACCCATGCTGAACTCCACCTCAGGTTAATACTGTGACAGCGTGGCTGGATGGCAGCTCCATCTACGGCTCCACCAGCTCCTGGTGTGATGCTCTGAGAGAGTTTTCTGGGGGGCGTTTAGCTTCTGGTTCATCTCATGACCTGCCAAGGCGCAGCAGCAGTGGATACCTCATGTGGAGCGCCCCGGACCCCAGCGCTAACTTAGAATCTCATCATCTATACGGTCAGATGCACGACATACTAACTTCTGGATCATTAAGCCTTTGTTTACTACATTTGTGACAGTCCCTGCAGAAAAGGACAGTGGTCCATCTCCTGTGCTGTAGTGGTTGATGAGCTGGTCACATACGAATTACTTAGTTTTGATTATCGACCTTGTCTTTCACAATCCTCCCCACTCTCTCTTTCCCTTGTTTCATTTCCTGTCTCCATCTACTGTCTCATAAGATGACATCGATACGGTATGATTTGAAATGATGAGTTGCGACATGTCAAAACAAGCCCGGTTAAGATACAAAATGATATGATATAACAGGACAAGACAAGACCAGATACGATATGATATGATACAATAAGATACGTTATGTCAAGACAAGATATGAAATGATAACAGCAGAAAAGAAACGATACGAGGAGACAATATACAAGCCAAGACCTGATAAGATATTATATGATACAGTAAGGTACGATGCAAGACAAAACAAGACCAGATAAGATACAATATGATACGATATGATAAAATCAGACCAGACCGGATACGATACGAAAAGACACGACCAAATAAGATATGATATGATACAATAAGATATGATACGACAAGAACAGATAAAATAAGATAAGAAACATTACAAAAAGACCAGATAAAATACGATAAGATACGATATGAAACGACAAGAACAGATAAAATACGATAAGATACGTTACAATAAGACCAGATAAAATACGATAAGATACGATACGACAACACCAGATAAAATACGATAAGATACGATATGAAATGACAAGAACATATAAAATACAATAAGATACGTTACAATAAGACCAGATAAAATACGATAAGATACGATACGACAACACCAGATAAAATACGATAAGATACGATATGAAACGACAAGAACAGATAAAATACAATAAGATACGTTACAATAAGACCAGATGACTACTTTTAATAATTGTTTAACTAATTGTTTGTAATAGTCACCAACAATTATAAATACATGAATATTATTACAATACATAGATGTGAAAGAGAATAATTAACTAATATTCATTTTTTGGATCATAATATTATTTAAAGAAGTCGTTTACATTTTTCCAGAGCATTTTAAAATATTAAAAATTGATTGCACAATACATTTATTGATTGACATTAATCGATTGTTGCAGGTTAAAGCTTATTAAGTTTTTTTGTCCTGATTTATTTGAACTAATTTGTTTAATAATTTAATTTAAACGAATTCTTTATGATCAATTTAAAAAGCACTTCGTAAATTGTCTTACATGACAAAGTAGCGCCGTTGTGTTTTTTTGTAAGACTTTTATGACTTCGTTCTTGATTTAAACGGAAAATGGCTCAATAATAAATAATTAAATGCATTCAAGTATTACTCTTTCCCTTAAGAGTCAATTATGAAGGAAAAAAGTATTATATCAGTGTTACTATACATTGTTTACTAATAACAAATATTATCAAATATAGCTGGCGGCTAGGTGTAAAAAGACTAAACAGAGCAAAGCGACAGGTATTTAAAGTGTTGTGGTTTGTAAGTGCAGGTCTTTACGTCTGTCCTCAGAGTTCGGGAATGCCTGGGCCAATGAGAACATTTTTTCTGTCGTTGAGGGCATCGTTTGGTTTCGATACCACAATTACTTGGCCTCCAGACTGCACAAGGACCACCCCTCGTGGTCTGACGAAGAGCTTTTCCAAAACGCTCGAAAGAGGGTCATTGCCACATTTCAGGTGAAGCTTGTAATCCTGTTAGTGACTCAATGCATGAAACAGGTGCCAATTTGTGCACATCTCTCCTTCGTATTTATGTGATTTAATCTTAAATTTTTGACACTTAGATGGAGACAAATGAGTCTAAACCATTAACCTATTTCCTGCAGAACATTGCCTTCTACGAATGGCTTCCAGCGTTTTTGGGAACAAAATCTACATCCTATCCAGGTGAGAATGGAAAGATTACCATTTTTATTATGATACTATTTACAAGTTTAAAAGAGAAAAAAAAATGTATTAATAAGTGGTGTATATGACCCTGATGAGCAAGCCTGAGGCGATTGTGGCCAGGAAAAAACTCCCTTTTTGGAAGAAATCTTGAGAGGAATCGGACTCAAAAGGGGAACCCATCCTCCTTTGGGTGACAACACCAGTGTGATTTATATAAAATACAGTGTAAACAGATGATGACTGTGTTAGGTGTAGGTCCAGGGGGGCGCCGGAACATCTCCAGGTGAATCTGGTTGTTAGGGTGAGGAGCTGGTGGGCGGAGCCTCCGGGAGTCTCGGGATGAGTATGGAGAAGAAGAAAAGAAGAGTGGAGCGGAATTAGCGTAGCTGCTGTTCATAATATTAATACAATTTATTCAGTTATTCGAGGTGTTAAGTATATGCCTTGCTGAAAAGATACGTCTTTAATCTACACTTAAACTGGGCGAGTGAGTCTGAGCCACGGACGCTGTCAGGGAGGCTATTCCAGAGTTTAGGGGCTAAATGCGAGAACGCTCTGCCGCCTTTAGTTCTCTTTGCTATTCTAGGAACTACTAGAAGTCCAGAGTTTTTCCGGATACCTCTCGGAAATAACCAACCATTCACACAAATGTAAAAAGTTTTGACACTATATTGATTAGTTAAATATTATTTGATAACTAAATGATAATTTATGTACAAAATGTGATTTATGAACACTTGTGTCTCGCTACAGGTTATCAGAAGTATGTGGATCCAGGAGTCTCTGCTGAGTTTGAAGCTGCTGCAGTGAGGTTTGGACTGACTCTTGCTCCGTCTGCTGTTTATAAAAGGTACCTTTTTGTTTTGAGACATGCCTGTGCGTTATTATCATTTCTGACGAGTTAAGAGCTATAGTGCCCTGTTTCAAAAAGCGTGATTAAGAGTTTCACTTTTAGAAGGAATTGATTTTTGTAGTTTTATTTTTGTATTTATTTTTGAAAAAATCGAGTGGAAATGTAAAAATGTACTTTACAGCCCTGTTGGGTGGGGAAGTTTTGAAATGGCTCCAGTAATTAACTTTGTTCCCTTTCGGAGTCATGGGGGTCTCCAGCACATTTCGGGCGCTAGTTGGGTTATCAGTCCGTCACATTTAATCAACATGATGCATGTTTTTTTGGGATTGGGGTAGTACCTGGAGGAAACCCATGCAATTACGGTGAGAACATATGGTCATTGATGAGCTTCGAACAAGCGACCTTCTTAGTGAAAGGCCAATCATAATTTTCTAATTTGGTCTACTTATGAACCAATGACTTGTCTTGCGATGTCTGTGGACTGAGGTGTACCCCAGGACTCAATATTAGGCCCGATTTTAAATGCTTCCAATTGCTGCCATTTTAAAGATTCACCATGTGGAGTACCACATTTATGGTAAAATATGTTTCCCTGAAAGAGTGCGAACCCTGGAGCTTGTTCTAACCTGCTAGCTAAGTGTGAGTGTCTTTTTCTTTTTTTTTTTTTTTTTTGACTTTTCCCTGAAGTCAGTAGTAAAGAACCTTTCATCGAAGCCCAAGTCAACGGAATTGTGATGTTTCTGCAGACTGTTGTGCACCCCAGGGCTCACTATTAGGCCCGCTTTTTTTTAATTGCTGTTTTTTTGTTTTTTAAGAAAAAAGGCACAATAAACTGAAATTTGCATAGCTCTCAGTGGAAATAATTAATTGAAGGATTATTTATTTTGTTATTTATGTATTATTTAGTTTTTCTAACATGCTCCATGTACTTTTCACAGGGTAAAGTTGTTATTACTTTCAAGCTTTCCGATTTGCAGTGCACATGTTAAAATAAAAATGTGCACAATTAAAAATCTAGTGCTCTTCTATTCTATTGTTATTCAAAGTGCTTTTAAAACGTAAAGCTCATCATTAACCGGTTAGTAGATGGCAGTTGTCTGTTGAGAGAATTAACCGAATTGCACAATTCCTTATTTTTTATTTTTCTCATGTGTTTTTACATATTTTAGGAACAGGACCTGTCACTATAAGAGTGCTGGGAACAATGATGTAAGTAAATCTCCAGGGCTTCGGTTGTGCAACACCTTCTGGAACCGAAATGTGAGTCATTACAACTGGAATTAAGCCTGCGTAATAAATGTACCATATTTTATGACTATACAAATATTTAATCAAGGAACACTTTCACAGTCAGTGCATTGGGAACATTTGAGAATGAGTTGCTTTGAAACAGAATCCAAACCTGGAGTCCGGTCGGGATGTGGACGAGCTGATTTTGGGGATGGCGTCTCAAATCGCTGAACGAGAGGATAACATCGTAGTCGAGGATTTAAGAGGTGCAAACAAATACTTTGAAATTTTTTGCAGTCTGAGAAAAATAAACCTGGAAATAATTATTTGCTTAAATATGAAGCACATTAATCTTATAAAAAAACTGGGGAGGTAGCTGAACGTATGAAACAAAATTTCTGCCGAGATGTGATTAAACCTGAGCCAACAACATTAATTTTTTTGTGAAGGGGGTCAAATACTTATGTCATTATAAGTGCTAGTCAGTTAAAATACACGTTCAAGTGTTAAATTGAATTACTAGGGGTCATCATCAATTTTATGCCAGCATGATACAATATTTTCACAATATTTTATCAAAAAAATCTAAATTTGCATAATTATTTTAATCAACTATTGAAAATATTTGTCATACATCAGTGCATTTTTAAAGAAGACTAGAGTGTTGTTTAGAATGCATTCAAGCATCTAATATCCTCCATCCACTAGGGGCAGTGGTAATGTTTACTTTATGTCATTTTTTGTATGCATTTGGTATATATTTTATATTGTTCATCATGTTTCTCATTAAAATATATCCTGTAATATATTAATGTAACACAAAGAAGGTTAAGAAGTTTCAGAAGTGACTAAAATCATGATCACTCCAACCAAACGCACTGTATATAAATCTGTGTGTTCTTCCTATTCTTCCTGAGACTCCATGTATGGGCCCTTGACCTTCTCTCGCTCGGATGCCGTGGCTCTGACAATCCAGAGGGGGCGAGATTTTGGGCTGCCGAGTTACAACCAGGTCAGAGAGGCCCTTTATATGCCGATGGTCAGAAACTGGGAGGAGATCAACCCCCATACGAGCAAGCAGGTGATAACAAATGATAATAAAGACAGAAAGTGTGACATTGGAAAATGTGAACCCAGGAATTCTTGTCAAAAATACTAAATAAACTAAACATAAACTATGGAACATAACTTCGCACAACAGAACCTAATAACAGCTCAGCGAATGCTGATGAACCTTAAAATGTACAGAGGTGCAACACTTAACAAAACAGGGTAGCAAACACCGCTGAATTAATGGGATAACGAGGGGAGACTATCAGACAGGAGAGCTCACTGCCAATAGATACTAACAGCCATGTGCTCACAAGACAGACATAAAAAGACACCAGCCATGTGCAGTACTACAATAATATAAAAGTCGGGGTTGCTCGTTCTTAAAACACAGGTTACAGCTTCTTGTTTTGTCCCATTTTTGTGCATCTATGTGACTTTTCGGTTTGATGTCTCCACCCGTTTGGTCAGCTCCCCACTAAAGAACGTTTCCAGCCCTGCAAGGTAACAGTGTTTGTTTTTAGTCAAATATTTAAAGATTTTATAACTGAAAAATATGACTGGATCTGGCACAACCTGGAGGAGATGATCACGTTTAAAATGGAATAAGGCTTTCCGAATCATGGCAACCTTTCCTGTGTTTTGTCTGGGTAACATTAGCCACAAGCATCTTCAGAACTACTTCTTCACCATTTCAGATTCACCTGAATATTTGTCCCAAATACAACACCCATAACTTTTTCTCTCATTTTCAGCTGTTGCTGGAGCTTGCAGAGCTATATGAGAATGACATCTCCAGACTCGAGCTGTTTGTGGGGGGCCTATTAGAAACTCAAGAAGGACCTGGTCCAGTGTTTTCTAACATCATCCTGGACCAGTTTGAGCGCATTAGAAATGCTGATCGCTTCTGGTTTGAGAACAAACAAAATGGGTGAGATCAAAATCCAGTTCTACGCAAGTCCTACACAAGACTAGCACAATGCTCTCTGGCTGAGCTTGATTTCATCTGCTCAGATTGTTCACGGAGGATGAGGTCAAAGCCATCCGTCAAACTACATTTCATGATGTTCTTGTGGATGTCACCGACGCAGACATGGATGACATTCAGAAGAACGTGTTCTTCTGGATGAAAGGTAATCATAAACTGCTGTATGACACAAAATATCTCATAAAGGTGTAATTATGTTGGCTTGAAAAGAACATACCAATCACTGTGCAAAAGTATTTGAACCTCTAGAGGGGGTTACATATTTACCATGGCCTTACTGGTAAATACTGTCAAGATCACAAAGAAGTCCAGACTTCCTTTTGACTATCTTAGTAACAACCAACAAAGTGACACCTCCTTAGCAACCAAACTATTTAACATAGCAACCAATTTTCTGGACTCTATCTTAGCTTAGATGTATGATAGAGACATGGAGGTTTGGTTGATTAAAGTATAGTGACAAAGACAACATTATATGTTATACCATAGCAACCACACTGTTTACCATAGCAACCACTTTGGGACATCTCTATCTCAGCTTTGGAAAGTCATAGAAATATGCGGAATAGTTCTTTTTACTCATGGTGACATGGGGAATAGTAAAAATGTCACTCTTCCCTCCATAGCAACTAGGCTGTTTACCATAGCAACCAACTTTGGATATCTCCATGTCGGCTCTACAAAATCATAGAAATGTGCCGAATGGCTTATTTTGCTCATGGTGACATGAGGAATAAAAACAACATCACTGACCCCTCTATAGCAACCAGGCTGTTTAACATAGCAACCAACCAAAAATATAGAGAAATAAGGGTAGGTTTACTCATTTGTAAATTTGCTATTTATTTTTGTAATTTTTCACAGGTGATCCCTGCCCTCAGCCTCAGCCAATCAAAGCATCCGATCTTGCGCCTTGCCCAAAGGCCCGCTCCATGAGTTACTTTGACTATAGTAGCAAAGTTGGTTTTGGTATATTTGTGGTGGTGCTCTTCCTATTTCCTGTTGGTGAGATAAACATGTATATACATTTGTTTTGTTAATTATCTATTATTTATTGTATACTGAATTAAATATTTCTGACAGGACAGAAAGGGTTCAAAGAATGTTTACATATTTGTCCATGTTTGTCCGCTATTCATTTGTTTCATTTTTCACTCCATAGTAAGCTTCCTAGTCGCTTGTTTAGTTGCTCGTGTCCGGACAGCGAGGTACAAACGCTTCCTAAACAATCTCAGAAGATCCTCCGGAAACAAGGAACCTCCTCTTGGAACCGTTGGTCAGTAACACCACCTACAATCCTTAAATACATGAAGTCCATGGGTTTTGTTAAAACTTGAACCTTTCAACTCAGCTCCCTTTTATTCTAGACATTTAGGCTCCTGAAGCAACTGCATGAAGGGCCATGCTGCTAATGATGAGATATGGGTTTTGTATCTCTTTCTGTGTCCAGCCAAAGAGTGGCTAGGTCCTACAGCACTTCGACAAGTCACTCTTGCGTTCAATGAGAAGAAGGTCTTCCAGAGTTTCGACGAGTCCGGATCCCTTCTCAGCTCTCACAGCCTGGGAAACCAAGTGATCGTCTCCAATGATCATCAGCGTCGTGCACTTCTCCTCAAGATCCCCAAAGAGTACGATATGGTATGTTCTGTTATCATCAGCATGCTATGCATTTGTAGTCAACAAGTGTGCTCTTTAGAATCAAGACGGACGAGTGTTTGGCGGGAATTATAAGGTGAGCTGTCGTAAGGGTGGAAAACTTGATTGGGTGATTTTACTCGGTATTAACTCTAAACTCCCAAATTTTGGGATTCACACATGAGACGTACCTCTTTTTATAAAATTAGGAAATCAATTGTTTCATTTATAGATTTAAATAACAAACAAATAAATAAAAAATTATTGTTTTAAAAGAACAATTTTGACTAATAACATTTTACAAATATAGTATAACATATTTCTTAAACTTTATCCTGAATGGTTTTAAAAAGTCTTAAATTATTAAACATTACGAAACTTGCAGGAACCCTCAATAAATACTTATTTTTATTCGTAATATAATATTTATTAATAAATATAATATAATTAAATTTAATTAAATTTGTAGTCCATCACAAGATTCTGACCGGTTCCTATATTTTGTGTAAATTATTCCTTAACTTGAATAAATTATTAAGGTAGTCCCTTAACAAAACATGTCCAATCATAACATATCTCAACTGTAACTCCAGTTACTAAAGAACAAAATGGTCGTTGTTGTCATGGAGAATAAGGTAAATAAAGGGATTTTGAGGCAGGATCAGGTGTGTTCATTAAACTAACAATTGGTGAGGGGTAAAGGAATGGTTGAAAGCACACGGCCAGTGGGAGCCCTGCAGCCATGTGCTAACAAAAATCCATTCACCTGAGTTTCTTGCCTTTCCTGAAAGCTAAAAAAATATTTCCAAATATTCTTTAATTGTAGATTGCGAAATGTTTCATTTCTTTGGACAAGGTTTTATTCTTTGAGGATGCTGACCAGAGATCAGAATTCTTGGCTTTGCTGCACTCGGAGCTGGAAGGCAGAATTCAGAGTCTCACTGTGATTGAAAAGAGTGAAAAAGAGATTCTCCGAGATGCCGTGACTCGAGAAGAGAGAGGAAAGATTGTGGAGACCTTCTTCAAGCATGCTTTTTCAAAGGTAACCCTCTTGTGCCACACACACGGCTCTCGTCTTCACCAAATAGGACATTTGAGATCATACAGATAACTGATCTCAAAGCTCCATATTTAAATATCTTTGATTGACTCTAGGTTTTGGATATTGATAAGAGTGAGGCAGGAATCTTGAGCAGCAGGACCAGCGACGCTCTGCAGTGTGAACTTACACGAGCTGAATTCGCCGTTGTTCTCGGTTTGAAGCCGGATTCGCTCTTTGTTGAATCCATGTTCACGCTGGCTGACAAGGACGGTAACGGATACCTTTCCTTTCAGGAGTTCCTGGATGTTATCGCCATTTTTATGACAGGTGAGGTGGTAACATTAATTATGTTGACTTCATCTCAACGTATCTTCTCCTAGACCGTTCAAGTTACAGACACCAAATTTTGCCAAGACTTCCGAGCTTCTTTGAATCGGCTTGCTACATCATTGCAGACTGGCACCTTAAAAGGAATTCTGGGCAACATTCATGGGGCAAAACTTTGTAAAACAGAGAACCTCTTAAAACCTTCAAACTGATCAAACTTGTGGAGGTTTTCAGTCTGTGCGTGAACATACCAGCCACTGTGCAAAAGTATTCTAGAAAGGGTTAAAGACCTAAATGGCCATTGACAATAAATTTGAAAAGGCAACAATGATATCTTCAAGATGAAATATCATAGAGGAAATGGGGGTTTTATTGTTAGTCAACTGACAACTTCTTAGCAACCAAACTGTTCACCCTAGCAACCACATTTTCTGAAGTGAGCTGAGATTTGCATATACATATTTCAGCTTATGAAAACCATAGACAACTGGGGATTGTTTTATGTTACTCAAGGTGACATTTGAAACATTTCACAAGAAACTTTAGCCATCTACTTACCTAAATCGACGTTGTTATTAAATCATAAAGTCTAAAGGCTTTTTTTATTCACAACACTTTGTTTTGACTCCTCAGACACTTTAGCCTTTCAGTGGTTATGATTGTAGTGGACAGGATTCTTTGGGACGTTATCAACAAAGGTTTGGAAACAGCACTTGCAGGCAAATGATCAATTAGCTCTGGACGGTCTGCCTAATTATCCATGTTTGATATCCCTTTATAAATCATCAGTTCGCCCAGTTTCTCTGACAATTATCTCCCAAAACCCTTCACCACTCCTTTTCCCCACATTTAAGATGGGTGAGGGGGGATTTCCAGAACGCGAAGCCCTCCTTCTGACAGCTCGCAAATGGCAAACATTACAAATGTCAAAATTTGCAAAGGAGGTAACGCTATATTTCTTGTGACCACCTGGTGGCGCTATAACCAATACTGAAGATTGCTATATCGTTTAATCCCAATTGGACTTCCTGTCGAGTTTGGAAATGTAACCTATAAGACTTTTTGTATGTCTTGCAATGTATGGCAAGTTTCATTCGTGTACGACAAATTGTTAGGTGGCAATACAGAGCAATTTTGCCACACCCACTTTTCGAATCCCTATCAGATGTCAACCAGTTCTGATTTGTGTTTTTGATTCACTCCACTATCCCTCTCCGATTAACCCGTCTACCTCTAGATCAGTGGTTCTCAAAGTGGAGGGCGTGCCTGGCAGGGGGGGGGGGTGCAGATCATCAGCAGATGAGAAGAAAATAACAAAAAAAATAAACAGCCAAAAGACGTAGAGCACATGTGTCAAACTCAAGGCCCGCACACCAGATGTGGCCCGCCATGTAATCTAATGTGGCCCGCAAGAGCTTAAAAGTTTTGAGTGTCAAAAAAAAAACGAAAACGAAAAAAAAAAACTACATTTCCCACAAGTAGCCGCAACGGTGCTTCCGCATCCATACTCACAAGTGAAAACTGCAGAGCTGCAAACTCACTGAGCGTAAGACTCACGCATTTGAGTGATCATTTATTTTACATTAAAATAATTATTAAATAATTATTATTTTACATCCGGGGAGGGGGGGGGGCAGATTCTTTTAAGGGTTTAAAGGGGGGAACCACTGCTCTAGATGATTTCACAATGATTTATGTAACACTTTGTGCCAACATTAGGTGCTATAAAGTTTGCTCTTTGAATGTTTTTAATCAAGGTACCTCAGAAGAAAAATCGAAACTTCTGTTTTCGATGCACAACATCAAAGGAGACGGCTGCTTGTCTATGGAGGAGTTCACCTCTTTACTCCGGTCCGTTCTAATCTCTCCTCTCGTTTTCGGTGGGTATGGTTCCTCTGAAAGGTCTAACTTCTGGCTCCTGCAGGTCTTTCATCGATATTTCTGGTGCGCTGTCCAAGAGTCAAGCGGATGATGGACTAGCAGCGATGCTTCAGGCGGCTGGACTCAACAACAAAGACTCTTTCTCCTGGGAGGATTTTCACTTTCTGTTGCGGGACCATTCCGCTGAGCTCAACATTAAAGGTCAAGATTTATTTTTATTGCATCGTAATCCCTAATTAAGCCTCTGCGCGAATTAATCTGTGACTTGTTTGTTTACTTTCAGGGATGGAGGTTCTTGGCAGGAAGAAGCTTATCAGTCAAAAACGAGTGTCTTTCATTGAGAAAAGCAGGTATGAGACAGATACTTAAACCTGTCTAAAAGTTTAAAGAGTAATGGTTGCTCATTTTTCTTTAGCTTCTCAACAGCAGAGGAGCTTACAGAGGAGGATGGAGGCCCGGAACTTCGTCAACGACCAACCAAAAAGTGACTTATTGTGTCATAATAGATGTGTCATGGCCATTTAATGGCATGCATTTCATTTAGAAATATGAGCCATCATTAAGAGCTTTACCAGGGGTTAGATTTAAGCTTTCCTGAAACCTGTCATTTGTTGGTTATTGAGAAACGTGGCAGTCGTGGTTTGTGGGAACTGATTTCATTGCATGACAGTATCTAGGCCAGGTTTCGCTTTGAACGTCATTACATCCATCAGACTGTCAGAGCGACAAAAGCTAGATCAGAAGAGGAAATTCCTAATAGCTCTTGAGTGTGTTGCTGAACTTTCCAGTCATCACTGCAATAACTTTAGGGTGTGTTTAGGAAACCTGGTGCTTCAGAACGGTTGGGGATATCGACTTTGATTGGTCACATGATCCCTACGGTGAAACATCTGTCATTTCTGTTTATGATGTTTGCTATCAAAAAACTATGTTTATTTAGAGCATTTATATAGAGTGTTTGGATAAACAAAAATACATGTAAACGTCTTTTTAAATGTTACCTAAGCAGCTGTAGCTTGCTAATGCTAACATTGCCGCAGGTTTTATTTATATTAAGACATTTTACAAGACGTTATCCAATCCAGTCCACTTTTTTTTATACAGCCCCTTTTATAAACATAGCAGTTTCCAAAGTGCCGCACAGAAACAATAATTAGAAGAAAAAAAGGGAAAGAGATTAAAAATAAAAAAAGCAATAAAACAGGCCAAAAATAAAATATACACATTAATAAGACACATAGAGGTCCACACAAACTACCGTAGTTAAAAGCCAAAGAATAAAAATAGGTTTTAAGACGAGACTTAAAACATTCAATGGAGGGAGCCATTTTTAGCAAGGGGAGGCAGGGCATTCCACAAGCGCCGTCCCACCACTGAAAAGGCCCTGACTCCCCTGGTTTTATGTCTCGTCCTCGGAACCACCAACTCTAGCTGACCCCTAATGCAGGTTCATAAACCAGAACAGTATTCTGTGGCGAGTCCGTTTAAAAACAATCAGTAAAATCTAATTTTAGTTGTAGTTAAGTTATGATCAATATCCCCACAGTAATGGTGATTATTTTAATCAGAAACAAGTATTATTGATTATTCTCAACCATACGGCATACAAAGCTTTGTCAGGCTTCGTTTTGATTCTGTGTGAAGAAAAAAGTTCCTTAAAACAATAGTGTCCTTATAATTCCAGTGTCCTTATAATTCTAGTCTAGAGCCATACATTCACTAAAACTATCCACTAAGCATGGTTTGATGTTTGATGTTCTCACAAAACACAAACTAAACCCCAAAACTAATTTTCAAAACACAATAATAAACAAACAGAATACACTATTTCTAACAAAACACTGCAAACACAGTCCAATGCTTATTCCAAACATTGATAAGACATTGATACAAAAACACTATCATCAGATGCAATTACAGAAACGCCATTATTTTATGCCTTTTATGTGAAGACTTTAGTGAATGCATGCATTTTATTTCTTATATTGCAGAAATTTGATCTAAAAATGAATGAGTAACTTCATAAATGTACGGTACAAAAATACAGACACAGAATTGCTGCAGTACTGACGTTATTTGCAAAAGGACGTAGATTAGGCTGCACTCGTTCACCAGACTCTCTTTATGATAGGTCTTAAATTGGATTGTTAATGGTCTTAAAAAGCTCTTGTTTTGCATCATTAGAGTGGCACACAGCCAGGTGTATGTTAGGCCTCAGAGAGAGCGCTCTAACAGGAAGCCTCTTCAGCAGCGCATCCAGCAGTTCAAGCGCTTCATCGAGAACTACAGAAGGCACATCATCTGCATTGTTATTATGTACGCCATCACGGCTGGACTAGCACTGGAGAGATGCTACTGTAAGTTGTTTTTAGTCTTGCTAAATATAGATATTTGTCTGATCTTGTTTAAATGGATCGTCTGTTCTGGCGCTGGAGAGCCACACTAATGGTTACAAACCAATAGCGATGTTTGTAGATTATGGGTTACAGGCGCAGCACAGCGGAATGCCAGAAACCTCCATGGTGGGCATCCTGGTGTCTCGTGGATCTGCTGCCTCCATCTCCTTCCTGTTTCCTTACATGCTGCTGACTGTGTGCCGGAACCTGATCACCATCTGTAGAGAGACATTCCTCAACAGATACATACCCTTCGATGCCGCCATTGACCTTCACCGGCATATGGCAATGTCTGCCATTTTCCTCGCAGGTCTGATTAATTATTTTATTTATGTTATTTTTTCTGTCCTTTTTTATATGTAATTTATTATTATATTTTTAATTTTCTTCTTTTTTATTTTTATTTTGGAGTGTTTTGTTTTAACATTTCATAATATTATTAATATTTGGTGCCGTTTTTATTTTTACACATTTTAATCTATGCATTTTTGTATGTTTTTTTGGTAATTTTATTGTATTTTATTTGTAAATTATTTATTTCATTTTAAGTTCTGTTTACTTAATGAAATATTAATTACCGTATTTTTCGGCTCATAAGACGCACTTTTTGTTCCCCAAAACTGAGGGGGAAAAGTTGGTGCGTCTTATAGACCGAATGCAGAGTGCCGCGAAGTCCGGTCACGGCCGTATGAGAGGCGTAAGAGCTCCGGAGCTCCGGAACTAGGCCGAAGCCGCGGCCATATTTGTTTACCCAGCGCTGCGCGCTGACGTCATCGCCCATCTCTACCATAGCGCGGTCGTAACAAAACGAGAAAAAAAAATACATTTCCCACAATGCCTTGGGTACAGTAGCCGCAGTGGTGCTTCCGCATCCATACTCACGAGCGGAACTGTTGCCGTTTCTCACACATTAAACGTAAAAGAGCCCCGGAGCTAGGCCGAAGCCGCGGCCATATTTGTACACCCAGTGCTGCACGCTGACGTCTTCGCCCATCTCTGCCATAGCGCGGTCGTAACGAAAACGAGAAAAAAAACTACATTTCCCACAATGCCTTGGCTACGGTAGCCGCAGCGGTGCTTCCGCATCCGTACTCACGAGCGGAACTGCTGCCGTGCGCTCTCTCTCTCTTGCTCGCGTGAGGAAAACAAAACGCTCTCAATGACTGAAACTCCTCTTTAATAAACTCAAACTCAAATCATCTCTCAACGGTACATCTCACACATGTACATACGAGATAACAAACGTAAGTAACGTGCTCTGCAATTGGGTAGTGTTGCTAACCAGGTAAGAGCGCATAAGGATCATATCTTAACACCATGCAACCGAATTGCCACTTAAATAAGCTATAAATAATGAGTTATTTAACATTAAGGAGTAGTTACATATATTTTACATTAAAATAGTTATTAATTAATTATTAAATAATTATTATTTTATATCTTTTACATTCTTTTCAAGGTTTAAAGGGGGGCTCGATTAAAAAAGTTTGAGAACCACTGTATTATTACTAATGTGGGGGCAATGTTGCACTGGAACAGTGATGGTGATAACGATTGGTGGACTTTAGAGTGATGAGTGGGGGCAAAGTAAAACATTACAGCCTTTTTTTTGTTACTTTTACGTTCACTGTCTGTTCATGTTACATGTTTAGCTGTTAACTTTTACACAGTTGATATAAAATATTTTACAACAGTATTTGGTTCAGAATCTTTTTTCTAGATCTTCCTCTTTTAAAATTGGGTGCGTCTTATGTGCCGGTGCGTCTTATGAGCCGAAAAATACGGTATGTTAATTAAATAACTTATTTTGTTAAGGTTTATTGGTCTGTTAAAATACATTCTTTTACATTTAAATTGATTAAATGTTATTTTTTTCAACATAAACAACAAAATTATTTATTTCAGAATAATGAACTTTTCATTTTGTTTGTTTTTCTTTTTATTTGTTAGTTTTTAGTTTTTTATAATCTTAATAATTAAATTAATTAACTTTACATTTATGTTACGATCTAATTTGTGTATGTAAATGATTAACCAAATTTCTTTATTTGTAATTATTTTTAATGTATTTTTATTTTGCAATGTTTTGTTGTAATTTTATGTTTTATTGTAAATGCAAAATATATATGCTTTTTATTTATTTATTTGGACAATTTCAAGTTTCAAGTTTTTTAAAGTAATTAATTTGTGCATTTAATTATGTATATTGTTATTTTATTTCAGTTTAAGTTTTGTTTTAAATTCTATGTATGTTTTATTTCTTTATTTCGTTGTATATCATTGGTCTGATAAATTATTTAATTTCACATAAAATATAAACATTAAATATGTATTTCAGAATAAATTTTTTAGTTATTTTCTGAATAATATTTTTCATTTTAATTTTGTTTTAGTTTGTGAGCTTTTTTTTGTTTTAATACTAATATTTAAAATGTATGAGTTGCTTTGATTTTTTTTTTTCTAAAAACGTAAAATTAATGCTTTGTAATTAGGCATTTTCTCATTTAAATGATTAACCTTGTTTTTTCTCAGTTGTTCACAGTTTGGGCCATGTGGTCAACTTGTACGTTTTCAGCATCAGTGACCTCAGCATCCTCTCCTGCCTCTTTCCTGATGTGTTCTCTAATAACGGGTAAATAAATCATATTATACAGCATATATTATTACATACAGCTCACATGTTAAACAATAGCACACGTGTTCATCCTCTGAATATTTCTGCAGATCTGAGCTTCCAATGAAATGGTCCTTCTGGTTTTTCCAGACTGTTCCTGGTAGGCCAGCTCACTCACTGTTCATTCTAGAGATAAATACATTTATTTGATAGATATACTTGTTTCTGATCACCAACTCTGTTCTTGTGATCTTTCCAGGTCTCACTGGGATCATTTTGCTGTTTATTTTTGCTTTTATGTACGTTTTTGCCTCGCACTATTTCAGACGCATCAGTTTTAGAGGATTCTGGATCACCCACCACCTCTATGTTCTGATCTATGTTCTGGTGAGAGAAAAAACACACAAAACACATCATATTTCAATAGAGAATTTAGCATTTTAATATTTGCTAAAGTCTCTCCCTCTCTTCTCTCTCTCAGACAGTGATTCATGGCAGTTTCGCGCTCCTCCAGGAGCCGCGCTTCCACATCTTCCTGATCCCCCCCGGCCTGCTCTTCCTCCTGGACAAACTCATCAGCCTCAGTCGGAAGAAGGTGGAGATCCCGGTGCTGAAGGCTGAACTTCTCCCCTCCGGTAGCAAACAGACCCACTCCTCATTCAGAACACAAAGCGTCCCCTCAAAAACCTTTAGCGAATCATTTTTTCATTAAAAAGTTAGTTTATATTAATTTCCTTGACCGTCTACAAAATAAATGCTCTTATTTATATTGCAGTTTTTCAACAAAAATACTTCAGTCTACTGTATTTTAGAAATATCATGAAACATATTTTATATTGATATCCCTTCCCTTCTCTGACAGATGTGACATACCTGGAGTTCAAGCGCCCCCCAGGTTTTGTCTACCGCTCAGGACAGTGGGTGCGCATTGCATGCCTGGCACTGGGCACAAACGAGTACCACCCCTTCACATTGACCTCTGCCCCTCATGAAGAGAACCTCAGCCTTCACATCAGGGCAGCAGGACCCTGGACTAGCAGGCTGAGAGAGACCTATAGCCCAGAGAGACGCCAGGAGATGGGAGGAGGAGTCCCAAAGGCAAGAGCACAGTGATTAGAATTGTATAGCTATAAATTAATATAAATGAGAATGCATGACCTAGCATAACTATTGCAGGATTAGCATGTTGCCATCCTGAATTCATGTGCTATCATTAATTTGCTCTAGTTTATATGATGCTAAAGTGGTAAAAGAATGTAGCCTGATGCTAGCTGTGATTTTGTCAGTTTATAATTTAATCTTATTATGAGGCTAACTTTAATTAACATAACTATAGCATGATTAGCATGTTGCCATCATGAATGATGGTAGCATGATGCTAGCTGTGATTTTGTTTGTGTACAATCAAAACTTATTATGAGGCTAGCTTTAATTAGCATGACTAGCATGTTGCCATCCTGAATTCACTTGCTATCATTAATTTGCTCTAGTTTATATGATGCTAACGTGGAAAAAGAATGTAGCATGATGCTAGCTGTGATTTTGTCAGTTTATAATTGAAACTTATTATGAGGCTAACTTTAATCAGCTTGACTTAGTGTAACTATAGCACGATTAGCATGTTGCCATCATGAATTTACATGTTATCATTTATTTGCACCAGTTAATATGATGCTAACATGAAAAAGATTTTAGCATGATGCTAGCTGTGATTTTGCTCGTTAAAAAATGAAAATTGCTTTGAGGCTAACTTTAATTACCACAACTTAGCAAAACTATAGAATGATTTACATTTTCCATTATGAATTCACATTATCATTCATTTGCACCAATCAGTATAATGCTAATATGGAAAAAGCATGGTAGCATGATGCTAGCTGGGATTTTGTTTGTTTAGCATGGAAACTTATTATGAGGCTAGCTTTAATTAGCATGACTATAGCATGATTGTCATCAAGAAACAACATTGTAGCATTCCTTTGCACCAAGTAGCATGATGCTAACATGAATTAACATGATGCTAGCTGTGATTTTATTTAGTTGAAACTGAAAATTCTTGGGTTTACAAATAAAAAATGATCACTGTTACACAGGTTGGATTTATTTAATACTCTTTTTACCGCTAACACATATTTGTATGTTTTCCAAAAAGTTCCCTTAGTCTCAAAATTGCGTCACAAAAGGAAAAAAGCAGTTTTAACCATCCCTGCTTTTACCCACAGTTGTACCTGGATGGGCCGTTCGGCGAGGGGCATCAGGAGTGGACGGATTTCGGGGTGTCAGTGCTAGTGGGTGCTGGGATTGGAGTCACACCCTTTGCCTCCATCCTCAAAGACCTTGTGTTCAAATCTTCTGTAAAGTTCAAGTTTCACTGCAAAAAGGTAAACCTCTCCTTAAAAAAATGTAAAAGTGTTCTCACACTTGAATCATATCCTTTTTGAAATTCACAAGCCTTCATACCACGCTTTCAGGTGTATTTTCTCTGGGTAACAAGAACCCAGCGCCAGTTTGAGTGGGTTTCTGAAATCATCAGAGAGGTGGAGGACATGGATGTGCAGAATCTGGTGTCGGTTCACATCTACATCACACAGCTCCCGGAGAAATTTGACCTCCGCACCACCATGCTGGTAAAAATAACTACAATAAATGATATTCAATCCATTATCTGCGCTGCTAACATTCTTTCAGTATGTCTGCGAGCGCCACTTTCAGAAGCTCTGGAACAGGAGTTTGTTCACCGGACTGCGTTCCATCACACACTTCGGCCGTCCGCCCTTCCTGGCGTTTCTCAGCTCTCTTCAGGAAGTTCATCCCGAGGTCAGAAGCCAGTAGAGTGTGACAATCTGGTTCCGAAAGGACGAGATTCATTCAGCTACTACTCTGGGAAAAAGATGCCATGCCATGATTATCAAATGTGATCGGCTACTATTACTTGGCTGCAGCAGGTTCATTTAAGTGTTGTCATGGAAACCTATAAATCAGAGCATCGTTTCTCAGTTGTGTTCGCTGCAGTTTCTTGGGGTAGAGCTTGTGTTTGTGTGTTCCCTGCAGGTGGAGAAGATCGGCGTCTTCAGCTGCGGTCCTCCAGGCCTCACCAAGAACGTGGAGAAAGCCTGCCAGCAGATGAACAAACGCGACCACACGCACTTCCTGCACCATTACGAGAACTTCTAGAACAGCTCAGTGTCTTAGATGAGGAATGACTGGGTCAAAAATTAGAAATGAATCCAATCAAAGACTGTGTGAGTAATTAATGATAGCAAAAGTTAATTTAACATTTGATTTTAAACAAGTATTTGAATCATTTGAGTAATCGAGAGCATTTTAACTTGTGTATCTGTAAGAGTACAAATATAATGTGAACTAGTTGGCTAAACTTTGTACATTGTCATATATTTTTAAGTTCCTAATGTCACTAAGAGTAACACAAATCAATTCCCATTTGATTTCCATAAGCTGAGAAACGTATATCAAAACTGGTTGCTATGGCAAATGGTCTGGTTGCTATGGAGGGGTCAGTAACAGAATATAATGTGTCACCATGAGTGAAAGAAATCAACCCCTATGTCTTCATGATTTCCCAAATCTGAGCTATTGCTCTGATAATTTGGTTGCTAGGGTAACCTGTCTGGTTGCTATGAAGGGAATGTTGCTACTATAAGTTATGCAAACCAACCCCCAATGTCTCTATCATTTACTAAAGTTAAGATACAAGTTCTGTGATGGGCCTGTCCAGAGTGTACCCTTGCCTCTCGCCTGATGTGCTCTGGAGATGCACCAGCAGATCTTTATGAGCCTGAAAGGGAATAAGTGGGTTAGAAGATAAATGAAGGAAAGATACGAGATCAGAAAAAGTGGTTGCTAGGGTAAACAGACTGGTCGCTATTAAGGGGTCAGTGACAATTGTGCTACTTGATATTATACAAACCAACCACAACTGTCAGTCTTATACTACAGATAAGATATGAGTACAGAAAATGTGGTTGTTAGCGTAAAAATTTGGTTGCTAGGGAGCTGTCAGTGATCCCTAAGTTGTTACTCTGATTTCCTTTCCTATTTTTTTAATAGCCAATGGTAAATATTTAACTCCTTCTAGAGTTCAAATACTATTGCACAGTGATTGCTATGTTCTTACAATTGTCAATCTAACAAAATTATTCAATTTTTTAAAAATCTTTTAAAACATTTTGATACTTTTGCAAGGTTTCAAATGAATTAATCCCTGGGATTATGTAAGGATCCCATGTAAGTGGGAAGGGGAACTGTTTTAAGTGTGAATATAAAAAGATTATTATGATGATAAGGCATCACAAATCAATAAATCACTTTAAATGCCATTTTTTGTTTTGTAATTGCTACTTGCAGTCAATGAATATTGTTATTGATTAGTGTTACCTTGTTATTGTCTTGGATGTAGCCAGGAAATGTGTAATGTGCTACAACAAATCTTGCAATGACTTGGAGATCATGGGAGAAAGTGATCTGGTCAGATTAGACCACTACCTGACCTACAGTGAAGCATCATGCTCTGGGGGTGCACAAAGGACATGGTGATTGCACTGTGTTAAGGAGAAGATGAACAGGGCCAAGTATTGTACAATATTGGGTCAAAACCTCCTCTTCTTTAAGAGCATTAAAGATGGGTTGTAACTGGGTCTTCCAACATGACAATGACCCCAAACAGACACCCCGGAAAACCAAGGAGTGACTCCGTAAGAGGCTTATCAAGGTCCAATAGAAAATTTTTGGAGGGAGCTGAAACTCCAAAAGCAACACCCCTGAAACCTGACAGATCTAGAGAAGATCTGTATGGAGGAGGGCTGAAATCCCTCCCGCAGTGGGAGCAAACCTGGTAAAGAACTACAGGAATCGTTTGACCTCTCTAATTGTTAATAAAGGCTTCTGATACAATTATTAACATTTTATTTGTAATCAAATACTTATTTAAACTTATATTTTCTTACAGTGAACATTAACAGATGCTGAAACTTCTAGACCCCTCCATGATTTAAAAGTACTGTATATCTATTTCCGCCTTTTACATGCAAAAACAAGCAGTTTCTTGCCCTCTGCTGGTCAAATCAGCTGCTGCATTAATTTTCTATCACCGGCAGCTTTCAGTCCTTCCATTTGGTTCATTCTGAAAAGATGGAAAGCCAATCACAATGCCACAGTCACACCTAAGGGATAATTTTAAATATTCTTAAGCGTGTTTCTGGACACAACTGTGCAGTGACAACAAACTGCTCTCAACCTCCTACTCAGCTGTTTCTGTTTCACATTGATAATCATTACTACCCATTAAGTGCAGTTAGTTACTGTAATTCTACAAAAACCCTGTTTTTGTTCAAATTGAAACACACAAAACAATCGATATTTATATTTCTCAATGCATTCTTAGTTAACAGCATTTTTCTCACCTGCCTGAAACGTTTTGGCTTGAAGTTGAAATATATGCCTTAGATTAAATCTTCATATGATTGTTTTGAAGGCGCAGACAGACAGAGGAACCTCACAGTCGTGTGCTTAAAGCTGAAGTTAATCCTATTAGTGTCTGTAAGAAGCAACGCCTGCTTGTCTCCGTCCAGATTTAAACCTGCCTTCATAACAAACACTCCATCCACAGGGTAACAACAAGCTACCACCCACTAAATTTCTGCTTGGCTAATTTTAATGGAACTTCTCAAAAGCACATAGCTGGAACGCTCTGGGTGAATATGTTTGGAAGTGGCTCCAAGAAGTGGTTTATAAAGAGGAATAAACGGCAACGGGCTCGAGGAAGAACCATTGCCAACAGGAAGAGGACGAAATGGGTGGCGAAAGTCCTGAAGCAGCACAGAGAGACCATTCTCCGGGAGCTGGACGTCAACCAGGTGCTGCCCTACCTGGTGTACGAGAAGGTGTTCTCTCTAGGGGAGTACAAGGAGATTTTGGGCCAGGACACAAGAAGGAAACGCACAGAGCTCTTTCTGGAGCGGCTCTCAACAAAGGACCCCGGGGCCTTCAGCACGTTCTGTTGTGCACTGGAGGAGGCGTGTCCGCACATGCTCACTCGCTTCCTGCTCACCTCCACAGGTACACCACCAACTTTCACTTACACTTTATATGTTATCAGTTGGCCAAGTTGGTTGCTAGGATAAACAGTCTGGTTGCTATGTGTCAGTGACAATAAAATGTTGTCACTATACAAAGCAACCCCCAATGTCTCTATCATTTACCAAAGTTAAGATAGAGTTCAGGTTGCTAGGGTCAACAGTTTGGTTGCTAGGGAGCTGTCAGTGTTGAACCCCCATTTCTCTGTGATGGTTCATACTGAAAAGTATAAGTTAAATATCTAACTCTGGGGTTCAAATACTTTTGCACTGTGGCCGGAATGTTCTTACAGACTTTTCAAGCCATCATAAGTATTTAATTTTTAAACAGTTTTAACCATTCTTTTAACTTTGTTACTTAATTCAAGTTTTCAAATGAATTCATCCCAAGAACCCCCGGAACCTTGGCCAAATTGGTTGCTAGGGTAAACAGTCTGGTTGCTATGAAGGGGTTAGCGACAATACAATGTTGTCACTATACGTATACAAATTAACCCCCAATGTTTCTATCATTGATCAAAGTTAAGATAGAGTTTAGGTTGCTAGGGCAAACAGTTAGGTTGCTAGGGTTACTTTTTCTCACTTTTTGAATGGTTAAAATAATGTATCCTAGGGAGCCCCAGAACTATCAATGAAATTAGATTCTTTTTAGTAGGAAAGTTACATTCGGCGTCCAAGCAAACCCCAACAGTTTATGTACAGTTTTGAATTTTATTTATAGACGAGCTTGGCCAAATTTGGAGCAAACAATTGTTTTCCCTCCATTGTATCTTTATCCTTTAGGCTCCACATTGTGTAGTTTTTCATACATCAGATAAATACATTAATATTATTCACAGGTAAAAGTAAAATCCTATGCAAAGCTCTGCATTCACAAACATCATTATAAAATCCCTGAGGCATGTTTATCTTAATCTTATTTATTTTATAGGCTATATTTAACCCGCATGGCATTAGATTGTGGCACGGAGACATGTACTGAAGACTACATCATAAAATAACCCGCTTTAAATCCTCTTCTGAGAAGATTATCAGCGTCCAGAGTCGAGCTAAACGAGCACATCTTTAGCGCGAACGGTTCAGGTGAAGCCTGTCAGCTAATTCAGCTACTATCGCTAGTTTGCTAACCGTAGACGATGAAACAGGAAAAATATTTCGGTTTTGATTAAGTAAGCTAACATTTCAACATTGATTTTACCCATATGCTATTTTTTTGTGTTTGTGAGTGTGTGTTTGTGTTTTTTATGTTTTACTTCAACGGCTGCTAAGCATTTTCGCGCCCAAAGATGGCGCTCGCAGTTTGCTCGTGGCTATTAATTTTTACATTTACCATTTTTTACATTTATTTTTACATTATTTGCGCATATAAAGGTGCAAAACCTCAAAATCAATGTCAAAGAATCTGAGTTGTATTTACAAGCCTGTTAACAGATTGAAGCATTTATTTTTACATGTTTTTTGACACTGCATTTATTTCACATCAACCTACACATAACCTCCAAAGGTCTGAATGATTGCACATAACTAAATGTCCTTGTTTCTCATTCACAGATGGTTCAACCAGAAAAACCAAGGATCAAAACCAATCTAAAGCAGCCCCCAACCACAAGAAAACCTCCTCCAAGGGCCAAGACACAGTGTCCTTTTTACCTATTCACACAGACCCTCTTTTTAACACAAGGTACATTTTAATATATTTGATGTTTAGATTGATCTGACATACATCAACCTGTCTGGAGTGAAATGCTCTACTAAAACTACATTACATTTAACCTGCTTTATGTTTGTTGCCTGCAATTTTAAACATTGTAAAACGCTATGTGAATATTTTTAGCTTTTTTGAAATCGCTTACAGTGACAATATAACATTGCCTTTGTCACTATAAGTTATTTAAACCAATCCCCACGTCTCTATTATATTCCAAAGCTAAGATAGAGTTCAGAAAATGTGGTTGTCGGGGTAGACAGTTTGGTTGATACGTTGTGATGTCAGAAAGAATGTAAGTTGTTATCAAGAATCAAATCCACAATTCTCTAAGATTTTTTTTTTGCCTTTTTCCATGTATTTTCAATTAGATTCCGATTATAAGTCAATGGTAAATATTTAGTCCCTACTAGAGCCTGGGGTTCAAATACTTTAACACAGATTATTCCCTCAGTTGTTTATCGCAGAGCATTGATGTGAGAAAAACAACAAACACGAGAACTGTTAATTGATTTAGCTTGGCATCGACACATTGGGTAGACAGGCAGAGATGCTGAGGATGCTGCGTTTGTCTCTTTTGATGAGTGAATCCTTCTCATCAGTCCTCTGTATATTTTTGGAGTCTCTGGAGAGCTCAACCTTTTCTTTTCATGAGGCTTGCCCTGGAGGAACGTTAGCGTTCTCTGCCATTTCAGTGGCATTTTGTTTGGTTTAATTTGAGCTAAAATGGTGGAGAGATGAATGCAGCGTGCAATCAGCTCACGATATGATACTGGCCTTGCTTATATGTCCAAAATTTTAAATGGAACTGAAATGAAAATAGAAGCTTCACAAATCAATGTTATCAATGTCCCGACAACTTCATGAATCGAGACTTTAGAGCAGGGATGTTTTTTTATAAATACACATTTTCGTAAATAAAAGAGTGCCAGACAAGTAAAAAGTGCAAACGACTCCAAATGGAAAGAATTGAAAGGTATACGTTTCAATTAACGTCTTTAAAAAGCGATAAGGATAAATCGCTTTCTAAGCAAAAACAAGTGACTCTTTCCAAGCAAAAACATCAGAGCAATACCTGAACATTTGATCTTTTTTTATGTTGCCTAAAACCTTATTTCTTAAGTAAAATTCAAGTTTTTACATATAAGCGAGGTTGTGCAGGGCAACGCTGGTTTGTTTCCCACTTCTCTTACTGTCTACATGCGGTCATAACTGTTCTGCTTAAAGGCAAAATAATTAAAAAAGAAAAGAAAGTAAAATACAACATGACTATTTTATTTTTTGTTGACTCAAAATCTAGACATGTTCCTCTCAAGCTCTGCCGGAAAATCATTTGCTTTCATTTTGAGGTTTGTTGATTTTCCACACATATCGTCTTTTCGTTTTCCTTAAAGGAGCTATATAATTTTTAAAGCATTTATAATAAATATGTGAACCCTCTATACTACCGCTGGACCGTTAGTAACTTTCTAAATGCAATATTAACTGTAAAAAACGTCTTTGAATCACCTCATATTTTTGCCAATCCAAAACACACCGTTCACCCCAGTTCCTCCACCAGTTTCGCTTTTACCACTCCTCTTTTGGGCCTTGTAGTTTGGGAATCGTGGGTAATGTAGTGTGGACCAAATGCCTTGTTGATGCCAGAGAATGGGCAGGCCGGGTCGAGCTAATAGAAAGAAACTTAAATAACCACAATCAAATAAGACCTTGAGGAGGATGGGCTCCAGCAGAAGAAGACCAGGTGGCACTTCTATCAGCTAAGAACAGGAAACCGAGGCAATGGTTTACACGGGTTCACCAAAATTGGACAATAGAAGATTGGAAAAACGTTGCCTGGTGTGATGAGTCATGCTAGGGTCAGAATTTGGTATCACAACATGAAAGCATGGATCCACCATGCCTTGCATCAAAGGTTCAGGTCGGTGGTGGTTGTGTAATGGTGTGGGGAAATGATTAGGGGTGCATTAGAATTGTTGCTGAACGTCTCCATCCCAGTATGACCACAGTGTCCCCATCTTCTGATGGCTGCATCCAGCAGGATAACGCTCTGAATCATCTCAGACTGTTTTTTTGAGTTCACTGTACTCAAATCTCCTCCAAAGTCACCAAATCTCAATCCAGTAGAGCACCTTTGGGATGCGCTGGAACGGGAGTTTCAGATCATGGATGTGCAGCCTATAAACCTGCAGCAGCTGCGTGAGGAATGTTTCCAGTACTTAAGCAGGTGGTCCAAAAGGGGGTCCAACCTGGAACTTACAAGGTGTACCTAATAAATGAAGTGAGTGTAGTATCTCTCTCAAAGCGTCCAAATAATTTCCACTTGCCAGCATTATGTTAATGCTTCAGAACGGAGAGTCCTGCTCCCATGGATTCTATAATTTTCGCCTCCGACTCGGGATAATTGCTGACAACACCGTTACAAGTTTGCTGGTCTCATCTCCCTCATGTAAACCAGCTTCTCCTGTCGCTGTAAGAGGAAGACGCAGCATCTGTTTACTCTGTGTGAACAGCCGTAATTAGAGTCCAGATCAAAAAGGATCTCGTCATGCTTGTCTTTTGAGCATGAAGAGTTTTGACATTTGCTGATGCATCATTTAAGGTTTGGGAGAGATTGCTGAGGCTCAGATGAAGCAGAGAAAGAGAGCTAGGGTGTTCAATGGGGTCTTTATTTACAGATATGGCCATTATTATTATTGGCATCCCTAACTATATAAAGGGAACGGAAAAAGCAGATTTATAGGCAACCTTTCAAAATAAGGGAGGAATCAATTGTTTCAAGCAACTGTCCGAAGACTTTCATACTAAAACTGTATGAAAAAATCAACAGTCTTAAGGTTTAAGTCCATCTCCAAAGACCTAGATGTCCATAGACCTCAACGTTATCAAGAGGGTTTCAGCCCGTGATCTCTCTGGGCATGATCTGCATGGTTGTCCAGATGGTGGATAATCCCCAAACGGGTTCCAAATAAATTCTAGGTGCCCTACAGGTTCAGGGGCGCCAATCTGGTGACTTTTAAATAAAAAGAAAAGCTCTGGAAAGAGAGCCAGGAGGACACCACTGTTGACCCCTGACCTCAATACACAGGTGAATCCAATCATGACAAAGTATGTAAAGGAGGCCAGTTGTTTCTTTAAAAAGTGCCAACAAGGGAGCCTCTCAGATGAGTTGAAAACAATGATTGTTGAACTTTGTGGTTCAGGGGAATGATACAGAACGCTCTCAGAGCGCTCCGTTAAGATCATTGTGCGGAATTGGGAGACCAGAAGCACAGTTCTAGTTAACGCCTGAAGTGGCAGACCAAGAAAAACCTCAGATAAGGAGAGGCACAGGATGGTGAGAACAGTCACGGACAACCCACATACCAACTCCAAAGACCTATCACATCATCTTGCTGCAGATGGCGCTACTGTTCATCGTTTATCTATTCAGCGCACTTCACACAAGGAGATGCTGTCTTGATGAGTAAAAAGCCTTTTCTCTGCTCACGCCACAAACGCTTGAGGTCTGCTAACGCACATTTTGGAATAAGGTTCTATGGCATTCCAACACAGAACTCAAAGAAACACACTTGCTCTCTACAGAAAGATCTGCTGGTGGTTCCGTCATGCTGTGGGGCTGTGTGGCCAGTGCACGTACTGGGAATCTTGTTAAAGTTGAGGGTCGCATGGATTCCACTCAATATTAACAGATTCTGGAGAACAATGTCCGGGAAAGTTGTGCCGGGGGAACGACCCTTAACGCTGCTCAAAGTAGAACGTTCTGGAGTGGCACAGTCCCCAGACCTGAATATTATTGAACATTTGTGGTGTGATTTAACTCATGCTCAGAAACCATCAAACCTGACGTTTTGTAAAGAAGAACAGTCAAAAACACCTTCAACCAGACTTTAAATGGAAGCTGTAGAAAGTGTTTTCAGTGAAGGTCATTCTTGCACTTGGAAAATTTTTGCATACCTCTGTATCTTGAAGATGTGGAGGACATTGATTGTGAGATGACCAACAGAACCCCGAAGGCCTCCTTTACTGTGTGTCCGCGCACAGAGAAGTCATGCAAATGACAACGCAAACACGCATTCACTGACACTGCAATATGACACATGGATTTTAGGTCACACAAGTTACAGACGGACACACAAAGCGTCCGAGAAAGCACCGATAGAGACACAGAGCAGTGCAGAGACATGGTCATGGACGGTTGCAGAGACCGGTGAGTGTCTCGTTTCTCCAGATTTGAGATCATTTGGAAGTTTCAAGAGGTCAGCTTCAGTTTAAGTAAAGCGGAGCATGTGCGAACGCTCTTGAATATGGATTAGGAGCTTAGGTACGGGGTGCTCATTTATCGCAAGGGCTTCTATTTGCATGGGGATGCTTTATTAGCTGTGGGCTACACCATCACACATCTCTGAAATGGTGCACGATCTGAGTCAGTGTTTCTGAAATGTGTGCCTGGGGATCGTCACGTTTTGTTTTCTTGGAGTTTATGTGTCTGAAAACCGAGGATCTTGTTTAAATCTCAGAAATAGGACAGATCCTCGCTCCAGGTCTGTTTTGTGACATTTGATTTGATTTCATTTATTTTATCATGTCTATCCCTGGAGCTGTAGAGAGAACTGTACATACATGAATGTAAAAGGACTAGTTCTAAAGCTGTAAATGTGCATCTCTTTATGTTTGCGTTCTTTATGTGTCACAGATTTTTCGTATTTCAGCAGTCATTTTACATTGAAATCAGTAGCGTCTCGGGATAATCCCCAAAGAGACAAAAGCTTTTGCACAAAAGTGGGACAAAGAATGCTTAAACTCCTATAACATTAGATTTTTTATTGGAAAAAAGAGAAAACGGGAAGAATGACAGCTTCAAAATGTACTTCTTGGTGCACTTTTTTCCAAATCTCGTGACTTGTAGCATGCAGCAACACGGTTGTATGTCATTAAGCATGGATTTCTGTCTTTGCACAACGCCCTATAAGGCTGCGATGAGTTAGGCACTGTTGCTTCACAATCTGCAGCGAGAGAATTTTAGTGCGAATCATTCTGATCTGTCTTGCGGAAGGGTTTACGACTGAGTTTACAGCAGTTTAATCATGTTTAAAATATTCACCAACTAATTTCAGATTTCCCTCATTAGCCTTGTCTGCTTGTACCGCTGTCACAAGGTTTAAGAGAATTTACTGAAAACATTTTCAAAGTTTAGCGATGTCCTCTTTTGGATGTTGTTTTAGAAAATTAAACCAAATTACCAAAGTTTTGCACGGAATTGTCCAGTATTAAGGAGGAAGTGAGGTGAGGAAAGTACTTACTACATTTTAAATCTATATGAAAATATAAAGTGATGCTCTCACGTTACACCATATGACAATTTAAGATTAGATATTTGCAAATTTAACAGTCAGAATTACACAAAAACATCAATTCAGGCATATTTTGTATATATTAAAAAAGTTATGCCAATGAGTTTTTCAGTGATTTATTTAAAAATGTTTGGTTTTAGTCTTCAAAACCTTCTGGGTTGGGCACAAGTATTTCTAAAGGGTTCATGGTTCTATATCAACAGTAAAAATCTCAAATGTTACCTCTTTCCAACAGGAATGACAACCAACAATGATTTTTCAATAAAAAAATTTAAGAAAAGTGGAAGAAAAAAAGAAAAGAAAAACTGAAGCTACACTAAAACTAAAGCTCCACCAACACCAATGCTGTAAAAAAAATACAGTTTTAAATAATAATTTCACCTTCCATCATTTTTGAAATTCTGGTTAAAAAAGTGAGTAGTTTTGATTTAAGCTGAGGTAAATAAAGAGATTTATGCCATAAAATAGACAAAATATTAATGTGATAGATTTTTACAGCGGTTTAATTAAGCCACAAATGAAACAAAAGGTTTGTGAATTTGCCCAGAGGGCATTTTTGAGTTTTTTTTTTAAACACTTCAAAGCTTTTTTCCCAAAACACAGTTTATTACAGCTGTTCCTTCCTCTTTTTCCCTGACTCAGTCTGAATCAGCTTCATCGCTCCCATTCACCTCTCATGAGGGTCTACTCGGACGCTTTCGAGCACGACAGCAAGCCTCAATCGTACCCGACACACCCGCTTATGAACTTAAAGCAGGTCCAGATATTCGAACTCCTGAATTATGTGTAAAAATAACATTAGTCACCAAAAATCAGTCCATTTGATGAAACTTTCACTAAATGTGGACCCTGACGTGACTGAAAACGTTCCTACATACGAGTTAAGCAGTTACATTAAACATTTATACAATTATTTACTTATTTATACCCACTTTCATTCGGTCAATTTATACACATTTTGATTATCACGTAATGCCAGGGCCACATCGCGATGCATCGATTATTTTTTTAAGTTTATTTATTTATTCTTTACCTCTGCCACAGTGAACAAAGCAGTTATTTGAAGACTTTCCCAAATCCATACGTCAAACTTTTTATTTTATTATTTTTTTTACCACATTATTGATTTTCCATTTCTGTAGCTCAGACTCAGACTTGATGGATCTCCCTCTGCACCAGAGGATGTTCAGCTATACGTCTGACAGACTCTCGCTTTGTCTGTGCTAGTCGAATAGTTCTTGCTGATGCAAGAACTTAAACATGGTGCTCTAAATCAAAAAGCAAACGCCGATGTCCAGTGAAGCAAGCGTCCATAAAGGCACCCTCTCTATTCTTAACCATCATCTTAACTACTCTAATGATTTCCAATTATAGAGCTAATGCAATAAAACCAGTTTGTGCTTAGATCTGCCTTTTTTGCTTGCGTTGTGTTTTTGTAGCGCAGCTGAAAGTTTGAAAACGTATTACTTAATATTCAAAGCCTGCAAGGCAAGTGCGCTGGGTAATAAATATACAGCATTACGCAACACAATCAAAAAGTCTTTCTTTAGCACTTCGCAGATGCTTTGATGAGTCTTCTCACCTCAGGCTTCTTTTTAACTCGATAAAAAGTGCAAAGTGTCCTCTGTTTGAAAATCACTTGATCGCTTTCAACTTAACAGCGTAAAGTGCACTTAATATTGTGACTTTTTTAGGCCATTTTTTAGAAAATAATAACACAAAGCCATTTATTGTCAAACAACGGTATTTATGACGCCAGAAGAAAGCCGTTATTACAGAAAAGCCTCAGATTAAGCTCCAAACTTCTGGAACAAAGTTATTTTAGACCGATGAGACCAACATTGAACTTTTTGACCATGAGGAGTCGACATCAACAGAACGCCATCCCCACTGTGAAGCACAGAGGCGGGTCACTGATGTGTGAGTGAAGTGGGGATATGTGAGCTCCAAAGGCACAGGAAACTTAGCCAAAATTGACAGGAAGATGAAAGCAGCATGTTCTCAAAGGATCCTGGAGGAAAATGTGCATCATCAGCCCGGAACATTACTGGATATTCCAACACTACAACGATCCAAAACACAAGGAAAAGTCTTCTGACCTCAATGTGAACCACTCTGAGGAGAACTCAAACGTGCTGCAAGAATTTACAAGAGTCCAAGAAGAATGGGCTGCATCACCAACAGAGAAGATAAAGAACCTCATTAACAACTACCTCAAGAGACTTCATTGATGTTAGAGGCGGGAATATGAAATTCTGGGGTGTGTAAACTTTTGATCAGAGTCTTTTCGAAAGTTTCTGTTATTATGATTTAAAAAGAGTAAACTCAGTAGTGTTTCATCCGATCACGAACTAATCAAAACTATAATCTGAGAAAGTTTTTGTTCATATTTTTTGATGAAATGGTGTGTACGAACTGTAGAAAGGACACGAAAATTAAGTGATTAGCTAACTGTTTATTGAGCATGCAGTGTAAACATCATTGATGTGACCCAATGATTTTTTACTCACATTTGATGTCTGAGCGGTCAAATCTGAACTCAACTGGTCACGAAGGCTTGCAGTTCCATGACATCTGTCTACATATTGAAGTAAAATATAATTTTTATGCAGTAAATAACCTATCTTTTGGTTTAAACTTAATTAATGTGGAATGAAAAGTCAGTTTCATGGCTATTTAGCAACTGGTAAAGAGTATTGTCACTTCTCTCGATTTTCGAACATTTTAACTGCTCCTCAAGGTTTTTATTTTTTTACTTCATTTCTGAATTATTTGTACAATACATTTCTGAATGTATTGTACAGCAAACAGGTAGATTTAACTCCCATTGAGTTGATTTCAACACTTTTTGTGAGTTTATATTGTGAGTTAAATTGACACAGTCAGTTTTTTTGGAACACAACGTGAGAGTTATTTAACTAACTCCCTAAAAGTGTTAAAAATAGCACCAAGAGCACTTATTAATAGTTACTCTAGAACAACATTGCAAGGATTTATTTCGACACTACGTGTGTTCCAATTACATTATAGAGCATGAAAATAAATATATTACTTTAAGGAGTTTCTTTTTTCTAGAATTTCACTCTGAAAATAATGTTAAATGAACCGAAAACACACCTTTCCGACTGCATTTTATTTTTAAAATGCATTTTAATCAGAACATCAGAAACGTTGCATGCTGTTTCAATTTTTAAATGGCCTGGAAAAAGCGCAATGGCCTATTTTTAGTGCAAAATGCATTTGTTCTCACTTTTCAGCACCTTGTGCGCATGCAAATGCTCACTCAACAACAAGCACATGGCTTATTTGACAAAAAAATAGGCACGTCACAACACAAGTCCAGGTTTATACTCTACTAAACCCAACTGGTGGTGAAAACCTGAACAGGAACATCAATGTGGACAACAAAGGAACCAAGTGGGTGGAGTTTAATTGCGTTTCAAAATGAGTTAATTTAACACCGTTGGATTAACTCTGTAAAATAACTCTGAATGTGGTAAAATACTGAGTGTTAAAAGCAACCCCAAGTTCAACTCTCCAACTTTTACTGTGATATTTCTGTGATATACACGCTGTATCTGAAATGCTTGTTTCTCTCGCAGAGCTGCTTCTCACTTTCCACCGTTGAGAATTCAGATCATTACTGGTTAAAAATACCCTGGCTGAAATCCTAGCCTGTCAGGTTAGCAGAGAGGAGGAGGAGAGAGGGAGAAGGGGAGATTAAAGAGAAGGGGTTATGCGATGCTGCTAATGAGTCACCTCACGTTTTGCAGGAAAAACACTGAGAGTGTGACTTAAAAAGATCCTTCAGACGCTTGTTACAGCAAAACCTCGGTTAATCTTTGTAGCTAATAATGTTGGTTATCTTCAGATTTACTTAGAGAAGCCAGCATGTTGTTATTTAACCACACTTGTGGAAGTGTGCACTGTGCAAAAGTATTTAAACCCCCATGCTCTAGAAAGGGCTTAAAGATTTGCCGTTGGCACATAATGGCCATTGAAATTAAATGGGAAAAGGCAAAGAAAAAACTGAACATCAATTTTTTGACTCCCTAGCAACCAAACTGTTTACCCTAGCAACCAAAATTTCTGAAATCTCAGATTTGGGAAATGATCGAGAAATGGGAGTTGGCTTTTATACCGTAAAGTGACAAAGGGAACATTGTATTTTGTCACTGACACCTCCATAGAAACCAGACTGTTTACCATAGCAACCCGTTTGGGATATCTCTATCTCAGCTTTCGAAAATCATAGAGACCTGGGGATTGGTTTATGTCACTCATAGTGACAGGGGAATGTAATATTATGTCACTGACTCCTCCATAGTAACTTTTTTTTCCCCTAGCAACCCAAGCAGCAGATCTATAGTTGATCTATAATTGTTTCATTGTTTAAGCATTATAAGCATCGTAAATGCTTATAAATTGTGTTTTGGGAATTTGAATTTAGTTTTTCTTCTGTAATAGTAAACACAATTGTACACAAACTTTAATGTTAATTTCCAATCGGCTGGATATTAACAGAAGGGATAACAGTCCCCGTGGATTATATATTTTGTAGAAACACCTGGTATTAATGTGACTTTTAATTAATCAATCAGTGTTACAAATATGAAAAGCTTAAACCCTGCAAAATTTAGTTTAATCTGCTGAAACAAATTAGTTTCACAGAAAAAAATATCTTTTGATTAAGACAGGAAATTTACATTTTTAGCAAATTTATTAGTGATGCTGTGAGATCCAAATTCAACGTCTTGTTTGACTTCCATGAGCTTGAAGGACTGCATTCATGCGGTTTAGCAAGGATTCATAAAATTTATTGATGAAGTCATCAGGAATAGCAAAAAAGCAGGCTTGCATGCCCCCCAGAGTTCATCAAGATTCTTTGGTTTCGTCTTCCGTGCTTCCTTTTAGTCTTTGCAAATGGGCTCAATGGCCTTTAGCGAGCTGTGCTAGTTCCCATCACCAAACGTAAACAGTTGTCATTGTTGTTTGGTCTGTTCTTGGAGAACCCTACCTTCCTTTCTTCATTCTTCAAGCTCAAAAAAGGATGCTGTAATCTAGAACAAAGCCATAGCTCCACATTTCAAACATACTTTATGTTGTTTTAATGCTGGGTTTTCCTAAAGGACAGCAATATTACATCATGCAGGATGTAACATCCCTCTCCTCTGTCTCAAAGTGAGTCCTTTCTCCTGGTGCAATGAGCTCATGTGTGAAAGACCGCCTTCTTCCACCTCTTTCCCCCTCATTTCTCCTTTGTTCACTAGCGAAAAGTCATAAATCACAGCGCTCCAGCTGGAGAAAGGGATCTAGCGGCTCAGGTCCAGCTCTCTTTCCTTGGGGAACAAGCTTTGAATACGATAACCCCTTCCTGGAGCCAAAGAAGGAAGCCACTAGCTCCAAACTTGTCCTATTTAATGGACATGCTCTCCAAATCACACTGGGGTAGTTACCGTCACACTGGGTGCTGGGAAGAAAGGTCCTTGACCAATTTAGATTGGGGGTGTCCTGAAATAGATCTGTGAATGTCTGAATTTGTGCCCTATATACAGCACAGGGATGAGACTATTCCATTAAAGAGACTGAGCGCATGAATATTCATGATGCTCCTGTACAATGATTCACAAATGTAATGCACATGCAATTGTGAGGCTCAGGAGTTTGGTTGAATTGAGCATTTTTAGTGATTTCTGCTGAGCAAATTATTTAAAACTGCCCAATTAGTGGCTAGCTTGGAATCTAGATGAGGTGAAAGATGGAAGCAGGATGTCCTGTCATCAAAAAAGCCCCACATGATTACAGTAGTATGAAAATGGCTACTATATGGACAGTGAAACTAGATGGCAAAATGGATTGGTTGCCATGGTAGAGATTTTGGTTGTTATGGAGAGGCATGTGACATCACTATGGATTTCTTTAGATGGGATAGTCCAGGCATTCCAAATTGGTTGCTATGGTAAATAATCTAGTTGTTATGGAGAAGCAGTGACATATTATAATGTTTGTAATTTCTATAAACTGATCCCCCAATCTTTATTATTTCCAAAACTAAGATCGAGTTCAGAAAACGAGGTTGCTAGGGTAAACGTTTTACTATGATTTGTTACCAATTTCTTACCCGTTTGCCTAATTATTTTCATAAGTCATTGGCAAATATTTAACCCCTTCTAGAGCCTGCGGTCCAAATACTTGGTTCTAGAAATAGAAAACTGTTTCTAGAAATAGTTAAATATTTCCCATGAATTTTTAATGGAATTTGAAATAAATGAGAAATGGTAAACATAATTTTCACGACAAAACTGATAGCTCTCTAGCAACCAAACTGTTTACCCTAGCAACCAAAATGTCTGAAATAAATCCCAGCTTTGTTAAGTGATAAAAGGTGGGTTTATGTTACTCACAGTGACATAGGGAACATCACAATATGTCGTTGACTCACCCATAGCAACCACACCGTTTACCATAGCAGATCAATTTTTCAACTTTAGAAAATTCTAGGAAGATAGGACTAGGTATATATCACTCTCAGTGAGAAGGCAACATTTTACTGGCATTTTCGATTTCTCCCTAGTAACCAAAATGTTCACCCTAGAAACCACAATTTCGGAAACAATACAATATGGCACTGACTCCCCCATAGCAACCACACTGTTTACCGTAGCAACTAAATCAGCAGATTTGAAAATTTTAGGAACATAGAACTTGGTATATATGTGTCTATACCAAGCTCTAATTCGATGTCTGTTGTCCAATCTCTTTCAACATGCTAAGTACCCCTGTCTGCAGATGGTATAAGCTCCGCCCACTAAATGTGGAGTCCCACACACTAAACACAAACTAAACGTTGAATTGTGATATCACCACCAAGCCAAACAGGCAAAGGCTTAGGCTTTGAGTTGGAGTTAGGGAGTACAACCAACGAGACGACATATGGGCGCGGCTCCACATTCAGTGGGTGGGGCTTAACACCCTCTGCAGTGGCGGAAAGGGGCATCTCCAATAAGCCCGATGGTGACTCAACATGGCCTGAGCTCGTCTTAGTGTGTCTGGGCCCTTGTGCACAAAGTAGACCCGACAAGGAACTATGGGTATATGCAGAGGTGAGTGGAGCAAGGAGGACTGTGATTGGTGAAGGAGTTAATAAGGGCTCAGATGATTGGCCCGGTGACTGATTGAGTCTTGTGAACGATTCTTTCTCTTGGTTGGAACTTCTGAAAGCTTTACATACTTAAGACAACCTCTCGAGGAGCGTAAAAGGAAGAAAATGTATGTCTTATGGGGAAAATATTTGTTTATTTCAACCATGAATATGAATAATCTTGTTGGCGAGCTTCCGAAATGCCTCAGTTCGTCATATTACTATTGGTTTGCTTTTGTGCAGTTTAGTGCTTTCTGTGCAGTCGGCACATGAATGAGAGATACTGGAAGAGAAGGGCAGTCTCGCTGGAGCCTGTGGTGTGAAAGAGGGGCTCATGGGAAGAATGCCGGGGGTTTGTCAGTGTGAAATTATGGTACTGCAGTAACCTTTCCTTTGCCAGACTGCAGAAACACTTGCTTTAACCATCAATACTATCGATACTTGAAAATTACTTTTTGATAAGAAGAAATGCCCTTTAAATGGAGTGAAGTTGCATTTATAAAGAGTTTTTCTTTTAATATTATAGTATTTTACTAGACACTGATTAGAATGGCTTTTGTTTGAAAGCGATTTTTTTTTTCAGCACATGAAACTGTAATTATCTTTTGATAATTGGAGCAGGAGTCAGTGGGTTGACACCAGTGGTGACGTCATAATCCATAATTACAGTCGTGCTTCATCTGCAGGAGCCCATTAATCTGCTCATAATCCAGTGAAAATCAGATAGAAGATTCACTGAAGAATCTGGAGATAAAACGTAATAAATAGAAATTCCTACATGTTTCTACAGATAATGTTTTGTACGCTTAGCATAAATAAGGCTGATAAAGCTGAATAATTACTAAAGCTGAAATGAATCATGTTGAACAGAATTATTCTAGAACGCATTGATCAAAGCTGAATCAAACGGAACTGAAGCAAATCCAAATGTATCTGAATCCAACTTAACTGAATCATTCTAAATGTTCCGAATCAAACCAAACTGAATCCATCTAAATGTAACTGACAAATACTGAATTCAATCATTCTACACCTAGTCGAGGCATACTGAACTGAATCATTATAAATCAAACTGAACGGAATCAAACTCAACGCAATCAATCCGAATTGAACTGAATCAAACTGAACTGAATCATTATATATCAAACTGAACGGAATCAAACTCAACGCAATCAATCCGAACTGAATCATTATAAACCTAGCTTAATCATACTGAACTCAATCCAAATTGAACAGAACCATTATAAACCTAGCTGAATCAAACTGAACTGAATCAATATAAACCTAACTGAATCATACTGAACTCGGTCAATCCAAATTCAGCTCAGTCAAACTGAACTGAATCAATATACACCTAACTGAATCAAACTGAACTCAATCATTCCAAATTCAACATAATCAAACTGAACTGAATCGGGTTATGCCTAGGTGTATCAAACAGATCTGATTCAATATAAACCTAACTGAATCAAACTGAACTGAATCAATATAAACCTAACTGAATCAAACTGAAGTCAATCAATCCAAAATGAACTGAACCATTATAAACTGAGCTGAATCAAACTGAACTGAATCAATATAAACCTAGCTGAATCAAACTGAACTCAATCATTCCAACTTCAACTGAATCAAACTGAACTGAATCGGGTTATGCCTAGGTGTATCAAACTGATCTGATTCAATAAAAACCTAACTGAATCAAACTGAACTGAATCAATCCAACTTCAACTGAATCAAACTGAACTGAATCAATATAAACCTAACTGAATCAAACTGAACTCAATCATTCCAAATTCAACTGAATCGGGTTATGCCTAGGTGTATCAAACTGATCTGATTCAATATAAACCTAACTAAATCAAACTGATCTGATTCAATATAAACCTAACTGAATCAAACTGAAGTCAATCAATCCAAAATGAACTGAACCATTAAAAACTGAGCTGAATCAAACTGAACTGAATCAATATAAACCTAACTGAATCAAACTGAACTCAATCATTCCAAATTCAACTGAATCGGGTTATGCCTAGGTGTATCAAACTGATCTGATTCAATATAAACCTAACTAAATCAAACTGATCTGATTCAATATAAACCTAACTGAATCAAACTGAAGTCAATCAATCCAAAATGAACTGAACCATTAAAAACTGAGCTGAATCAAACTGAACTGAATCAATATAAACCTAACTGAATCAAACTGAACTCAATCATTCCAAATTCAACTGAATCGGGTTATGCCTAGGTGTATCAAACTGATCTGATTCAATATAAACCTAACTAAATCAAACTGATCTGATTCAATATAAACCTAACTGAATCAAACTGAAGTCAATCAATCCAAAATGAACTGAACCATTAAAAACTGAGCTGAATCAAACTGAACTGAATCAATATAAACCTAACTGAATCAAACTGAACTCAATCATTCCAAATTCAGCTGAATCAAACTGAACTGAATCCTTCTAAATTTAACTGAATAATTCTGTTACCAAACGGAATCCTTAATCATTAAACGAAAAGGAAAGAATATAAGCACTGGAGGGAAATGAAACCTTTATAGTCGTTCTGCTTCCACCGTTAGGAACTGACTCCTGTGGCCAGCTGCTTTATTAAACCGTCGACCGTTTGACCACTGTGAATGAGCATTTCATTTCAGTCACACTGGGGATGCTCCATTTAAACACCTTGGCACAGTTATTGAAGGTCATTGTGCTCGTATTATGCTATATAAATCTATATAGGGCGCACAGCGAAAGAAATATAGCAATAAAGCTTCATAGTTGGTGGAAAAATACGAATGGTGTTGGATGACCTTTGAGTTGTGATGTTCCAATAAAGACATTCATGTAAAAATGCATTTTATCCTGAATAATAATCCAGTTTCTGCAGCTAGAATGAGCCTCTCGCTCAGTCTTTGCAAATCATTTCAGGTTGACATTGAGTTTGTCTTTACTTGGACTTGAGGATAAATGTCCTTGTTGTGGCTTTACCTGATGAAAATGGATGACTAACATATCAGGCTCCCTCTGATCGAGCTTTGGTATCCAGATTTTGTGTCAAAAGATGAAAACAGAATGAAATACACAAGAAAAACTGATGCAGAAACAGTTACACTCTCCAGCCACTTTATTAGGTACACCTGTCCAATTGCGTGCTAATAAAAATTTCTAATAAGCCAATCACATAGCAGCATTTCAATTTAGACATGGTGTCATAAATGACTGAATGTAACATGCTTGTTTGTGCAAAGTGGACCAGTCTGAGTATTTCAGAAACTGCTGATCTACTGGGATTTTCATGCACAATAATCTCTAGAGTTTACAGAGAATGGATCATACTGTACTCATTCAATCCAAATTCAACAGATTCAAACTGAACTGAATCATAATATAACTAACTGAATCATACTGAACTCAGTCAATTCAAAACATATTATTTTATGAATAATTCTTGATTCTCTCTCTCATCTTGTTTATTAAAACAGTTATAATAGACACATATTGTTTTATATTACACGTGTTTTGTATTTAATCTGTTGATATGTTAATAAACGTGAAACATTTCATTCAAAGTGGTTTTAAGTTATGGAATTATTAACCCCAGGATGTTTAGATGACCTGTGCTTGGAGGTTCCATTTCTTTTTTTTCTCTCTGATGTGTTCAAAAACTTTTTACCTTATTATAATATATAGGGGTGTAACAATATACTGCAATACAAAATTGTCACAATATGTATCATGGAGCTACTAGGAGATATCGTCTTGGAGCTGAAGTCGATTGTGATTCTAGTCACTTCTGAAACTCTTTTATGTCGTTTTCTTGTTTTATTTAATGTAAACAATTATCTTTACTCACATTTACAATGATTAACATTATAAAATTATAAAATGATTACATGATACCCATTTTATTAAGGGTAAAACAGATGAAATAATGCAAACATTAACACTGCCCCCTAGTGGAAGGATGATAAGAAAGGCTCTAACACAAATCAAACTAGACCCTTCTTAGATTTGTGGTCCATTTTTCCCAAAGATGGCTTCAGTAGTTGGTTGTAGTAAAATATCGTAATGCATAGCACATCGTGGACATAATATCGAGGTATGTATCGTATCGTTACACCCCTAATAATAATTATTTTTAGTTATTCCATCTGAACTTGGGTTTATTTGACGGGGGAAAAACGCATTTAATGTTGGGTGCACTTTCTCTTATGGATGTTTTCAAAAACGACATAATTTTAGTTCCGTCAGAATCCAAAATGAGAATAATTTGCAGGAGCATTCAGAGTTATGGCCACCCATCTTCTAGCAGGATGACGCTCCATGTCATACATCTGAATCTTCTCAGACTGGTTTCTTAAGTTCCCTGTCCTCAAATCTCCACAGTCACCAGATCTCAATCCAGTAGAGCACCTCTGGGATGCTCTCGTGGCTCTGTTTCCAGTACCTTGCAGAATTCAGGTGTACCTAATAAAGTGGCCGGTGCGTGCATATTTTAATTGAACTGTCGCTTTAAGACTCCCCTCCCCACCTATCTCTCAACACACACACACACACACGCACACACACACACCTCCATCCATCCACCGACTCCTCCAGCTCCTCACGCTCGGTCGCGTGGACGCTGCATCGCGCGCGTCAGAGGGAGAAACGGAGAGCGCGGGGAGCGTGCGCGCGCGTGTTCTAACCAAAGTAGCAGCTCGCGCGAGCGGCGTGGAGAGAATGTCCATCTGGTGACTAATAAAGAACGGATCGGCGCGGGTTCCATTCATAAAGGTGACACGAGCAGACTGTTTGAAGCCATGGGCGGCAGCGGTGCGTTCCCGCGCGGGGACGGTTCTCCCGATCAGTGCTGCTGCTGGAAATGGCGCTGTGATGCTCAACAAGGAAGACGCAGTTGAAGCGGATGCCCGGGAGGAGGAGGAGAGAACAAACAGTCGCTATTAGTTGTGTACCTGCGCTTTGGGTGCGGATTCTTGAGTGTGAGGAAAGTGGTGAACAGTACCATGGTGAATTACCAGAAATACATAACTGTAATGCAGCTGGCTCTTGGGGTGACTGCCTACAACAGAGACCGTAGCCTGCCTCCCAGAAAACATATGTGGTGAGTATGTCTGCGTGCCCGAGTGGGGTCCTCAGCTCTGCAGCTTCAGGGAACAAGTCTGTTAGCGTGTCGGAAATGTGCTAAATAAAAGTTTAAAGCATGCACCGCTCCTTGTATTGTTATTCTGCGCACCTGTGTCCCATCTCATTCAGGTTTCGCTCCAAAAGCATGCCGCACATTTGTATTTCTGCCACTTTAATTGAATCAATTGAAATAAAGCAAGCCATGGACGTGTTTGTCATCTTCATTGTGTTTGTGTGCATTTTGTCAATCATTTCCACTTCCTCCTGCACCGCTTCCTGCAAAATCATTCACTTACCAAACTAATCCACACATTATTTCATGCCATGTATTTCGATTCTGTTAATAGAGTTGAATTTTACGCTGCCACCATTCTAAGAATGAAAAAGTGAATAACCCAGAAATAGAATGAGGAAAGTAAAGAAAAAGGATGTTTTGTGTACGTTTCAATATCTGATTATGTATTTGACATTGCTTTCTAATTTGGTGATGCCTTCGATAAAACAGCTAGAGGGATTCAACATTTATTTTCAGCTCAATTTTCAATATAAATGAGTTCCAGGTTTGTTATCAATGGTTGTTTACCTCTACCTCGGATTTCTTCCCACCAGAGCCTCTCTTTCATTCTTAAAATGGTGGCCGCGTATCTCTTTTGCTGTAGAAGATTATCACCTGTAATCGTATCATGGGTTTTCACAAGGATTCTTGCAAACTTATGACAACACCAGGAGCTCTTTTGAACAACTCGAGGTTCACAGCAATACAAATGTACCACCAACAGCATAACCAGCATTGTTTTCATTTATTTGAAATGGCCACCATTTTTCACGTTCGCCAAGAAAATTGGGCTGAGAATAAATGTTAAATCTCACAGGCTTTTAAATTGAAGGCCACATCACCAGTTTAGAAAGTAATGTAAATATATTACATTATTGTTCAGATAATGATTCAGACTACACTACATTCTTACAGCATTGATGTAGAAACGTACACAACAATGACATTCTTCATACTATTTCTGGGTTCCCACCGTAGCCTCTCTTTCATTCTTAAAATGGCAGCTGCGTGAAGACAGGAGCTCTTTTGAACAACTTGAGTTTCACAGCAATACAAATGTACCACCAACAGCATAACCTGCTTTGTTTTCCGCCCATTTCGCTTTTTAGACATGGCCACCATTTCTCACGTTCGCCAAGATATATAGTCATTTATGTTGAAAATTGGGCGGAAAATAAATTTTGGATCTCACAAGCTGTTTCATTGAAAGCCACATTGCCAGTATAGAAAGTATTGTTACATTTAGTACAGTAGTGTTCAGATAATAACTGCACTACTCTCTCACAACAGTAAGACATACTTTTTCTTGATTTCTGGGTTTCTTCCCACCCTAGCCTCACTTTCATTCATAAAATGAGGGTTCAATACGTCTTGGAAAATCAATGTTATTAGTTGATTAGTTGATAGTTAGGGAGATGACATTTTAGACCTAGTTCTTCGCTTTCTTTTCTCCATTACTTCATCCGAAGACACCGCATCCCTTACTGCCTTGAAATAACAAGGAAATTAGAGTTTATTGCACGATTTTGAGGATAAGCAGATGTTTGGGGGTGTTTTCTCCACTCAGGAAGACTAGGGTTTACATGGGAGGCTCTACTGGAAAAGAAAAAGCATGTCAGATGTTGTCCTTCGAGTGCTTTTCCGAGTAAAGTTGTGTTTGCAGATGCTCTCTCTGTAATGATTCAACAGCCGTAGGCATTCAAGCCCCTTGGGGTCGGTAAAGAGTGCTAATATGCGAGTTGCATGCTGGGTAGTTCATTTGTAACTAATTAGGAGCGAGTTTTGAGGACTCTGATGTTCCGTCTTGTTTTTGTTGTTGGTAAAAGCTCCACATGCTCTCGTTGCAGCTTCAGTTTACATCTGCGTGGTTTACTACAGAGTAGCGTCAGAGTGATGGATCAACCAAGCGAGGGGATGTGATTTATTATCGATTTGAGGTTCTGAACACGACAAGCGCCAAATAACCATAAAACTTGCCAAATCCACATAAATCCAAAATGATGAAGTAGCACCTTAAACCCTGCGGGACGGCCTCGCCGTGCAGTGTTTGAATGTTGGTGCTCAGCTCGTTTGAGTAGCAGTTAATTATTCAGAGGTTTCGGAACATGACCTCCGTGATGTTCATCATTAACACTTCGCTGCTGCTTTACATTCAGTGTAAACAAAAGTGGTGTCACTTTACTTTAAAAAAAAACTGCCCTTCGAGATTTCCACATAATAAAAGTTATTTTTTAACCACGTGATCGAACAGAGAGAGTAGACGTGAATAGAATCGTGTGAAAGTGCTGTAAACAAAGCTTTCACTGATCCCAAGGAATCAATGAACCCAATGCAGTGAATGAATCTGAATCTCATCGGTGTTTGGTGTGACCCTTTCTTTCAAAACAGCAGCGGTTCTTCTAGTTGTACCTGCTGCTTTTGAAGGAGAAGTAGCTTTCTCACATCCTTCTGTCTCTCCAGACACACTCGATGGGGTCTCTGTGGGGTTCTTGTGTTCGGTGTCTGCTGCAGAAAAAACTTGACGCCAACGATTCTCCAAATTAATCTGCATAAACGTAGCCCAATACATTGGAGGAACCTCCACCATGCTTCACTGTTGCCCCTCATTATAACACTCTGCAGCTTTCAATGAACAAACTGCTATTTTCTGCAGCTAAATATTTAACCCCTCACTCCAGAGCACCCGCTGCCATTTTTTGGCACCCAGTTTCTATGTTTTTGTGCTTATCTGGCCAGACTTGCTGTGCTCAATCTTGACATAGTTCGGTACTTTTCAATTTGACAATGGTTGCAGGCTTTGGCTGTTTGTCACCCAGTTTTAACCCTCCTACATATCTGTTTCTGTTTCAGTCCATGACTGGGTTTCAATCTACGTTAAAATGATTATCATTAGAAGCTGTTTGGTATAATTGGTGGTTTATACACATGACTATAATCGAACAGAATCATTGACTTGTGACAAAGTGTGGCTATAATAATTGATGCAGGAAATATTTTATTTTAATTGAGATTTTTCTTTTGTTTGCTCCCTTTGCATTTCGTAAATTTATTAAACTAAACAATCATTATTTATATTTTTGAAAGCATTCTTTTTTTATCACCTCATGCGTAAAACATTTGCTCAATATTATATAAAAGTGTTAAAAATAAATATTTTAATTGACAAAAATATTTAATTGACAATATATTAAAAATGGAATCTGGTCCATAAATTAGTTCCATTTCCCCCAAAAGAGATTATAAACAAACAGAAACTAGTGAAGTTGTCTACCAGAGTGAATACCTGAAACCATGAATATCTTTAATTAAAACAATAAAATATGAGCTGATCTCGCAAATTTTCTGACCATCTTTCAGGAAAGGACTATTTTTCAGAAAATGCCCTTGAGCGCCAGCACATACTGATTTTTTGAGAGTTTGCTATATTCGATCTGTTCCTAGGTGAGCCTCGCTGACTGTGGTTAAAATCTGTGTTCTTTCACCCAGAAGATTTCAGGATCAATCGAGGAAAAGAGGTAAAACATAGAGGAGAATGGTTCTCATGAGGCAGATCCAGATGGCTTGAGGGCCGTAGTGGACCATATCCACCTGGAACGAGTGGGCTGCTGCCCTTACATGAATATCGGAGACCTTGTATTCTAAAACAAGTTTACTTGAATTCATGGTGTTTCATAAATCCATTTTCTTCATCTGTTTATGTATGGAGAGGGTCACAGGGTTCTCCAGGTGTCTATTGCTAACACACATTAAACAAAAGGCAGAATACATCTTGGTTTTTAAAATATGATTTATTACAGTATTTTACCATATTTTTAAAAGCTCCAGAAATGCATTATTCAATCGTGCTATTATAAAGTCACTGTATTTGATATCGTAAATACAGTAAACTACTGTTTTGTGCTGTAAAATAAAAAAAACAGTGGCTTACTACGTTTAGAAAATATCGTAAATACAGTAAAGTACAGTTTTGTTCTGTAAAATTAAAAAAACAGTAGCTTCCTATGTTTAGAAAATATCGTAAATACAGTAAAGTTCAGTTTTGTGCTGTAAAAATAAAAAACAGTAGCTTCCTACGTTTAGAAAATATTGTAAATACAGTAAAGTACAGTTTTGTGCTGTAAAAATAAAAAAACAGTACCTTCCTACGTTTAGAAAATATTGTAAATACAGTAAAGTACAGTTTTGTTCTGTAAAATTAAAAAAAAACAGTAGCTTCCTATGTTTAGAAAATATCGTAAATACAGTAAAGTACAGTTTTGTTCTGTAAAATTAAAAAAACAGTAGCTTCCTATGTTTAGAAAATATCGTAAATACAGTAAAGTACAGTTTTGTGCTGTAAAAATAAAAAACAGTAGCTTCCTACGTTTAGAAAATATTGTAAATACAGTAAAGTACAGTTTTGTTCTGTAAAATTAAAAAAACAGTAGCTTCCTATGTTTAGAAAATATCGTAAATACAGTAAAGTACAGTTTTGTGCTGTAAAAATAAAAAACAGTAGCTTCCTACGTTTAGAAAATATTGTAAATACAGTAAAGTACAGTTTTGTGCTGTAAAAATAAAAAAACAGTACCTTCCTACGTTTAGAAAATATTGTAAATACAGTAAAGTACAGTTTTGTGCTGTAAAAATAAAAAAAACAGTACCTTCCTACGTTTAGAAAATATTGTAAATACAGTAAAGTACAGTTTTGTGCTGTAAAAATAAAAAACAATAGCTTACTACATTTAGAAAATATTGTAAATACTGTAAACTACAGTTTTGTGCTGTAAAATTAAATAATAGTTGCTTACTACGTTTAAAAAATATTGTAAATACAGTAAAATACAGTTTTGTACTGTAAAATTAAATAACTGTAGCTTACTACATTTAGAAAATATTGTAAATACAGTAAAATACAGTTTTTTACTGTAAAATTAAATAACTGTAGCTTACTACGTTTAGATAATACAGTTTATTACTTGAAAATCTAGTTTCAGAACACAGGACCACTGCATTTAGAAATAAGTACTACTGTAAATCAAGTTACCATAAAAAATATGTTAAAAAACATCAAGGTTGTTTGTTTACAATGTTTAGGAAATACAACTTCACAGTTTTGTATTGTATGTTTAAGTTAAATAACTGTAGTTACTGTGTAAGTACCGTGTATTATTGTTAAATGTTTAAGAATTACAGTTCATTAAAGTATATTTAAGTTAAATACAGTTACTGTGTTAAAAATCACAGTGTTGAGTTTAATAAATACAGTGTTGTTTTGTAAAAATATGTTAAATACCAGTAAGTTTTACAGTTGTATTACTGTATATTTAAGTTAAAAGCGTTAGTAACAGCGTTTTAAAAGTACTTTGTAGTTTTGTTAAACTTTACAGTATGTTATACAGTGAAATAACAATAAGCTACTATGTTTAAAAAGTACAGTGTAGTGTTGTAAATTAATTAATATTTTATTTAATAATCTCAGTACCAGAGTGATGTTGTTTTTTAAAGCAAGTAGATTACATAATTTACCATTTCAAGTTTTTTTTTTTTTGCTTTACTTTAACACGACTCATCCATCCATTGTTCTTCTGGTACTTATCTCCCGCTCACACTGGCCGAAAGGAGAGGTTCTCTCTGGAGCATTTATCTTTTTATCCAAACCGTGCTTCTGAAATAATGATTTGAATTATCGCTGAGGGTTCTCAAAATAATATTTAATATTATTTTATTTTTAGATCCTTTACTATCAAGCCACATTCTTTTTGCCAACACTAAATACGACGACGCTAACCTATTTCTGAATGGATTTCTGTGTAATCACAGAGACACGGCCTAAACCGCATCCCTTTATCCACTGATTTAACCAAAACAACAGTTCTAAACCCTCACCATCACCCGTGACGAGTGATAAAAATACAAGACATGGGAAGAATGTGTGGAAACGCAGCAGATGGTCTTCTTCCCCCGCAGCCGTACAAACTCTTCCAGAGCTTAGTGTTAACCTGGCGTAATGAAACGAGCGGCAGTTGCCCACCCCGAGGCCTATTTACACGTGCTTTTTAGCATTTACGTGAGGCGAGTGCTCACTTGACTGACAGAAGCCTCAGAAGAAGAGTCTCGGTCACGTTTTATGCTAATCTCTGGGTTTCCCTGCAGTGTTTCCAGTCCTCCCCGTACATCTCAATCGGATCTACTTTTTCACTGCACAGAGAGAATCTTTAAAATATTGATTCGCCAAAAACGGAATCTGCTGATCTGCTGCTGATGTAGAAAGCTCCGCAGAGACTCCACTATTTCATCATAATGACGCGACCAAATAGAAAAAATCATTTCACAAGAGCCTTTTCCACTTCTTTTGGTAACAAGGTCTGAGACGTTTTGATGAATGAGCGAATGTTCTGGAAGAAAGCTTGACATGCATTGTTTGCTATCATTCGTTTTCAATCTCTTTAGATTTTTACACGATTACCTCCTTCCTAGTCCCCAACTGTTTTTTTATGTATTAATATCATAAAATCCCATCGATTTAAAGATTTTACTTCATTTTTGGAACTTTGAAAGCTTACTTCCATCATTCAAAATAATATTTTATCAAAGGAAATATTTGAATTTATGCATTTATCCACAGTTCGGGAGAAACCTCTAACAAGAGGTGCTCACAGACGAGGATCTAGTTGATTCAGAATAAATTAAGAGCTTCGGATGTATTTTTTTGTTGCTTTTTTAAAAGTTGTAAGAGACTTTGCTTTTCGGAGAGAGTTGCACCAGCCGCCAACTGTGAAAGAGAAAGTTCTGGTGGCAGATTTGAGAAGGCACCACTAGACGCTGTTCCTTTCCTGAATGGGATGTTGAACTTCAGGAACTTGTGAGTTGGATAATCAGCCTATTTCCAAAATCTATGATGTATTTTTTTGTGCATTTCACCTTTATAAACGACTGTGCAGTACTTCAGAGATGAAGTGATTTGCCATTTGCGATGTATTCGAAAATTGGTAAAGGATGCCACATGCACGATGAGTCGATGAGGAGCATGATTGTTTTTTTTATTTCCTTGAATAATCAACTCTATCCCAGTGTCAACAGAACACCGGAGAAATCGCCCGACACCTAGTCATGACCTCTGGAGCTTCCGAGCTCATTGAAATGCACAGATCGAGACTGAGACTGATTGAGCTTCTTTGTGTACTGTACCTGTCCTCCATCAAGCCAAATAAAGGTCTTCACCCTCCACTTTCATCCCTACCCAAAGTGATTATTCACTTCATTAGCATTCGGCGATGGTAAACCAACAGCCGTTGCTAATGAACGAGCCTCTCTAGCAGAAATTTCGAGCTCAGTGAGGGCACACACGACTGAGTTTGTTTCTGGCTCTTGCCCTTGGGTCATGCTGTGCTGCATGAAGCAAGAAATAAGAATATACGGCCCAAAAAACGTTAATCTTGAACACATTGGCTTATCTGCACTTCACAGCATACGCCTGAGAATTTTACATGGGTTCTTTGTGGTGTCGCGGAGCTCTGAATTGTTTGCCAGATGGGAAGATCTCGAAGTGGAGGGAGCTTGAGTGATATGGATGCTCAAGATGTAAAATATGATGGTAAGATGTTTTGAAAGCGTCATTCCAGATGCAGCATAGCTGTGCAGTGAGTAATGTTGCTGCCCGTCATTTAGTTCAAGAGTTCTGGAGTCATTGAAGTTAGTGGATGTGGTTGAATCAATTCGGTGTGTTTGATGTTCTGAGTGCAGTGTTTGTTTCCTGCTTATTGGTTATAACTCTCCATTTCATATTTTTAAAAATATTTTATACAACGCCTTTTCCCGACTTTGCTTACACATATGGGTGTCACTGCTTTTGTTCAGTTAGTAGTTGCTAGGTTTGATTCTAGGGAAAAGGTTAGGGTTGGGTTCAGGGTCATATAGAGTGTTTAGGTTGGATTCAGGGTTGGGTTCAAGGAAGAGCTTAGGGTTGGGACTAGGGGTGAAGGTAGGCTTAGGAAAGGGTTTGGTTTAGGGAAGTGGCTAAGGTTGGTTTAAGGAAATTGTTTGGGTTTGGTTTATGGAAGGTGTAAGGGTTGAATCAAGAGGTTAGGTTTGGCGATGAAGGTAGGGTGAGGAAAGGGTTTGGTTTAGAGAAATGGCCATGGTGGGATTTAAGGAAACTGTTTGTTTTATTGAAGGTTAGGTCATGGAGTCAGGTTTGTGTTTAAGAAAGGGGTTGGGTCTAAGGTTGAAGGTAGGGTTAGGAAAGGGTCTGGTTTAGGAAAAGGGCTAAGGTTGGTTAAAGGAAATTGTATGGGTTAGGTTTATGGAAGGGGTAAGGGGTAAGGTCATTGGGTCGGGCCTTTTTTTAAGAAAGGGGTTGGGTCTAGGGTTGAGGGTAGGGTTAGGAAGGGTCTGGTTTAGGGAAAGGGCTAAGGTTGGTTAAAGGAAATTGTATGGGTTAGGTTTATGGAAGGGGTAAGGGGTAAGGTCATTGGGTCGGGCCTTTTTTTAAGAAAGGGGTTGGGTCTAGGGTTGAGGGTAGGGTTAGGAAGGGTCTGGTTTAGGGAAAGGGCTAAGGTTGGTTAAAGGAAATTGTATGGGTTAGGTTTATGGAAGGGGTAAGGGGTAAGGTCATTGGGTCGGGCCTTTTTTTAAGAAAGGGGTTGGGTCTAGGGTTGAGGGTAGGGTTAGGAAGGGTCTGGTTTAGGGAAAGGGCTAAGGTTGGTTAAAGGAAATTGTATGGGTTAGGTTTATGGAAGGGGTAAGGGGTAAGGTCATTGGGTCGGGCCTTTTTTTAAGAAAGGGGTTGGGTCTAGGGTTGAGGGTAGGGTTAGGAAGGGTCTGGTTTAGGGAAAGGGCTAAGGTTGGTTAAAGGAAATTGTATGGGTTAGGTTTATGGAAGGGGTGAGGGTTAGGTCATGGGGTCGGGCTGTGTTTAAAAAAGGGGTTGGGTCAGGGGTTGACGGTAGGGTTAGGAAAGGGTTTGGTTTAGAGAAATGGCCAGGGTGGGATTTAAGGTAACAGTCTGGTTTATGAAAGGGGTCAGGGTTAGCTCATGGGGTCGGGGTTGTGTTTAAGAAAGAGGTTGGGTCTAGGGTTAAGGGTAGGGTTAGGACAGGGTTTGATTTAGGGAAATGGTTAAGGTAGGATTTAAGGAAACTGTTTGGTTTATGTAAAGGGCAAGGATTAGATCATGGGGTCAGGGTTGTGTTTAAGAAATGGGTTGGGTCTAGGATTGAGGGTAGGGTTAGGAACAGGTTTATGTTTAGGGAAATGGACAGGATTAGATTCAAGGTAATTGTTGGGTTTGGTTTATTGAAGGGCTAGGGATTAGGTCAAGACAAAGGGTTATGATAAGGTTTAGGGAAGGGAAATTGTTTGAATTGAGGTTTATGATTGTCGTGGAAAGGAAATATTTCAGTGTTTGACTTATGGGAGGGATATTAGTAATTAGGATTAGGATTGTGTTTAAGGAAGGGGTTGGGTCTAGGTTTGGAGTTAGATTTAGAAAAGGGTTTGGGTTTAGGGAAGGGATTAGGATTGGATTGAGGAAAGAGTTGGTTTTTGAATTGAGATTTATGAGGTTAGGGCTTGATTGGTCAAGAGGCTAGGGTTGGGTTTAATGGAGTGGATAAGGTTGGGTCCAGGGTTAGTTGGTTAGTTATGGCTAAGGGAAGGTACGGGTTTAAGATAGGGGAAGGTTTTTGACACGTCTTTCCGAACTTTAGGTGGTTATTTCAATTTTTTCTAGTGTCATTATTAGATTTTTGGTGAACTAGGATGAATAAAATTCTCAAGTGCAACATGAGGTAGGGAAACAGTTGCATGCCAGTTACAGGAAGATGATGTTGCTGGCAGTCGTGGATGCTGGTGTAGTGGTCAGCATCGTCTATTTGCATCCAAACCATTACTCCTGGCTCGAGGCGAAGTGTTATCGTGGATATCGACTTGCTGATCAGGCAGGATGCTGTGCTGCTATATCTAATTATGCTGGATAGCTTTATAAGGCGTATAGGATGAGCTTAGAGGAACTCAAAGTTGATTATAGACTTATTTCGTGGATGATAAAACAACCTATTGCCTATTTGTACTGAAAAGTGATGGGTTTGAAAGTGTTTAGTGACTAATAATTTACTGTGATGCTCTCACAACTGGTGTTTCATGCAATGATTAGCCAATAATAAGCTAATCGATAGTTATTTTTTTCTTCAGGTACATTACCCCGAACATATCCATTTTTGGTTTAATGGCATAATTTATGTATGCATTATACGCATTCATGTGTCCTCCAAAACAGTCCCTCTTGATTTGAGTGTCTTTGACTTGTAAGGGTTAACCGAAGGTGGGAAATCATGGCGATTTTTCCTCAGGCTAACACCAACCTCATCACACTAATATCTTTGTCCTCCATTAGTCTTCAGTTCTGGTTCAACACTCAAAATTACGACCCAGTTTTAGACGCATCTTCAGTCCTTGAGGTTTTTATGGGACGCTTTGAACCCAGAATCTCTGAAGGTTTCCTTAATCGACCACTTAATATGTAAATGAGCTCTGCTTTTCATTGGTGCACTGCAACAGAAGATCTCCCTGATTGAATTTGCTAATGCAGGGGTTTCCAGCGTGCACTGTTGTGTATGATTATGGAGCAGGGCATTGCAATTACCCGTCCTACTGTACAGAGAGTGTCTTATATGCTACTGGAGCTACTGTAAAGCATGAGCTCCTGGGGAATTATATAAGCTCTGCGACCGCTGCAAGGTCAGGGCTTTCCTTTTCAACACAAAGAGGCATCTGAGGCGGCAGAACTACCCTGAGCAAGAGGAGAATATTCACTATTCATTTTTATTAATTAATCAAATTAAAACATCTATCAAAAAATGTTACATGTATTTTTTAATACATCTATTATTTTTAACTTCCCTATAGTAAAAGTAATTTTCTCCAAATAAGAAGAAACAAATGTTAATTTAAAAAATGAGTTATTATTGCTATGTTTGCTGCTAATGCCAGTATTGTGCAAATGCTACAATTAATCAAATAACTGAACTAATATATATATATATATATATATATATATATATATATATATATATATATCAACAAGTACAAATTCATAAATGATAAAAAATTAGTGTATGCTTTGCTAAAAAGATGTTAAAGGTAAAATTATACAATTTATGTTTATGAATTAAATTAAAATGCAATTGTACATTTATTTGTGAATTAATCCATTTGTAGATCGCATTCTAAAGTACATCGTTATTTCAGAATTATTTCTTTTATTTTTAGTTCATTCATTTTCCAACCCGCTTATTCCCTTTTGGGGTCACGGGGGTCTCCAGCGCACATTGGGCGAAAGGCGGGGGTACACCCTGGACAGGTCGCCAGTCCATCATTCACTCTCACATTCAGGAAGCTCACTGGCGAGCCTCGAACCAACAAATTTCTAACTGGAATTCCACAGTGCTCCTTATTTAGTGTTCTGTTGATTTTTCTTATTTCCTTTTCTTTCATTTTATCTGCGTTTTTCCAATTTATTATTTATGTTAATTTATTATTTAATTTTTTTATTGGAAAGCATGTACAATTTAAAAATGCTAAACATATTTTTTGATGATTACTCAATGTGAAATAGTTAGATATTGTCTAGAATCAATTAAAAAATACGAAATGGTTCAATATGTACAAATATATTAACAAATTTTAAAAATGCAGAAAAGTATTAATTGATAAAAAGATATAAAGTCAAACCTAAAATATAAATGGTATATATCACACCACTTACATCCATCTTGTGTATATGTAAAAATATGTAAAGAAATAAACCAAAGTGTCAAGGTGTATTATTATTGTTATTTTTTATGAAAGATTGAATTTACTGCGTCAAATATATCAAAAGTTTTTCTATAAACAAATGCATATTAAAACAGTTTTATGCGAGGTTTGTCTTGTTTGGCGCAGTGCTGTGATGAAACTAAAATGAAAGACATGATCTGATGAGAAGTCGTTAATAATAAATGTTCTCATATACCGTACTGTATATATTACATTTCAAAGAGAGCAGATGAGATGAATTTTTGATGATGTGTAACTATATGGTTTAAATAAATGTTTTGATTAATGCATCCAAACTCTCTCTCTCTCTCTCTCTCTCCCTCTCCTGTCCTATCATCTCAGGGTCTTCCCCAAACACGATAAAGACAAATACGGGCCTGCAGTGTAAGCATTCCCCCTTTTTCCTCAATTCCACCGCTTCGGCTCATCCTTTAACGTTAATCACTCATCATCTCTCATTTCCTCAGTTATTACCCCAAGATCAACGCGTACATTGCCAACCCAGAAAACATCTCACTGCTGGATGAGTCTGAGGGCTCTGTCCACGGCAAGCCATCCCTGCGCAGAATCAAGGGCCGAATCCACCGCAGCAAGAGCCTGGACAGCATCGACCTCCTCGACTCTAACGTGAGTGGAACACTGCAGTGATGCATGAGTGCGTGCTGCACGGGGGTGGGGAGTGTGTCTCTGTGTGTGCTTGGAGTGTATGCAGATTGCCTCTTGTGTTTGAAAACTGCAACTTTTGACGCTACGCATCGTTTAACTGTATATTGAAAATGTACTCGCTCTAAACTATTCCACTATTCCACTACATCTTTAATTGCCATCTATATATTTTGGTACTTAAAATTGTGTGTCGTTTAAATGAGGGTGTGTTTCCAATTGTTTTCTTGGTGACTGGTGCCAGAGATAACTAAGGAGATCATCTGTAGTAGATCTCATGATCTTTGACAATCCTTGAGGATGCTTTTAGTGTAGCTTTTGCGTGGAACAAATTGGCTGAATTTTGCCCGTGACTCATGTCTGTGAGCAGCGTGTTGTAGTTGGGTTTTGCTAGCTGGTATAGCGCTCATTGACTGACAATGGTACAAGGTGCTGAAACTTTGATAGTTATTAGATCAAAAACCCTTTAAATCAGTTTTAATTCAAGCAGAACATTTTGTGTAGTTTACCAATAATGTGCCATAATAAAAGTATGTTTCTAAACTGGAATGTGCAGTTCTGTTTTATCTAGAACATTCATTTCCATACATCAGTCTCCAGCAGTTTCTAAATGTAATTTTTTTAGGACACTATAACTTTTATTATGACACATTTTTGGTAAAAGGAAGGCGGATTTGGCAACCAAGTGAGCTGGTGACTTAACTATACAAATATTGAAATTCATCTAATGTGTGGTGGCCGCAGTGGTGATCTCGAAAGTTAGGAAACAATGGAGAAGTTCTTCATGTGCTTGTGTGAGGTTTCTCGGGGTACTCAAGATTTGTAAATTTAGCAGTTTAAAAATCCCCCCGGAGTTTATCAGAAAGGTGGAAGATGGGACAGCTTGTACTATGTCAATGGTAGGTTGGGTATATATGAGAGTGTAAAAAAGCTTACATTGTAATAAAGTAGCTCCTCCCGAAACTTGTTAATAAAACATCACTTGCTGGCGGGGATAATTGAATACAACACACAGCCTTGTAATTGACACTCATTCATTCATTTTCCAACCCGTTTATATGCCTTTTTGGGGTCACGGGGGTCTGCCATTGCCTATCTCTAGCGCCTCATTGGGCGAGAGGTGGGGGTACACCCTGGACTGGTCGCCAGTAAATCGCAGGACGTAATTGACACTTAGTTGGTTATAATTTAAGACCCAGGCAACCAGGTGAGCTGGTGACTTAACTAAACAAATATTTAAATATGATCTAAATGTTGTATAATTTAGGGAGCATGATGGCCCCAGCAGATAGAGCACTGTCATCTGGAACGTTGGGGACTAGCCTGAGATCTTCATGATTGGAGAAGTTCTTCCTGTGCTTGTGTGAGTTCTCGAGTTTTGCGAATCCGATGAATTATAACTAAAACCCTCCTAGAGTGAGGCAAAGGGTTGGAAGATGGGGTAGCTTGTAGGTTGGGTACATATGGGAAGCTTAAATTGTAACTAGATGGCTAAAGTTTGTGCACAAAACTTGATGTTGACTTGTAAAAGTGCCATTTAAAAGTATTTTAATTAGCAAAATGGAGTGGTTGCCAAGAGAGAAATTTTAGGTGCTGTGGAGGAGTCAGTAACATTCTACAAAGTTCCTCATGCAAGTATGAGTAGTATAAACCAACCCCCATGGCTATGTTTCTACTTAGCTGAGATATTGAAAAGACAAAATGGTTGCTATGGAAAAGTCAGGTTGCTATGGAGGAGTCAGTAACAAAAAAATAAGGTTCGCTTTGTCACTATAAGTTATATAAACCAACCCCCAACTCTTTATCATTTACCAAAGCTGAGATAGAATTCAGAAAATTTGGTTGCTAGAGTAAAAAAAACGTTTTATTGCAGTTTCCTATTTATTTTCAATGGCCATTATAAGCCAATGGTAAATGTTTAACCCCCTTGTAGAGCCTGGGGTTCAAAAACTGTCCCGCAGTGGTTGGTATGTTCTTCCACATTATGTTTACATTTATATATTTAGCTTTTATACAAGGTGACTTACAGTTTGGGAGAAAACATAAGCAGTTTGTTTCGAGGTCGGATTATTCATAAGACATGCACAAGGAAGACGTTCGAGATGATTCTGAATAAATTCAGTGCTTCAGAGGTTGTTTTTTTTTACATACTGATAACCTTCCCAAGTCTGGTCAACAAGTTCGAGTTACAGTTTTATAAAGTTTGACCCCATGTTAAGTCGTTAGAAAAATTTGAAGTATTCTCAGTGATTTCCCAGAATTCCTTTACCGGTGCCAGTCTGAAAAGATATAGCAACCCGATTCAGATCAGTTCGGATGTCTTGGCAAAGCTTGGTGGCTGTAGCTTGAGCAGTCCAGTAGGAGAGGTGTTTTTTGTTCGAAGCCAAAATAATGAAGCAACTCCTCCTGAAACTAGTTTATAAAAACATTACTTTTGACACATATGGTACAGAAGCATGCTTGGTTATTATTTACAACCAAATAGTGTCAAGAATAACATTGTTTTATATCTGAGGGAGGGTAAGCAGAGTTTAATTGCTAACTCCAACATGCCTCAGATACACAACATGATCTTTAATTTAGAAAAAATAAACAAAAAAGCCTTTCAACCTGAATCCTCACTGAGCACTTTATTCTCAATTAGTAAAACATCCGAGAGCTTCAAAAGATTCCTGTTCAAGCACAGAGACCTGTTTTCATTCAGAGGCGCCGACGCAAATGAGGGAAAATGACTCACAGAAATCCCACTTAAAGCTCTTAAGAACGATGCTCATCAAAGGGAGCGTTTCTTCAGCAAAGACGAAGCGTTTTGTGAGGCATCTTTGTGTGTTTGAAGCCCCTGGTGTTTACTATGCAAACAGAAGCCACTGCGGGGCTATCCCTGCACAGGAATCAGAATCACTACAGCGTTGCATTAAGAATGAGCCCTTGTCGCTTCCACGAGTGAAGCACAGTGTGAACATGACGCCTCATGTAACATTTATGGAGGAAAGTTTAGTTTTGAAAAGAATTGTAGATGAGCTAACAACACATTAGAACCATTCCACCGAATGGGAGCCATTTCTGTCCCTGGGACGTGATTTGTATAAATAAGCTTAAAATTGCTTCATAAATACATTTTATTGCTAAGCAAAGTGTACTGCACACTATTCCTATTGCACATTTAAGCTATAACTATTAAAAAATAGAAAAAATCCACATAAAACACTGAAAACTAGCATTCACCATAAAATATATTGATTACGGTCTTTTAAAAAGAACCTTTCTTTTGCAATGACTTTGAAATCAATCTGTAATTTATTCTTTCCTATAAAAACATTTTTTTTAAAGTCCCCAGCTACTCATTCCCCTTGAAAAACTGGGGAATTTCCATAAATCCGTTTTTTTAAGCAGGTAGTTGCATCACTTTAATCTTGAGAAGGCCATGGGAAAAGAAAAGGTAAGTTCTCTCAGTTTCTTATTTATATATTTGATGACATCTTGGAGGTCGTTTTAAAAAAATTCTATAATCATGTGCTCATGGGTTAGTAACAAGATAAAGCGGCGCCCATCTTTTGATTCTAAATCTAATAAAACATTAAAATAAGTTTGGAATACTTACGTGTATACGCTATTGGAATCTGTTTTGAAATCAAGTAAAAAAATACATTTTTTTAAGCAACAACAATCAAATGGTCCCATTTCGTGTGAACTTTATCATCATTTAAGTTCCTGGAAAAATGCTGCAAACCAACATGCGTTCAGAAAGGGAAGTGATAATAATTTGACAAAATTTATGTTCAAATTTTTCAATATTACCTTTATTTGTGAATCATGTTCTGAATTACAAACTTGTTTCAGAATTATTTGGTTTCCTTATATTTTTAGTTGTGCACATGTTGTAGTATTTTTGCCTAGTGTTAAATTTTGTGTTGTGGAAGATCCGCCGCTCCCTCTCGAGTTCCTTCTGAAGTCTCAGGGTAGCAAAGAATGAAAGCGCTGACACAGAGTTCACACTTGAACCCCGCTATGGTTGATTGAGAGTTTTCCCATCATTTTTATACTCTTGTACAGGTTTAGGGGTGTGGAATGCGCTTTCCACTGAGAAACATGGTTTAAATGGTTTGAGATATTGGCCACAGGTTTGGGAGATGGAAGGTCAAGCCCCTGTCAAGTTCCTTGCTTCCTCTTGCAGTGCTGTGAGAACAGCTTTTATTGTCACATGTTATATGCAGCGCAAATGAAGAAGTATACCTGAAACTTACTATACCAAGTCTTTTTCCCTCAGAAATGCAAGTGTTACTCATTTATTTTCATCAAGGAATGCAACTCAGTACGCGAGTTCCCAGAGGAATGCGTCACCAATCATTGAAGACATTGTGCATTGAGAACTCCACTCACTGACCGTTTTTTAAAAGTAAAAAATAACATTTATGACTCACTATGTGTCTAACCACAGATTAAAGTGTGATATAAGTGCAGTGCAGAATCCTCTTTGAAGCAAGAGGGCCATGAGTTCAGTGAACACACGTTCATTTCAATAAAGCTTCCTCCACAAAGCTTGAAGGCTTTAGGCAAGTGGGTTAGAGCTGGTTCGTTAAACCCGTTAAAATGCTCTGTTCTTAAAATATCTCGCCAATGGGGGTGTCACAGTCCCTGCTCCTGGTCTTGAATACAGGAAATATACCTTGTAGTGGTAGAACCAGCATTGGTGTACACACACTTGTGCAGCAGCTTGAGGAAACTTGCTGACTGCCTCGAATGCCAAGTGCAGCTGATGAGAGTAACGGTCCGGCATACAGTGAGTGATGATGCTGCAGCAATGCTTGAGTGAAGCGCTCTCTTCTGCTGCCATTCGCTCGACTGAAAGGCACAACTGAGGGAAACTCTGAGAGCCACCTACCGCAGGGACTGTAGGAGTTACCCTCTAATGCAAACAGTTCTACTACGGTCTTTGAAAGTTTACACACCCTGGTGATTTTGGCCTGACAACATGAACAACAACTGACGCAAAAGGCTTCAGGTGGCTGGTAAAACGAACCATCCTCACCTGTGACCTGTTTTCTTGGAATCAATGTTTGTGCAGGAAAGGTTTCTGAGTTTCTTGCCTCTTTCATCCGTTGATGTGCTGACATTTCTGACTTCTGAGCGATGGGGAAAGCAAAAGATCTAAGGGAAAGGGTAGATGAACTCTACAAAACAGAAAAGGGATCTCCAAGGAACTGGGAATGCCAATCAGCAGACGTCAAACTCTGATGAAGAACTGGAAAGCGAGGGGTTCTGATGAAACAAGCAAAAGTTTCTGCTACAACTGCCTGAAAAAATTGTAAGGGAAACCCACAAATAAGGAGTTTCGAGAGACACTTGGAGAAGTGCATTGTTGAGTTGCTAGAAGAATGTCGTTGCTATGCACATGCCATAAAGTAGCCGCGTACAATACGGCAAACAGGGTCTTCTGGAACAAAGTTATACTCTACTGTGAAGCATGGAGGCGGGTCACTGATGCTTTGGGGAAACTGGGCCAATATTGATGGGAAGAAAAATGCAGCATGTTCTCAAAGGATCCTGGAGGAAAAAGCGCATCACTAGCCCGGAACGTTACTGGATATTCCGACACGACAACGATCCAAAAGACAAGGATAGGTTCACTTACGATTGGTTCCACCAGAACAAAGTTGAAAGTTCATGGAACCGCTCTGGGGATAACTCAAACGTGCCGTTCAGGCAAGAATTTACAAGAGGCTATGTGACTAGTAGAATGGGCTGCTTGACCAACAGAGACGATAAAGGACCTCATCGACAACTACCTCAAGAGACTTCATGAATGATTGAGGGGGAATACGAAATGTTAAATGTGTACACTTCTGATCAGGATTCCTTATGGATTTAAAAGCGTAAACACAGTTGTGTTTGACAATAAATGGTGTCACTATGAGTTGGGAAAATGTATTTGTGTTCATATTTTTGGAAAAAGAAACGTTTCACCACAACTACATTTCTCTGACTTTATTGATCCCCAAAAATGACCAACAGTCCTTTGCTTTCATTGACGTAAAAGACTATTGTTTCTGGCCAATCAGGAAGCTCAACAACTGACCAGTCATAGATTTATGGGATGTTGTGTCAATAAGAGAAAAGTACTTGGGCTGTAACAGATACTTCTGAAGTGTACAGAACATGGTGGAAAAGATGCCCAAAGATTGGTGTAGAGGCAGGACTGGTGGCCTATCCAGGGACTAACCAGGCTCCGCAGCTCTACTCTTGTCTCACATCAAAATATTGAAACGTTTTATTTGGTTTATGTTAGAAAAGAAAACCGAGCCGTGTTTAGAAGAAATGGAGAGAAGTTGGCAAATGTCCTTTGAATTTTCTGACTGTGGAACACCGAGATTGATGTCAAAATGTCTGCCAGGGATTGACTTGTTGTTTCAGTGATTAGATGGCTAAAAGTAATTATTATAATCAAAGATCACGGTGCATTCAATGCGGTTCTAAACCTCGTGTTGCATTCTAAGTTATGCATTAACTGAGAGGGTTTGATGTCCCGGTGATTGGCTGGATGCCCACTCGTGCTGTCATCATTGTTGGCGAGGGCTGTTCTCTCGCTCTCACTGAGAGCATGAATCAGTTGTTAGTGCATAGGTTGCAGAAAATGCACAGCGCAGAGAAAAAGAGAGAGAGAGAGGATGGGAATCGCAGCACGATGAAATTCATCACACAACTCCGGTCAAGTGAATCTCTCTCTTTTTCAATCTTTCCCTCCGTCCATCTTTTGAATGGTTTCCTTCCTCCATTTCTGCCGATATCAGCTCTCTCCACACCTCTGATCTCCATTCATTCATTTTTTTTTTCACTTTCACCTTGAAACCTAGCATTAAAGGCACAGGAGCAGAAATTATTGTGGTACATTAGTGAATATCGCCACCTTTTCCCTGCGCTCCAGTAACCCTGCGAGGCTTTTAATGTAAGACAAAAGACATTTTATCGTTCTTTGTGAATCATCTGTCAAAATATAGCAGAACAAAGGTCACAAAAAACATTATACAGTGGGGTGAAGTTCTCCTACTTGGAAATCATGACGGTTTCAGCTCCCATCAAGGATTTTCTATTGAATTTAGGTCAGGAGACTGGAGAACTTTGATATGCTTCTTACGGAGTCACTCCTTGGTTTTTCTGGTTGTGTGTTTGAGGACATTGTCATGTTGGCAGACCCAGCCACGACTTATCTTTAATGCTATGACTTTAAAAAAAGTGTTTAAAAAAAAAGAAAGCATTTTTTTGCAGAGTATCTTGACAATTTCTGGGCCTTTTCATCGTCTCCTTAATATAGGGCAGCCGCCGTGTGCAGAAAAGATCCCCAGAGCATGATGCTTCCACGCCCATGCTTCACTGTAGGTGTGCTTTTATTAAGAATTACTGAAATTATTACTACTGGAATATTTTCCCTCTGGATCATCTGGATCCCTCTGATTCCTCAGGATAAGCAGATGTCTTTAAAAACAAAGTTCATTTAAAGAGTCTGCACAAGCCTGATTATGATGCAACTTCCTGTTTTATCTCAGAACAATACGATTCAAAATAATATTTCTAAGACAACTCTAAGGGATTTTTATTAGAAATTCTGTAAACTGCCTATAGCCATTTTCAGGTCTACAGTTTTTTCTCTTGTGTTCGTTTTGCCCATGTTGCTTTTAAGACTGGTTTGCACAGGCGTTGGATTATAAGCATATATCTGGCTGATAAGCAAATGGTCAAATACATAGTTAGTAATTTTAATTTTTCTTTGTAATAGTAATTTTTCTAAATAAACTGTAAAAAATTATACTGTAATTTTTAAGATTTTCATGGTGGAAATGGCTAAAATTGCAGACAATGTTTGACTTCTTGTAATACACAATTTTTTAAAGAAATAGTTTACAGTAGTCCAACATAATCTTGTTTTTCAACTTGAATATTTGACACCAGTTAACATTTAACAGCACAATTTTCGAATATACACGGAGGGAAAAAAAAACCATGAGGTTGACTGTCCCTTACATTGTCCTTGCTAGTACAGATGTGATTACAAATGCTAACATTTTCTCATAGCATTTTTCAGACAAGCAAACGTGCTAATGCTAATCACAGTGCATTGCTTGATGTACAAGCGGCTCTATTGTTAGCATGCTAATCTGGCCTTTTAGAACTAAAAACATAGTGACACACATCTTGGCCGCAGCTAATGAACAGGGGTGCTTGCTGTCCTCACTAGAAAACACCAGCGTAAGCATTTAGCTTCCTGTTCTGCTCTGTGTGCCAAAAGTGCTGCAGCTGCAATTGCAGCGGAGACGAGACTGCAGTTGTATTAAGTGATCCGTGTATGGCAAGCTATTTTAACATTTCATCCTTCAACTGTACCAGCAGCTCCTGGAACCAATGTTCGAGTCTCGTTGCAGAGTGAGAGTATGGAACCTTGAAGGGTACTATTTAGAACTTGAAGGTATCAGTCCATGTAGTTGTTTGGTTCCCAGTGTACCCACCAACACTGAAAAACTCTTTTTTTGATGCCGTATTTATGTGTTTTTTTTTTGTCTAATTAAGGAGCATGCTCCCAATTTTTTCGTTTAATAAATATTACAAAATTTACTTTATAAAGTAATTATTATTACTTAACCTTATACTCATTGATTTTCAAGTATATCATAAAAAATGAATCAAAATGCAATAACTTGCAAACAACTAAGTTTAATATCAATGAGGAAATCTGACGAATTATGACATTGGGTAATTACTTACACAAATAGTAACTTAAGCAAGATAGTAGTGTAAAATAATAACTTTAATTTTGATAAAAACCACTAGTACTAGCAATCACAAGTGCATTTCCTGCAATGGCTTATTTTTCAATGATGTATTCTAAAGGCAACCTGAAAACCGATAAAGCAACAGATTGATGTCATAAGCTACTTGAAATAGTTATGCGTCCTAAAAAAGGGTCAAACATCTAGGTCATGGTATAATTGTTAAAACTGCTTGCCATATTGTGCATTTTCAGAACTGCGGACTGTATGTTAAGGATACGGCAGTAGTGGGTACAGAGACATCCCTGCATGTAAGAGGTGCAGTGATGGGGACACTGAGAGATGGGGTTCTCTCGCTCATCCATCAATAATGGTGACAGTAAGGGAAGAAGGGATCGGTGTAGGAGCAGAATAATTGATATATTTGATAACTTTCGGTTTCTTTTGGGGTGGCTGGAAGCTACAAGATATAAGAATCCCTAGAAGAGAACATTTTGTTCTGTACGGCATCAGAAAAGAACTGTGTGTGTGTTTCTAATGCAGTGGCTACATACATGGTCCAATAAACGTGCTGCAAAACCGCTAAGCTCAGATATTGGCCATTTAAATGCCGCACATACAGGCTTCCCATGCGAGCGGCCTTGCTGTGGGACATCCAGATGTTAGGTCCAGGAGACACCACGGGGCCACGTGTCCACGTGTGCCCCTTCAGGCCCCCATGAAGCTAAGCATATGGCATAACACTCCAGGAATGTCCAGGTCCAAGCAAGTGGTAGGACTAGCTTAAAGAGTCATGAAAGTCTAAATAATGTTGAAGTTGGCTTTTAAAAGTATGTTTATTAGCAAAATTGTTGCCAAGGTAGAAGTTTTCGTTGCTTTCGTTGGAATTCTTTTGTTGATTAATGAGTCTCTCAGAATTCCAAACTCGTTGACTTTCCCATCCTACCCCATTCTCTCTTCTCCTGATTTCCTGTCACTCTCCACTGTCCTATCTGTTAAAAAGAAAAAATCAATAAAGGCTACGGCCAAAAAAAAAAAAATTGTACATTTCGCAACCTGCAGAAACCCTGAATAATTTACAGGTGAGGGGCACTTCAAGGGCAAGTGGGACTAGTTTTTATAGCATCTTTTTATCTATTCACTTGCTTTCATTGGTTACTGAGGCATGTAATGAAATTGCTGTTGTGGGATTATATCAGAAACCAATTTCCACTCTAAATAGTGAAGAAACAATGACTTGAAGACCTTTGTTGGAGCTGAGAGTTTCAGATATTCTGTTTCATTCCTTTAATTTCCTCTAAACCATGCATTGCATTGTCCACAATCAATAGCAGTTAATAGGAAAAGGAGTGAATTGATTCCCGATGATAAACGGGAGATTTCCGGCTCTGTTCCTCTTGGTTTGCTGAAACAGCAAATATGAAGGTCGTCTGAGTTCCCTTACGGGAAACAGCTCAAATTTACTTTAATCAAATGGGAAAATACTAATGAATGAAGAGTTTAACTTAAACTGGGCTTTAAACTGGTTTGATTTGGGTGCTAGTTCTATTCAGACTGGTATAAAATGAAAACAAAAAGAATTCTAGGAAAAATTCCCATACACAATATTGTAACTCATACTCAGAACCTCATAAAAACCTCAAACTGACCATACTTGTGGAGGTTACCAGTCTGTGCAAGAGCATAACAACTACTGTGCAAATGTATTTGGCTCCAGAAGGTGTAAAAGGTGTTAAAAATCAATAATTGGCCATTGAAAATTATTAGGAAAAGGCAACAAAACTATGAAACTATGGTTTTTAATCAATGACTGCACCCTAGCAACCAAACAGTTTACCCTAGCAACTCAGCTTTAATAAATGATAAAGACATGGGGGTTGCTTTATATAGTGACCAAAGGAACAAAGGGGTTGGTTTATATTACTCTTATTGACCTGGGCACCTTTGTATAACGACAGTGACTCCTCCATAACAACCAAAAATTGCAACCATTTTTCTAATTTTACAAGACAACCTCAAAGTTTGCGCACAAACTGTAGCCATTTAGTTACAGATGACTCTTTTCTCCACATTATTGTCAAACAACTCCCGGTGATCAGCCACCAACAGAATAAACCGCTCCATCCAGGATTTTTTCAACGTATTCTTTGATTTCTTCTCTGTCTTCGTTTTCTTCTTTCCCGTTTCCCATTGTGGCACGGACTGCATCTGTTGTACTTCAAACGCCATCTTCAGGCAGGGAGCTTCATTGCATAAATATTTCCTCAACCCAGATGAATCTCAAGGCTTTTAGTCCTCGTTCACACCATATTAGTCACTCAGATTCGTTAAAAATATGGCCATGTGACATCATACAGGCCACTCATTGGTCACAAATGTCATTGTACGTGTTTCCTCGATTGCTTTGCGATTGGTCACAACAAACGTGCTTTGCAAATGAGGCTCACATTACAAACTACTCCAAGTTTGGCCGCGAACTACCATGAGAAACGCTGCTTTGTAAACAGATACCCAGGATCCCCCTTGCAAGTGAGTACGGTACGGAGCTATCCGAGCATCATGGCATCCATGGTCTGGCATTGCGTCAATGGCATGAACAGGGCAAACAGTAAAGTGCATAGCAAAATATTTCCTGACACCTTGTTAAGATGTACACTCACTGGCCACTTTATTAGGAACACCAGTCCAATCCAGGAGGACCTTTGGATGTGGTGAAATTGGAGATTCGCATCACGGATGTGCAGCATACACATGCCATCGTGTCGACATTGAGTAAACTCTCTGGGGAATGTTTCCAGTACCCTTTTTAAATCCACGAAAAATTCTGACAGTTCAAACCGGTACAAGTAAGGTGTACCTAATAAAGTGGCCAGTGACTTTAATTTCTAATCGTACTAAAAATAACGTCACGTATAAAAATGTACATTGATCTAGCGGTATTTTAGTAGTGTTTCAGGTCACCTTGGATAAGTCCCATCACCAACTGCAAACACCCAGTAGAGCAGTGATGGTGGTTCTGTAACAGAACCGGTTTTTATGAATGGCTGCTCTCGGCTGTGACAGGCGGGGCTGAACATGAGGGATGTTCTGTAAATCCCTCTGCTGATATTGGCATCATGATCTTGGATTTATGATGGGAGGAATGTGGAGTGAAAGCCAGCGGAGGTCAGAAGATCAGCTGGGCTCTCTCTCTGAGACTCAGGTGCAAATGTGTTGAGGAACGCGCTCCAATCAGGCTTTTGGACTCGTGTTTGTTTGTTTTCATTACAGTTTGCAGATGAAGGGCCGAATCAATCACGAATCTCAGACGTGCGGTCAGATGAATTATGTTATTGATCTGCTATTGAACAGCAGGCAGAGCGCAGGAAGAGTAGATTCGACTCGAGAGGATCTTTGGTTTCCGATGTTCTACCAGTAGAGAACCGTTGAGATGAAAGAGAAGCTTTGATTGTTTGCTTTATCAACTTTGTCAGATTTAACTGAAACCCGGACTGACTAAGTTCCTTCCTTCTTTCCTTCTTCAGTGTTTTTTTTCGTTCATTCATTGCCTTCTTTCTTTCCTTTTTATCTTATTTCCTTCCATCGTTCTTTTATTGCTACTCCTTTGTTGTTTTTTCCTTTTCTCCATTGTTTCCTTCCTTCATCTTTCCGCCCTTCCTTGATTCCTTCCTTCCTTCCGTTGTTGCTTTCTTCCTTCTTTACATCTTTCCTACCTTCTTTGATTATTTTCATCTCCTTCCTTCATTGCTTCCTTTATCATCATTTATTTTCTTCCTCCTTTCCTTCATTGTCTCTTGTCTTCCTTCTTCGCTTCCTCCCTTCCTTGATTCTATCCTTCCATCCTGGATTGTCTTCTTATTTCTTTGATTCTTTCCTTTTGTTATTGTGTTCTTCCTTCCTCCATTGCTTCATTTCTTCCTACATTTCATGTTTTATTCTTTGTTTCCTCTCTTCATTGCATCCTTCTTTCCATCTTTGCCTATTTCCTTCTTTGTTTTCTTCCTTCCTTTTTGCCTCCTCCCTTCCTTGATTCTTTCCTCCTTCCTTCTTTGCCTCCTTCTTTTCTTTTTTCTCTCCTTCCTTCCTTCATTACCCCCTTCCTTATTTTATGAATTCCTTCCTTCTTTCGTTGCCTCCATCCTTTCTTGTTTCTTTGCCATCTTTTCTTCTTTGATTCTTTCTTTCCTTCCTTCTTTTATTCTTTACTTCCTACTTTCGTTGCCTCATTTATTCCTCCTTTGCCTCCTTCCTTCCTTGTTTCTTTGCCTCCTTTTCTTCTTTTATTATTTCCTTCCTTCCTTCTTTCATTTCCCCTTTCTTCTTTTATTATTTCCTTTCTTCAATATCTTGTTCCTTCCTCATGGCTTCATTCCTTTCCCCCTCTTTTAATAATCTACTCTCATGCTCATCGGAAACGGAACGCGCTATCCCCCAGACTCTGACAATCCTGGCGCAGGTAAATCATTCCTGGTTTTGTCTGCTGGACGACACACGCGCGTCATTATCTGTGATGGCAGGCTGATTTGATGAGATTGTGGTGAGCATTACGCTAAATGTTTCCTTCAGCCCCAGCAGCGGGTGCTGGTGTTAATTTGCTCTAATGGAAGGGATCCTGCTTCCTCAGCCGAATGCCATTAAATCCCCCGGAGATCCTGCCACAAGCCCCAGAACGAGTGAGGCTTCAAACTTCGACAAGCGTTGCTTCTTAGTAAATTGTTGTTATTTCTCTCCTTTTAATTACTGGGCTTGCAACTTATTGGTCGAGGATAGGGAGTCTTTGATGTAATATAATCTAATTTAAATAATTAAACCATGCTTTATTTGCATACCGCTTAAAAAGTCATTATATTATGCCTTTAATGCTGCTCTCTGCAGATTACCGTATAACTCTCAGTCTCGTGTAACTGTTCTTTCTTTAACCCTTCAAGAACTGAAGCTACAAGTACCAGTCTTTAATTTATGGGCTGTAATCGTTTAGAGTCTTGTCCGATTTGTATTACAGGAAATAAAAACCAATGTCCGTGAAACATGAATCCACATTCTAAGATGAAGGAAATAAAACATGAAAAAAATGTTCTGTTCCAGCATTCCTTTGTTCGTAGGTTTTGAAAATGTTCCACCCATTTATGAGATCAGTGCTGCACAGAATGCCCTGCACTCTGAGCTGTTCAGTTATTATGCTAATGAGTTATGCTGTTGGTGGTACATTTGTATTGCTGTGAATTTGATAAAGCAGTACAAAAGAGCTTCTGATTGCATCAAATTGCAGATAAAACCAACATTTTGTTTCAAAATTTAATCTCATTTTGCAAATTAAAGTCTATCCTTGAGGGACAGGTAGTTGTTCTTTTAATCCCATTAACAAAAGCAATGCTCGTAATCAGCCTTGGCAGCACCGTTCAGATCACTGGCGCTTCTCCTGAAATGTTTGTGCAGGAATTGGTGGCTTCCTGATTAGCTAGACTCCTGAATTTCTTGACTCCTTTGGTGATTTTCAAAGACAACAATAAAAGTACCAAGCGCAAGGCCTCTCTTCAATCATTTGCTATTTCATCATGTTACCCTTGAGTGGAGTGTGTGAGGGCAGATATGTAGCGCTGGGCTTGTTTTCGCTGCGTTTGGTGTGTGAGATCCGCATGGAGCTCCCACAGAGGTGCCATATGCTCCTCAGACTACGGTGTCTTCTCATCCAGTGTTAACGACTGAACACTAACAAAATCACTCGCTCATCCCTTTTCGTCCTGACCATAAATAAAATGCTCATTTCTCTTCACAAAGCTCTCATTATTCGGCAAGCGTTGCTGTAATCGAAAGATACCCAGCGTTTTCCATCTGGACATAAAATAAACACAACTGCTCCTGGGTGTGATGTAATGTTACCGTGACCTCCCTGCACCCTCTAAAGCTCATTTCTGCAAGAACGGCTGCGCTCGTGTCAAGATTGACGTGCTGCTGTCCTCCTGTAGAGGGCAGAGTTTGCTGGGAATATGGTCACAATGGCAGGCTGTTTTAACATTCATTGTGACGGTTCTTCAAACACTTTTGATACCAGGATTTTTTATATTACTTATACAATTTATTTATAGTTATTTGTAGATGTCAGCCGCAATACTCTCTTTTGTTTATTTTTTAAGATTTATAACAGTCTAAATACCCTGTTTTTGTTGTTATGAAAACATTTTCTATGTGTAAAATTTCATGGTTTAAATTATTAGCATATTTTTACAGCTCTGGAAAGATTGCTTTTTTCATGAAGTTTTATGGTTACATTTCTTTAACTTCAGTTATTGTAAAGGAGAATTACATTATTTTACAGGCTTACATAAGAATTTTAAAAAGATTAAATTACTCTCAAATTTTCTGTATTCCAATTTTTACTGTAATTTATTGAAAAATTACATTTGAATTAAAAATTTTATTATTTTGCTAGTTAAATTTACTCATTGAGTTTGTGTAGGAAACATGTTTATGTTGTATATCTGTCAAATTCCAGGTTTTAAATTTTCATAGTTACAACTTATTAGCATATTTTTACAGCTCAGGACCGTCAAATTTAAAGTTGCTTTTTTCAAGTAATTTTATAATAACATTTCTTTAATAAAATAAAAAATGCAGTCATTTTATAGGAAAATGACATTATTTTACAGAGTGTAAAAAATATATGAAATACAGTAACATTTTACGCAGTGCACTTTTAATAAAAAAATGTATTTAAAAAATTTACGGCTTAATTATGGCTTAAATTTTTATAGTTACAACTTCTTAGCATATTTTTACAGCTCAGGGCGGTTAAATTTAAAGTTGTTTTTTTATTTTATGACTACCGTCATACTTCCATCATTTATTAGCAAAATAACATTATTTTACAGGTTTATATAATAATTAATATATATTATAGTAAAATTGTATGCAGTGCATTTTTTGACAGTAATTTATTGACAAAGTTTAACATTTTTATTTAAAAAAAATGACATTATTTTTGCTAGTTAAGTTTGTCTCGGCAACTTTTTATAAAATCTAAATTTTAATTTTATGATTACAACTTATAACAACTAATTTTTAAACTACTCAGGGCCCTCAGTCTTTAAATAAATAGGCCAGATCTATGCTAAGCTAATGCTAATAGCGATATCTCCGAATCACTAATCATTTCTGAAATGGTAATAAAACGGTTTTCTCAGTTTCTTCAGAGCCAATCTGAAGAAAGAGTGTTTCTTTAAATTGTTATTTTCAAATGACTACTTATTATAACCATTGACTCCTTCTTACCAATTACAAAACTAAAATACATCCCAGTCAAAACGATACATTAGTGTCTAGCAATTATGGTTGCATTAAAATATAGATGTTTGAATGGCTTGCCATAGTGTTGGTGACATCACCGTTGCTCAAGCTGTTCTCTGAGGGGTTCTGGCTCCTAGAATATCTTTTGATTCACCTTCTTGAAGCAAGAAGTCACATACCAGAGCCTCGTCTTTCACATTGCATCAAGCAGAGGCTTTGAAAGGACTGAGCAATGTCAGGCGGAGATTTCGATGCAGAATCACAACAAATTAATCAAAAGTAGAGCTGTACCCTAAATGAAACCTGTGAATGTTTAACCACAGAAAGCCCATTAAGGTCAAGAACCAAGTGATTCACATTTTTACCAAAGGATTTCCCTTTTATTTTAATCACTTTAAATGAGTGAATTATACTTTTTGTCTTTATTTTATCCTAAATTAAGAAGAAAAAAGGGAAGCTATTGTTATCATAACTGTCTAAATAACATGCTTTTTTTGTTATTACAGCATTTCATACCTGTCAAAATCCGTTCTTTAAATGGTCATAATTAAAACGATACATAATTGTTACAGCTCTGTTCAATTAAAAGTATTTTTCATGTCACTTTCTTGAATAAAATATTAACTTTGACACTATATTTAATATAAGGGTATAAGAATTAAAACAAATACAGTAAAATTTTTAAGAAGTAAATTTTACCAATATTTTGTGAGGAAATTTAGTTAGTTGGATGTTTTGTAAAAAAATATTTCAACAAAAACAGAAATTTTTTTTGTGATTTAAGTTTATTCAAGTTTGTCTAGGAAACATGTTTATGTTTTTATGAAAATATTTTATACTTACTGTATTTTACAGCTCTGTTATTTATTTTAATGTACATATATATAAAATGCTTCTGTCATTTAACAGGAAAATGGCATTATTTTACAGGTTTATTTAAGAATAAAAATTCATTAAATGTTAAGCAGTATGTTTTTCACACATTAAATTTAGATTTTTATAGAAATTTTTTATTAAAAAATTATAAAAAAGAAAACAATTTTTCAGCTCAGAACTGTCAAATTTCAATTTTATAGAAAAACATTTTACATCATTTTTTTTATTCTGTCATTTAACTGGAAAATTACATTATTTTACAGGTTTTTATAAGAATAAAAATACAGTAATTGTTATACAGTATGTTTTTACCCAAAAAATCATTTACAAAGTTTATATTTTCTTACTAGTTTATATAATCTTACTAGTTCCATTGTTTTAAGAATACATTTGTGTCTGTCAAATTCCAGGGTTTAACTATTAAAACTAAACTCATGTAGTAGTGGATTATGGGTAAAATAGTAGAAAATACTTCTGGAAATAGTAGATCACTAGTAGATGGTAGATACAATAGTTTTTATTTAATCAAATCTTTCGTGACCATGTGCAACATCCCAGTGCCCCTAGAGGAGTCAACACTGAAGTGACTGAAGATACAATTCATCGACTTGCCACTAGAGGCAAACTAATGTAAAGTTTTTGTTTTCATTTCCACGTTTTCCCATCGTCAACTAAATGGTAAGGACACAATACCAAAAAAAAAGGAAAATTTCTGACTCTGTTCACTATGTTTATAAATAGTGTTAAAGAGCCTAGGGTTTGGGACATACTCAATCTCATTTGAATGCTTTTTAAATGTTGTGTTTACATTTACATTTATGCATTTGGCAAACGCTTTTATCCAAAGCGACTTACATTTGAATGGACATATTTTTTTTTCCCTTGGATTAGAACCCACAACCTTTGAGTTGTTAGCGCAATGCTCTACCAACTGAGCCACAGGAAAGCACAGTGTTGACTGTGACAGTATGTTCTTACCATACTGTGTCTGGTTATCTGAGTTTTTTTTTGCCCAAATTAGAACTTCTGGTCTTCCAGTTCCGTACAATGTTCCTCACAGTTGAGCCTTAAAAATGATCTATACCTCTAGCCGATTGCTAGGCTGAAATGATGCTTTTGCGGGTAGTTGTTTTTGTGTGGTTTTGGAGGTTTATTGATGGGTATTGGCTCACTGTTAAGACGAGGGTATGAGGTAGGTTTTGATTGATTGTTGGGGTATACCGCCCTCATGCCTCAATCTGATCTTCCACCCTTGTAGATATTTTCCTCCGATTTTCACGTGCCATTCACTTGATGTTTTGCACGTGTCGTTGCTGAAAGGCAGCCTTGTCCTTCACTGTCACTCAGCTGATGCTCAGATGAAGGACATTCATGGCCGCTCAGGGAAACATCGCTCACGTTTACGAGGATGAAGAAAACAACTTAAAGTGATTGTCAACGTGTGGTGCGTAATTACCTCGGGTCAGCTCCATCCTGAAATTCATTTGCGGTCTCAAATGCACATTGGATTGTGGAAAGAAGGAGGTTTTGTGACTATAAGCTGGTGATTGTGGGTGAGGATGTGACAGGAGGCATTTTCTTGGTAGGGGATGAAGACATTTTTATGCACCTGCCAGTCTTTGAGGAATGACTCACTTTCACATTACCACTGCACTGCCCTCTGGTGACCAACCCTCCACACATGCAGATGCAAAGCATGGGAACTTCCTGTTGTCCAGAGGTTGGGCAGCAAACGTAAAAAGGCCACAATCTTGCCGATTCGTAGAGGTCATTGGCACGTGTTTGGGACCAGTCCCTCCAGGATGAGACATTTCAACTAAATAAAGTTTATATGATTTAAACAAAAGTTTGCATAAATATAGGCATAATATCAATTCTCTTTTGCAGAAATAACAACCTCTAAAAGCCTTCTATAGCTTCCATTTAGAGTCTGGATCCTGTCAGAAGGAATTTGAACCATTCTTATCTCCAGATGGCCATTCCAGAATGTTCTACTTAACTCTACGAATGCCCCAGTAGATTTCGAGGTGTGTTTAGGGTCATTTTCTCAATACAATTGGTTCCTGTACATTGTTCTCCAGAATTTGCTGATATTCAGTGGAATCCATGCGACCCTCAACTTTAACAACATTCCCAGTCCCTGCATTGGCCACTCAGTCCCACAGTGTGATGGGACAACCACCACATGTGGAATGGGTGGCAAGTTTTACGCCAAGCATAACGCTCCTTGTTTTGCCCAAATAAAAAAAAAACATCAGTCTACAGCACCTTTTTGCAAAATGAAACGGACTCGTCCAAACGTGCTTACTTCAAGCGACATTTGTGTTGTGTCCGGAGAAAAGGCTTTTAAGCATCACTCGTCAATACAGCATCTGCTTGTGTGAAGAGCTCTGAATAGTTACACAGTGACACCATCTGCAAGATAATCTTGAAGGTCTTTGGAGCTGGTCTGTGGGTTGTCCGTTCTCACCATCCTGCAAATCTGAGATTTGTCTTGGTCTGCCACTTCAGGTTTTAATTTGAACTTCTGGTCTTCCAATTCTGCACAATGTTCCTCACAGTTGAAATAACCAGTTATTTCTAAAGGAAAATCATGGAAAAGTACAGGGGTGCCCAAACCATTGTATACATGTTTTGATCCTCATTGGTGGCCCCTCTGCATAAATGATTGCTTTTTTGGTGACTAGTCAAGTAGCAGAGAGTGAGCCCTAATTTCCTGTAAATTCCAAGTTTTCCTGCAGATGTTTGACACCTCCAGTTCTGAACGCTCTCTCTCTCTCTCTCTCTCTCTCTCTCTCTCTCTCTTAATGGAGTGCTTGTTTTAAACGCAGAGCTTCCATGGAGAGAACATAGGGATTCCTGGGATTGATTGGAGCTCTGGAAGAGATTTATTACAATGTTGTGTGTGCTTTGTTTTGCGCAGTGCGGTAGATTAGCTCTCAGCTGATTTGTCTCCCTTCACCTCGAGCCCCTCTCTCCCCCACCCCCTTAGCGCTACACCAATAGGAACCTGCGGCTTGACTTAAGTGTATATGTTTTGCGTCCATGCTTAAGCACAATCCTCTTAATGGCATGGACAGATCACGAGATGCTGTAAAATCCATTCATGCGGCCGAAGTGGTGGAATTTGTCACCGGGAGAAATGCTTTACACTCTGAGCTCCAAACACCAGCTTTATGTGTTTCGGAGGCTTGGCAGGGGCTCAGAGAAGCGTTTGTCAAGTGGTGCGACTCAAACTCATGTCCCACGTAAAAAGTGGGAAAGTAAAAGAGGCAAAAGTACCTGATGATTATAATTGTGATCACATTTTTTTAATTATTTAATTGAAATCTAAAGCAGTTCAAAAGTTTCTGATTATTTCTCAAAGCACATAATTTCCCAATCATGGGATGTATTTATATAGCGCCGCTCATTGGCTGATGACAAGCAGTCAATTTAAACACTTGAAATGTCTCAACACTCCATCAAGCAAAATGCTGGATTTAGAAGAAAGCGGTGTGGCCCTATATGGGACTTCTTTATGCCAGCGAGACAAAAGCAAGTGCTGGAGAGATGAGGTGTGTTTATCAATTTATTTAACTGCCTATTATATTAATTAATAGCTAATTAATTTATAGTTCTAGTAATTTTCCTTCCGTGTTTGTTGCTTACAGTCAGCCAGTGCACACGTGTCCTCACCGCCCCATTGAGCATTATGGTGCAATTGAAAGAAAGCGGTAGAGCCCCATATGGGATTTATGGTAGTAAATAGACTGTTGCTGCACCTGATTTCAGGTCTACTCCACCTTCTGGTCAATTTTTAAAACAAACAAAAAAGTTATAGTTGTTACCAATATATATGGATATATATTATTTTTGCAGATAACACAGTTATGTAATAGGAGTAGGTTTAAAAAGCCTTTTTAAGGAAGAAGAGTCATCTCTTTATTGAATGATTCCCTGGGGCATAATTGCACTTTCTGCCTGGGTTTCTGAGATTTTCCCATCACATTAATATTCATGTTTATAATCAAGGCTCATTGCATATGGATGAAGTTAAGTTTGAAGTGAAGTCAGCAGAACTTAAACTGACATTCTTTAAACAAGCTTCCCTTTGGCTGCAGAACAGGCATCATGTGGAGAAGTTCATGTGTTGTGCAGCTTTTTACATTTTGAAGAGGGGTTTACAATGCTCCCAATACTCAAAACTTCAAGTGGAAACCGATGACCCCAAAACATCAAAGTTAAGTGAACAGAACTGATCTTTTTTCAGTTCTTTTCACCTAAAAAAACATAATCACAATCCTGTAAAACCAATAATGGTGCTACTATACATTTGACGGTAAAGTTTTGACAACCACAGCTGCGTTTGTTTTTTTTTAACACACAAACCTTTAGACAGTTCTGAGCTGTAAAAAAGATGGTAATTAACTTGAACTAGAACTGTCTAATTTGGAGGTTTGTATTGTAATTATTACGGGTAATTAATATTTTTTACCGCCCAGAACAGTAAAGGTTAACTGTAATTATTAAAAGACAAACCTTGTTAAATTCATAGAATGCTACACTGGAAACCTTAATAAGGTAAATAAATTGATTCCTTCAATTTAATGAGTTATGAACAGTAAGCCCAAACATTTTATGGATGATTAAATCATTAAAAAAAAAACTTTTAAAGTTAATAGCTTTTTTTGTGCAACTTAAATGTTGTTGTGTGCAACTTAATTATTGCCATGTGTTGACAAAACCAAGATTACAGACTTTTTAATTTATTTATTATTATTATTATTATTATTATTATTGACAAGGGCAGCACAGTGGCGCAGTGGGTAGCACTGTGGCCTTCCAGGTAGAAGGTTGTCGGTTCAAGGCTCGCCGGTGACCTTCCTGGAAGGAGTTTGCATGTTCTCCCTGTGCTTGCGTGGGTTTCCTCCGGGTACTCCGGTTTCCCCCACAATCCCAAAAACATGCGGTTAGGTTAATTGACTAATCTAAAATTCCCCTTAGGTGTGCATGTGTGTGTGTGAATGTTGCCCTGCGATGGACTGGCGAACTGTCCAGGGTGTACCCCTGCCTCTCGCCCAATGTGTGCCGGAGATAGGCACCGGCAGACCCCCGTGACCCCGAAAGGGAATAAGCGGGAATGGAAAATGAATGAATGAATGAATATTATTGACAAGATTATGAACGAGCACATCAGAGGGACAGCTCAGGTTGGTTGTTTTGGAGACAAAGTCAGAGAGGCCAGGTTGAGATGGTTTGGACATGTGCAGAGGAGGGATACTGGTTAAATTGGTAGAAGGATGTTGGAGATGTAGCTGCCAAAGACGAGATATATGGATGAGCTGAAAGAGGACATGGAGTTAGTTGGTGCAAGAGAGGATACTGAGGACAGAGTTTGGTGGAAAAGGATGATTCGCTGTGGCGACACCTAAACTGGGAACAGCAGAAAGGAAAAGAAGAAGAGTATTATTATTATTTTAATGTTTTATTTGTTTATTTTTTTTATATTTTTGTTTAAATAAATAAATAAATAAAAATAGACTTAATATCTTAAGTATTAATTTTACCAGCACTCCTGGAAGTTTGTCATAAATTAAAACATTTAATGTGAATAATTATATTAAGTAGTGAAAATGCAAACCCTGAAATATTCACATAATTGAGAACACCATTAATCCTGAGCAAATCCCCAAAAATTCAGCCCCAAATGTTCAAGGAACCTCCACCATGCTTCACTGTTGCCTGCTTTAACAGCACATCTTGAACTTCCATTCCGTTTTGAAATCTGGTATAGACCTAGTTGCTACAGCATAAAAACCTTGTGTCTTGTTGCTGTGGTAGCAGAGTTTGGCTGTTCCTCCTCCCTTTAAGTCTCGTACACAGTTGTTTCTGTTTCAGTTAATGACTGGGTTTCAACTTGCGTGTGTGAGGCAAGTTAAAAGTTTCTTTTTGGGATCAACTTGCACATTTTGCACGGCAAAGATGCTAGAATGTTGTTGAGGCTAGGTTTTCCTCTCTGCTAGTATATCACCGTACTGGCAGAAATATACAGTGTCTACTGTACGACCGGTTCGAAGTTAACGGTCTGTGTGATGGTAAAGCTCAGTGAAGCTTGGAGCACTAAAAATCAAAGTGCCAGTCTCCACCTTTTCCTGGATAACAATATATACAACATTTATGCTGTGTGCCTACGGCCTTTTAATTAAGACTTTGGTAAAGCATTAAAGTCTCAATGGATGACAAACGCCAAACAGTGGATGAAAACCGAAGCTAGCCCATGTGAGAATGTCCAGAACCTCTTTTTAGGCCCATTTTGAAGTCCTTGAAATCATTTTGAGAATAACTTGAAGTTTTAATTTAAACCTTTGAGCCTACTGAAACCTACTCAAATGTTCCTGAGGTATTCGGTTTCTGCAAAGTTCCGAGTAATGTCAAGTAGTTTAAATAGTTCACAGTTCTTAACTTTAACTCACACCGAGAGCCTCATAGAAGCTTCAAACAGACCACATCTTTGGAGGTTATCAGTCTTTGGAAGAACCTACCTCCCACTGTGCAAAAGTATTTGAACCCCAGGCTCTAGAAAGAGTTAAATATTTACCTCTGACTTATAATGACCATTAAAAATTTATGAAAAAACTATCTTCAAGTTAAGTCTTTTATGACATCACCGATGGCTCCCTAGCAACCAAATTGTTTACCTTAGCAACCAAATGTTCTGAGCTCTATCTCAGCTTTGGTTAATAATAAAGACTTTGTTTGGTTTATATAACCTATAGTGAGCAAGGGAACATTATATTATGTCACTGACCCCTCCATGGCAACCAATTTGCTTACCTTAGCAACCAAATGTTCTGAGCTCTATCTCAGCTTTGGTTAATAATAAAGACTTTGTTTGGTTTATATAACCTATAGTGAGCATGGGAACATTATATTATGTCACTGACCCCTCCATGGCAACCAATTTGCTTACCTTAGCAACCAAAATGTTCTGAGCTCTATCTCAGCTTTGGTTAATAATAAAGACTTTGTTTGGTTTATATAACCTATAGTGAGCAAGGGAACATTATATTATGTCACTGACCCCTCCATGGCAACCAATTTGCTTACCTTAGCAACCAAATGTTCTGAACTCTATCTCAGCTTTGGTTAATAATAAAGACTGTGTTTGGTTTATGTAACCTTTAGTGAGAAAGGGAACATTATATTATGTCACTAACCACTCCATGGCAACCAAACTGATTAACATAGCAACCATTTTGACATATCATTATCTCAGCTAAAGAAAATCGTAGAGACATGGGAGACATTTATTATTATATTATATGTATGATGTCTCTGATTACTCCATAGCAACCAAAAACTCTACCTTGGCAACCATTCCAATTTGTTTTTAAAAATACTTTTAATCAAACATCAAGGTTTGTGTACAAACTTCTAGTTTATGTTTATATTTTCTGTATAAAATAAATTGTTAAATTGGATTCCGTCCAAGAATATATATGTGTTATATTAAAGTTTGGAGTCTAACATCAGGAGAAATTTTAAGAGTTTATAGTGTATTTGTCTTCATTTCAAATTAAAAACCAAACTTATTAACATTCAGAAGGTGAACTATCTCTTTAAGACTTATTATTGAAGCATCAATATCCCAGAAGCACCTAGTCAAAGCAGAAGGTAACTAATGAAGTTTGTTTGCCTCTTTTCGATTTGGGTATTGGACGAGCAGAGCGAATTTAGTCCCGTCAGCTCTTCTACGGCAGCTCCTCTGTAAAGCAATTATGCCATTGATCTGGAGTGGAGTCATTTTGTGCTTACTGGCCTGTCAATAGCTCCGGGGCCAATGATTTACTATTTATTATTATTTTTAGAACAAGTTTCATCGGAGATCCTTAAAAGGCTCATTTCCAGGTTTCTCTTAATAAATCCTGCAAGATACGACACTGGGGCGATTGTTTTGATTGAACGAAACACTGAAGGCTTCCAAACTATAATTGGCCCCAAATGTATTCGGCAGCAGGACAATAACCCCAAGCCAATGCCATGAGGAACTGTATTCCATTTAAAGAAGAACAAGTCATACTGGACATAATGACATGGTCCATATATATATATATATATATATATATATATATATATATATATATATAGATAGATATAGACATATATATATATATATATAGATATGATAGATATCTATATCAACTGGCAAAAAATGTTTTCATATTTTTTTTTTCAAAATACTCAAACCCTGACTAATTGAACATAGCTATAAAAAATGCTGTAGTCGTTAACCCTTAGAAGTCTGTGTCTAGGTTATTATTTTTGATATTTTCGGTTTTAAATGAACAAAGATTTATGACACATTTTCAAGGAAATTCTAATTAAAATGTGAGAAAATGCGTGATCGTCTTTCAGTTTCATATTATAGACCTCAAATCGTCCCGTCAGTGCCATGTAGTTGTGGAAATAAGAGATAACATTTGGAAATACAAGACCTGTGATATGGCTTGTGTTTTTCACAGTGCTTGGAACAGTGTATAAGGTTTTGAAAAGGTTTGTCTGTTTTATTTATACAATTTATAGAATTTTTACATTGTTTTGACCTGGTGTTTGCTTTTTTTTTGGGGGGGGGGGGTTATAAATCAAAAACTTTCGTTCTCACGGTTTTAGATTTGTGTTGTGAAAAATGACACTATTTTATGCACTGTATTGTATTTTTTTGTACAATTTCAGTGTTGTTGTTGAATTATTGTGCAATGTAATGAAAGAATATTTGTAAAAAAAAAAAAAAAGAAGCTAGGGTTAAAAAAATATCATATCGAGCTTTGCCACAAAAAACTGTTTTAAAGATAATTTAGTAGATTAAATTGTAATGTAGTACAAAACGCTCAAAAAGGCCCTAGACTTCATCACAGATTTTGAGGTTTTCCACCATTATAGGCTTTGAAAATGCATTTCTCAAAGCAAACATTTTTATTTTTGACACTAAAGAGGTTAACTTTTAGGCTAATTTTATTTTTATTTCATTTCAGTTTTAGGTTCATTCACACAGCTCCATGCTTTGAGTAATTACAGTATCACAGAGCTAGCTGTTCATTGTTTTCGTGTGACCTTGTCCCACCCTGTTAAAAGTCACTCTCTCTCTCTCTCTCTCTCTTTATTTCAATGACAAAACCGCATTGCATTGCCAAACCTTTCCACAATTTCAATTATTAATGAAAAAAATTAACTACATACAAAATTAAAATTCATTAATTTTCTTCTCTGCTCATCATTTCTTTTTGGTGTTTCTCCGGCGCACATCGTGCGAAAGGCGAGGGTACACCCTGGACTGGTTGCCAGTCCATCACAGGTCAACACACACATTCAATCACACATTCACAATTAAATCTATACAGAGATGACAAACAATAATAATTATAATAACAACAATAATAATAATCTAATATTATTAATATATGTAAGAAATATAATACAGTTGATAAGTAGTATTATTAACATTTATCATAATACACTATAACAATAGAACATGATTAATAGAGTATTATTATTCATATATATTATATAATATAAAATGTAATCTTTTTCATACTCTAATTCTTCCCAGCTTTATTTGCATGACAACAAGCTTTCAACAATATCAATAATCAAAGTAATTAAAAATAATAACAGTAAAAATTCATTAAAAAATAAATAATCTCGGTAAATCTGCTTTCTGTACATATCACAAAAATCTGCTTCTCATTTAAACATCTTGTAACATTTAAACAAGTAAAATTGAATCACTCACGAAAGGTTTATTTCTATTAATTTAACGCTCTGCAGACTAAAAAAAAATTCTAAAATGAAACATACAAGAATTACGTTTTTAGTTGTTGTTGTTTAAAAATGTTCAAAATTCCATCAAACATCTGATACCTCAGGGAATCGTTTGATTCATTTTATGACTCATTTGAATCATTATAACTCACTGTTTTATCAGTGGACCGAACTGGCAAAAAAATATTTTTCTCTATAAAAACGGCGTGCTTCGTATTAGTTAGCACGTATTTAAATCCGAGGCTCATTTGAAGTTATTCCACGTTATTAAATGCATTGATTCACATAATCTCGTATAAAAACGAGAGTGAAACGCAATCAGAACCAGAACTGACCGCACTGGTTTCATCCGAGCAGACTATATTCATCCCTCGTGTTTATTTGCTATGCTAATCATTTAATGGTGCCATTAATCCTCCCTCTCTTGGGTGAAGACGCAGCAGCTGAGCTCTGCTGTCTGAAGAGCTGAGTCTGATGCCACACAGAGGGCATTTCATCTTTTGCTTTCATGCATTGTTTCCCTGAGATGTCAGGTGGGCTGACTGGGCATCGCTGGACATTGTGAGTCTGCAGAAGCACCTTTCGTGGGGACTGTAGAGGGCGCTGTCTGCACTTCACTCTAGTGTAGATCAGGAGCAGTTTGAATGCTGGGTGATGGTGAGCAGAATTCATTCACTGCTCTCCAGCTTTGCACAAATGTCATCTTTAAGTTGAAACTCCATCAATCAATTTAAGAAAGATTTGGAGCCCATTTTAAGCAAATAAGGTTCTGCAGTTTGTTCTCTTTCTTTCTGTCATCCGTTTCTACTTCCTCTCATGCATCCATCCACCTAGTCGTCCTCTCATCCATACTTCCTCAAATCCTTGTCCATCCAGTTATCTTTACTTTCTTGCCCTTCCTTCCTCCCTCCCTTCCATCCATCCTTACTAAATTCCTCCATCCTTACAACCACTCACCAATCGTACGTCAATCTTTACTTTCACACACCCCCCCATTCTAACTTCCCCCATCCATCCTTACAACTCATCCATCTTTACTTCCTCACATCTATCCATTCTTACTTCCTCCTACCCATCCTTACAAACATCAATCCATCTTTACTTCCTCACCTCACATCTATCCAATCTTACTTCCCCCATCCATCCATTCGTACAAACATCAATCCATTTTTACTTCCTCACCTCACATCCACTCTTTTTTACCTCCCCCATCCATCCATTCTTACTTCCTCCAACCCATCCTTACAACCATCAATCCATCTTTACTTCCTCACCTCACATCTATCCATTCTGACTTCATCCATCCATCCATCCATCCATATGTCCTCACATCTAACCTTAACACCACCAATCCATCTGTACATCCTCACATCCACTCTTCCTTACTTCCTTCCTCTCATCCAAACACCCAACCACACATCCATCCATCTACCCATCCTCACGTCGACCCATCTAACCTTACCACCACACATCCATCAACCATTCACCTTAAATCCATCCATACGCCCACCAACCAACCATCCCTAGATTCTTACTCCCTCCCACCTGTTCTTACAACCGTCACATCCATCCATACATGCTCTCACCAATCCTTAAAACCATCACTTCATCCATCCATCCACACTTCCACCCATCTAAACTTACCATCACTCAAATCCATCCTTACATCATTCCATTAAACCATTCAGTGTGCCATCAATGGAGTGATCCATCCATCCATCCATCCATCCATATTTAATACCAAGAGAGCATGTTCTGCATCAAATGACATTCTCTATTATTCTAAAGCATTTACATAATTTTCATTGCGAAACCCCCGTCCCTTCAAACAACTACAACAACGAACAGTGGAACATTCCAGACAGGGACGCTGCTGCTGCTTTCTCATCAAGTCGCACCCCCGAGATGCGATGGAAGTGTCCAGCATGAGTGAGTGAGAGAGAGAGAGAGAGAGAGAGAGAGAGAGAGAGAGAGAGAGAGAGAGAGAGAGAGGAGGCAGCAGGCAGCAGCTGAGCTAGGATCCGATCGTTCCCATCCATTGCAGAGAGAGACTGTAGACCGCATCCCGCCCTCTGCTTCCCCGCAGGTGAACACACCTTTGGACGGATATTAAACATCAGGGCTGCCCTCAGTTCGTCGGGAGCGTCGCGTTCAGAGATGCAATAAGAGGAGATATGTGGCGGTGCATGGCGAACTTTAAGGTTATCTGACATGTTGCTGCTCATCTTTATAAGAAACCACGACACGCTTTAGCCTGACACGCTGGCTAGAGGCGGAGATCCACGCGGATTTTCTATTTCCTAGGCTCTTCAACCTCACGAACGAGGCTGTTGTGTTTATTTCTTTGAGGTGACAACATTTAGCCTCAACTTGCTTCAGCGGGAGCAGCTAAAGGAACAAAATGTCTGCCCGGGCTACCTCCAATAAGGTTTGTGCTCATTTATTTACCTTCATACGAAACGACAGTGCTCATTTAGAGATTAAACAAGGAATACTGTTAAACCAGTGAATAAAACGGGTGTTCTCGATGCCGGGGGTCATAAATGTTTGTGCGCGTTTAGCCGCAGCTAACGGAGATTCCTCAACTTATGCTAACACGCTAACGTTAGCCGATGTTTTGCTAGTAAACAGCGTAATTGTTACAAATTACGTGTTTGTTTTTTATCTAATACCTATATTTCAGACACGAGGTAAGTGGCTTTGAGTTAGTTGTAAAATTTAAAGCGCTGCATTTTGTAGTTTGGCAGAAATTTATTGTAGGGTACAGAAGTGGATTTAAAAAAAATGTAAATGCTAAAGCGCCACATTTTGTAAAGTTAACATTGAAAACCTATTTTAATTAACAAACTTTCACAGCAATCCTATTAAAATGTAAATTGGATACCTTGGAAACGATTTTCTATTGCTAATATATTTATATCATTCGCAGACAAGCAGAGGTATAGAAAGAACCAAAAGTAAACAATGGATTTGGGAGTTAAAATACCTATATTTTATTAAAAACCTATTGAAAAGTTTGGATGGTGAGCTGTCGCACACTGATCCAGTTTCTGTTGGGTGGTGTCCGCTCAATTACACCTGTTGAGGCCCCGCCTCCTACAGGTGAGATTTGTGAAACAGGTGTAACGTCTAAGGAATGTGGTTTCCCAGCCTTTGACACGTCAAGAGTCACGTGTTGCTTGCTGTCAGGGATGTTTGGTTGAGCCGTGGAGCATAAACCTGTTTGTCTGGATCACCTGATGAAGCATGATTTACTTGAGTTGCTTTCATGACTAATGACGTTGGCATTTCTACAATGCTGGTTGCTCCTTAACCTAAATTTTGACAATGAAATGTAACATTTTCTACAGGAGAATTTTTTTTTTAAATACATAAGTCTGATGTAAGTTGGTAAATTGCTTGTTGCAGTGTTTGATAAATGATGTTAATCTTAAAATGGCCAGATATTGATAGATTAATGGGATCTTACAATGATTTTTCTTTTATGACCTCAGTCATGGTTCCCTAGCAACCAATTGCTTACCCTTGTAATTAGATTGTATGATCTCAGGTTTGCAAATGATAAAGACATGGTTATTGTTTTATATAACTTATAGTGACAAGGCAACATTATATTGTCACACTCCATAGCAACCAACTATTTACCATAGCAACCAATTTGGCATATCACTATCTCAGGAAAAACATAGAGACATGGGAGTTGGCTTATAGTACTCATATCGAACTGTCTCCTCTCAATTCCATTGTGCTTCTAACATGCTTTTAAATGCCAGTTTTGGTGCAAAAGGTTTTGTTTTGTTGAAGGTTTCAGAGCATTCATATCTGGTGCCTGACACATGGTCAGTATGAACACTGTTGTTAGACTTGTTTCTTGAGTTTATAAAACAGAGCTTATTTTGGAAACGCTGGGTGAAGGGATTGTGCTTGTGTGTATTGTTTAGAAGGTCTTATCCCTCTCATGGCCGTTGACTTTGGGAGGCTGGTTTCACTGGTCAAGTCTTTGTAATCCTGTTGCTTTAATCTCTTCATGAGATCAAAGGCAGAACCGCAAACATGATTTCCCGTCTAGCCTCCAAGGAGGATTTTGTTTGTGTCCTTTCTTGGGAAAAACTCAGGCTTAACTCTGGGTCTTGAAATTACAGTTTAAATGATTCTGTAGATTGTATGGATAATGTTTTTAGCTCATGGAGGGTCATTCAAGGCAACTGGGAATGGGATGACTTCAGTTTTAGGGATATGGGTCCACTTCCTGGTATCTTTATAATGGTCTCTGTTAATGGTGGTCATCTTATGTTTATCACTATGCTTTAGTTTTTTTTAGCTCCGCCCTTAGTAGCTTCTTCTTTCAGGTTGTGCAAGGTTTTCTGAAAAGTTTTAGATTTTGTTGTTCAAGGCTTTTGTGGGCATTTTTATGAACAACGCTCTGCTTTTTTGCCAATGGTTGACAACAGAATAATTAGTGTATGACCATTCTGGAAAGTGTTCAGCCAATATCCTGCTCTTTTAAATCCAACTTACGTCCTCCAAAAGCCAGGTTTTTATTGTTTGTTCTCCTTAGTGGATCTGAAACTCTTTTTCATTGGCACCACTCGTTCGGTCAGATGTGTGATGTCCGTTGGCGCCCATGGTTTTAGATCAAGGCACGTTGTCACTCAAAACGTTGCACTTTCTGATGATTACACAAACCAAAAAATAATCCCAGCAGTTTTAATAGATGACCAGCTGTTTAGATTTACCATATTTTTTCAAAAATTTGTGTTTGTATTGAAATGTTGGTATTTTTCGGGAATGAACAATACTCCATGTTTGTGTAGAAATCTTCCCTGTTTTGTTCATAATGACTGAAATTGAAAAAATATAGATTAGTTTCCATATGCTCTGGAAAGCTACAGAGCAGAGCGGGATGAAGGGTCTCAGTGCCATGTTTTGTTTGTTTGTCAGGTAGTGTTCTAGGCTAGCGTAAGCTCTTTAGCTGCAGTGAAAGTTTGGGAGTTGGCAGCGTGAAGGTTCACCCTTCACCCGTCTATTTAATCTGGTTAAAGAATGCAAGCACACCGCCCTTCACGCCAACAGTGGGCAAACAACAACTTGGCCAAGGATACAGAGAGAGAAGGTTTTCCCATAGTATTTGGCTTGCTCCGAAATTATGAAGTTGATGCACGAGACTGAAAGGATCAAGGTCGATGATACAGGCCATCTCTCTCTCTCATCCTGTTTCTGTCTTCTGGGTCAGGTGACCTGCTTTTCTCTGAAACTTGGACATTTATCTCTCTCTCTCTCTTTGGCTCTCATGGATCAAGGGATTATTTTGCGGTTTGTCAGTTGGAGACTGACCCAGTACTTGTAAAGCTCTTAGACTGTTTATACTTGTTAAATTTATTTGTAGATAATACAAGTTTGCACAAAGAGTTTGTTGTGAAGGATGAAGCATTTCTGCTTTTGTGTTCTTTATTCAGTTGCTCACTTCATGAACATTCTGTAGTTTGGTTAAAACATGTAGTGATAAATGTCTATTGCAGCGTTTCCACTGTATTTTAGCAAAAACACAACTTGGCTCGGTATGGCTTAGCTGTACTCGCCATGGTTCAAGTTTCCGCCGACTTTAGGCTCTAGGTGGGTGTGACTCTTAGGTCATTCTAGTTCAATTTGGGTACATTTAAGAAAATAGCCCATATGTTTTATTCTGAGCTTTATAAACCAATACATACAGAATAAAAATACCATGATGCTCTCGAATGTTCGATGTTAGAGAAATGCTAACCGTGGTGAGTAGAGCTAAGTCATACTACTGAGTCTTGCATTTACTCAAGTGTTAAAAAGGATGAAGGTTATTGATCAGAATGTACAAAAATCTAAATAACCACATAATACCCACCAATAATCGGAAATTTCGTTTATGCATTTTGTTCTTCTTAAGTATATTTTTAAGGTTTTTTTTTTTGTAAGTCTTTAAGATGGGAATGGAAAACAATTCCACAAACATTTTCTGTGAGACTTTATTCCCCTACCATTCAATAGGAGGGACAGCCGCTAAAATGGAAGAAGTACTCAACCAATGACAAATAAAATTGTTTTCTAGGTTCTGTCTAAAAAAAGTCCTTTTACGTTTTTCTACAAGTGGCCCTCAGCTCTGGAAACTATAGGCTAGAGAGTCTGAAGAGGAGTGTTGGGTGCTGTTTTATTCTGTAATCCCCTGAAAGTCCTTGATGTCATGAACTCTTTGCAAATTCTTTTAACCTCTTGATCGTCCATTTATGGTCATCTCGTCAAAGGAGTCATGGTCGCTGGTAACCTCTCTGTTACCTCTTGATTTACAGCTGTGCTGTTTGACATAAATGGTTATAACACCCTCCACCTCTCTCTGTGTTACAGCAAATAAATAATTTATAGAAGGAGAATTGCAAATCCTTGAGGTTATTTAAAAAGTGGTAGAAATCTCATTCTCTTATAAGACAGTGGCATGGAGATAAAAATAGAAATCTGGCTATAGAAAAACATGCAGAATTGTGGATTCGTTTGAAACTATCTCTGTTTTCTATCAGTTGTGTTTTAAGTTGCATCATGCTTTGTCTGTTTCAATTTTAGCTTTTTGTAGATGGTGAAATCTCAAGATTACTGTAGGAGACCATAGCAGAGCAATTTTATTGAGGCATGGAGGATCCCCTCAAGCACAATATCATTATTTTGTTCACCCCATCCAGAAATAGATGTGCTGAGACACCACGTTTAAAAATAGCTCCGTCACAAAGAACATGCTTCATCAGATTGGGCAAATAAATATGCGTTTAAATTGCGAATGAATGTATTTGAAGGGAGCAGCTCATGCGCGAAGCACTTAGCATCACTTCACCTGCAGTCTGAAGCACCAAAACTCTTTGAAATCTGTCCATGGAGACGTATCATGTCCTCTCTTATTCTGAAACTTGGGTAAAGAGGAGTTTGATGTTATGTGTTGTGGATTTACATGCAGACATCCTTCAAAGTGATTTGTGTCGCTGGCTCCCTCTCCAACGGTGAGTTCAAAGGTCATCAGTGACAGCAGGGTTAATGAGGCCATGACTTCCTGTGGCTCGGTGTAGTATTTCTCACCGTGGTGTCAGTTGGACCCGAGCCAGATACGCCGGAGTGTCAATAGAGAGTGCACAAGGATGCACCTCATACCTGACATACCTGGGCTAGTTTCGGGAAAACAACTTTTGATACGAGCCAAGGCCATCCAGATTTGCTTTTAGGATTTCTGTGACCCAAGTGATGGAAGAATGTTACGGGTTGTTAATTATATTTAATATCGTTAGTTTATGTGACATACAAAAGACTGAAGAATGGGTTACTCTTTCTTAATTGAAGGAACTCTATGTAATTCTTCACCACTAGATGGCACATTTCCAAAACCGCCATTGTGTACTTGACCTGTGGGAAAGGGCAAACGTTATAACTGTTTATGTTATTGGTCTGTAACTGGTGCCATAGATTCTATGTAATAACCTCAAACATCACAAGAGTATTTTAGATATTGAAATAAAACATTTGTTTTATTGCTTTGAGTATTTGAGCTTTGAGTAGTTGTGCTATACATTCTTAAATCTTAGGCTATGTCCACACACATCCACATCCACACGAAAATTCTAAAACCACATAAAACTGTTGTTTTTGGTCAATTGGACATTTATTAAAACTACCACAGAGAGGAGTCCATACAATAGTGGTTGGCCACTTGATGCACTGGTGCTCTAGCACATCAAGGATGGGATGCCTGTCTCTGTGACACCGCTTCTATGGCGATAGAGATAGCTGATGCTTGCCGGCTCTTCTCTGGGGTTGGCTCTTCCATCCAGGCCCAGGGACTCTTCAAGCTCTTCTGCGTCACTGGAGTCACACCGGTCGAGGTTCTCCATCCGCTTGAGTGTTCTGTGTGGGTCCTAGAGCTCCCTGTCCAAGTGAGTGAAAGAGTGAGTGAAAGCCTTCATTGATGCCAACCTGCGAGAAACACCATTCTTTGTTTTCGAGAGTGCCAGATGTTTTCAAATGATCTAAAATTAAAGGAAACTTACTGGCGGGGTTGCTAACGATTCACAACGCATTTTTGAGGAAAACTTGATGAGCGATACGTCATGACCCTTCCACACATTTGGCACATATGTAAATATGTCTTAAGTTTAATTCAGCTTCATGTTAAAGGGTCTTACATGTTTACCATGTACACAGCAGTTTCTTCCACATCTGTTTAAAGTTGTGTTAAGAATTAGTGTAATATCCTTTTTGTTTGGATATAATTATGGGGGAAAACCCTTGAAGTGAAGAAAGGTGTGAAAATTGTAATTATGCACGTGCAGATTCATCAATGACTGAGTAAAATGTTTGGGGGGAATTATAAACCTGATATGCTGGCATCAGTATCTTGTCGAAGCCGACCCTGCTGCTTTTGTCAGTCTGGAGACTATGTGCTTGGTTGATGGGGGGTCAACTATTTGTTTAGGACTGCTGTTATCAGTCTCGTCCTGCTTCCTGGAGCTCCGTGATAACTACCACCATGCAACTGCTGTGAGGCAAGTCTGGTGTTGCTTTAAGCTATTATCCTGGAATTAAAGCACAGGATTCCATGAAGAGTAATCTAAAGTTAGACTGACTGGATGTGCGTGATCCTTCAGGCACAAGTGTGACATTGCCGGTGGTCTGGTCATCATCAGAGATTTCCCATCCTGCACACTGATACCAGCTGAGACCTGAAAATAACCACTTGCTTGTAGATAATCAGGAGCTAAAGGGGGTTCAGTTTGGGGAACCCAAGATTCCTTGAGTGTCATGGCCGATGTTTTCCTGTCACCACTTCGAGCATTGACATACAACAGGCGGCTCTAGGCTGGTTTTCAGCCAGGATTTGTCTAGCTTACCTCATCACCGTTTTAGAAAAGTTCAGTTCGAAACACACTATACAGAATGCAACCCTGAACATTTAGATTTACCACTTTTAAAAGCCCAAACCCAAATGAACCCCTCTTGGGAATTTAATTGCTAGACGTAAGCCTCAGTTTTACCACCCTAGATTCTTGGCTTAATCCTTCAGGACCCAATGGATTTGTGCAGGTATCTTCAGCTCTATCTCCAAATCTTTGTATTTAAGATCTAATTGTTTCACTAGTGACTGTGGCCATGAGCTTTAGATCATGGATTCAAGTCTTAAAGATAGAGTGAGCCTAGAGTAGAACCAATATTCCTCAACTTTGAGAGGAGCCAGCTGAAGTGGCTCAGGAATTGATTTACATTGCCTCTTGTAGAATAGTTGTCCAGGAGCATGTAATACCAGTACTGTCTGAATGCACTGTCTTTCGGCTGAATTGTGAATGCTTCATTGTTCTCCTGGTAGAACTAGAGCAATTATCCATGAAGAGGTAAGCCTGGTGTTCCTAGCTTTGACGGCCTCCGCAATGACTATGTACCAGGTAAAGTGGATAAAGATAAATGGATGGATGATTCTTGTTGCTGATGTCAATAATTTAAGATTCCAGTTAGCCCTGTAGAGGATGCAGAAATAAAGAAACAGGACCCTGCTTCAACAAGCCCTTATTTCTTTCTGTACTTTCACTCTGGATCTAGACACCCACTCTCTAGTTCTCCAGCCCATGTGAATGTCACTGGCAGAGGTCACAGAATGGAAATGAAGCACAGCATCTATCCATCCATCCGAACTGTGTCCCATCGCTCCGGGTGAAACCTGAGTCCTAATCATTACCTACGGGCTCTTCATTAAACTGTGGAGTCAGCAGCCTCCAGCTATTTATAGCTTCTTCGATACACTGGAGTCGCATCACTGGTGTCATGGTTTTTCACACAAGTGTACATAATTTTAGTCTCACCTGACAAACTGGCTCGACTAATAGTTTCTACTTATGCACAGTTTCATTTACACCATGTCCTCTTTTACCTTACCTTACCTTGGTCGGTCAAACAAGGTTGGTGCTAATTAACTTGGATGCGGATCGAAATGTTAGAATGTCCAGAAGGGATTGTGCATTATTTTAGATGCACATATACATGACTTTTTTTTTCTTCTTTATTTTTAGTATCAAAGAACTATCTGTTTATTTCAAATCATTGTTATATCCATGTTCAAGAAGTTCCCCAATATTCCTCCCCATTCTGCCTTCTAAAGCTGGATTTTTTTTGTTACTTGTCTCCAGTAGTTGGTAGATACCTCGCTCCTGGATGTTCCCACTTTCAGCTTGCTTGAGAATGACTCAATGAAACTTGTCTAGACTCACGTGAAAAACCTGAATAACCACAATTGGATGTCGCTCATGAAATCGGCTTTTTTATTTTCGGTTGTCAACTGAGATTTTGATAAAGAGTTGGTTTCTGGCGACTCTTTACAGAAGCAGGGTTGGCATGTTGTTGACAACTATTCATTTTAGGGCTCGAGCACCAAAGGTGTGTAGAACTCTATTGTAGATTCTCAAAGAATTATTGTTTTACAAGAATAAGAATTTCGAGCGAGAACTGGTGATAATTTACATCTGATTGGGGTTCGAAAAGTGAGTGTTGAAAAATGGCTCTATAGTGCCACCTATTGGTTTTCAGCTTATGTTGTGCAAACAGTTTGTTGTGGCCTAATGAAGTTCGGCAAACATGTGTAGGGTACCAAGACTTAAGTCTACAAGTAATATGGATCACGTTTCCAAAATCATCAGGACGTCGGTCATTTTGCCAAAACCTCCAAAAATGGCCACTTTTGTGCATGTCATACTTTAATGAACTAGAGATTTATCTGTTCATGTCCAAGCTCAGTCAGTCTTATCTTAAGGATAATGGGAAGTTAAATTGCAAAGCTTTTTTGACTGATAATTCTGACTCAATCACTGCGCCACCTAGGGTTCATGATAATTAATGATGTGGTTTTCATGATTTAATTTGCCTGCATTGTTCAGTTATTTTGTAATTTCTTGTCTGAATACATGTCTTAAGCAAGGATCGGTCATAGTGCATAAATAAACCATCAAGAAGAGACGGTGTAAGATATGCGAGAGTTCTTTGATTTGCTGATTTAAGCTTTAAATAGATTAATAACTCCAAAAAAAGTATTGGTTGTGTTTAAGCTAAGAAAATGCTTTTTTCGCCCCACATCAGGGAAATTTCGTGAACGTGAACTTTAGCCTGAAAGTCTCCAAATAAACGTAAGCACTTGCTTTGAAACAGTCTCACTTCAGTACATTGTACACAAGTAAAGTTACCCATGCGGTTTAAAGAGTAATGAAAAGAAAATGTGTGGAATGTATTGTCATTTCAAACCTGTGGATTCTGGGCTTTCAAGGAAACTTGATCGTTTTAGCTCAGGGATATACAAAGTTGGGTTTGTGTGAATTGAAGGAAGCTTAGATTCCACTCTGCCAAGTCTGTATCTAAGACTTGTCTGATCATAACTTAACATTAGCATCTTAGTACATTAGTATCAAGCAGTACATTTTTATGTGCAGTTTGTTGATTGGGTGAGAGCTTCTTCCAGCTCGTATTGGGTGGAAGAACAGGTTTTGGACAAGATCCATCTCAAAATCTTACCCCAGGTGAGTTGCATTGAAATATCCCCATTTTCCCCCCATCCTCAGTCCTCATTTATACATAAGAAACAAATTCTTAATACTCCCTCAAAAATCTAGCACTGGCCCTAACCTGTCTGCGTCATAGGTGTCTGAGTAATAAAGTGATTTCGGAGAGTACCCCCTCCACTCTGAGGCAGTGAAAGGGTTAAGACCGATACAGCACTTTCTACTGCAGATGGATCTGTGCTTCCTACTGAGCGGAGCAGTTCTACAGCAAAGCACTGCTGCATCCCGGCACATACTCACTCTCTGACTTCCTCGAATGTTTCCTAGCCGAGGGATCTACTTCAGCAGTTCAAAAGATGGTCGAGATTTCATAATGATGATTCAAACGGACTCATGCAACTTTGCAAGAATGCGAGGAGTAAGTGCATGCTTTGGAAACCGACACCGTTGGTGAATCGCAGTCCGTGATTAGAGAGTAACCTGCTGTTCTCTGCTGGCCACTGCTTGAAGCATTGGAGCAGGCAACGGGACTTTTGTTGTTTGGACTTCTGTTATCCTCCCTTCCCCCTTCTCTCTGCACTGTCTTTCTCCCTCCCCCGCGTTGTGCAGATTGAATTTGGGGTTTTGCTGTGATTCAGCCAGGTTCACCACGCGGAGTTGGATTCTTCTGGTCTGCAAGACCCTGATTCTATACCAAACATGTGACCGATGATGGCTACAGATATGTTTCTTCTGAGGTGATCTAACAGCTGTGAGTAATATTTCTCTCTCTCCATGAGTTGAAGATATTTGGAGGTAAATTGTAAAAGTTGTATTCTTGTTTGAAATGCAGAATTTAACTCATCAGAGCTTTTGCCATTGGTATATTTTGGTTTCTTGCGCTTAAGCGAAGTACAACAAGTGCTCCAGCAGTTGCACAATTCGTCATCAATGCTTAGTTTCATTTGTCTCCGCTAAGAGGAATGCCTTCACTGCTGCAAAACTGCAGCGACGGTGACGTCGGTGTAGTGCGTAAGACTAGGATGTCACTCTGGGGGGGCTCTAGGGACCCACCTCCCCTTGCTCTGAGCTTTACTGCTTCTCTGTTTGGATAGGATCACTTGCTATTAGACTGGAGCTTTTAGCCTTCGTCAGCAATCTGAGACCCATCTTTCTCAATTTCTGAAGTCATCAGTCATAAGCTCCTATCCAGTGCCAAATCCAAAGCTGGTGTGTGTGTTCAAGCAAGAGATTTGGATGGTTTTCCACTCTCCTCACCTTCTTTTGGCTTCCAGTCAACATGTACTTTGTAAGCATTTTTGCGGACTGTCAAATAAGGCTTTGTACTCTCTCTGTGTTGGATGTAGTGAATTATGTGCAATTCAGCCTCACTTGTTTATATAAAGTAGAGCAATAACGTTTCAGAACCAGCAAAGAAAACAATTCTCCACAACCTTGTGCCAAAGAAACGTATTAACGTTTGGAAATGGTTGGGCTGTGAGAGCTCGGATATAGAACAAACTATCGTGTTCACCAAAAAGGCAATCATTAGCAGCCATTCCCTACGACCTTTCATGTAGTTCCCGTTGTCACTATATAAAAAGTCAGTTTCATGAAAATGCAACACATTGTCCAAGATTCAAGCTGTCGAGCTGAGAACATAAAAGATATCATTATTATCCGACTATTTACAGAAACAAGTGAAAGGTGTATTAGACAATGTAATATTTTCATTGGTTCACTTACTTTTGTATTCCAACCTAGAATCCACAAGTAGTTTTGTTTTCCCGAATTAGAACAATTACATTTTTAATTTACAACTATTTTAACCTTGTTGATCAATGCGGTATGTTTGACATTTCTAAGAAAGCTTACCTAAATAATACTTACAAATTTGTGTATAAGCCGATGAGGGTTGTAGAGTATAGGTGTATTCAATACATTTAGGGCAGTATGGTCAATCATACTGCAAAGAGAGCTGAAAATAATTTGATATCTATGCATATTTTTTCAGCCAAGTCTAACTAAATTGAAATACAGAAGTCAAGCTTTGAAGCCATTTGTGCCTTAATGGTGACGCAGTAGCGCCAAACACAATGAAGAGATATTTCGTAGAGAGCCAAACGAGTTTATCTACATTTCCAGAAACTGATCAAGAATAACCCCAAGACTCCAGACACAGGAGACTACTGAATGGCTCAACTTGCACTCTAAGAATAAATATCTCACTACAGCCCAATCAGAATAAATGCAGTTTGTTTAGTCATGGTGTAGAAGCTATACAAACTTTTGGTTTCTTAGAAGGTGAAATTAGACCTTTTTTTCTTTAATATAGCACAGACCAGAATAATGTAGATTTAAAACAGTATTGGTCCCAAAATTGAGCCCTGAGGAATGTCAGAGGCACATGCAGCCATTTTAGAACAGAGCTACATTTGGAACCAGGACAAAGCCATTCAAGTGTCTTTAGTATAACTGTATTAAATAGGGGTGTAACGGTTCACGGTATGTATTGAACCGTTTCGGTATTTTTTTTATTAAATAATATACATTTATTATTAGCGCGATATTAAGCGCAGCGGAATAATGTTCCTAGGCGAGTTTCCGCACGGACGCTATTGAGGGACGCTCACGCCACGGGTAGCTGTGAGAAATGGCATTATGGCAACAGCGAAAGAGAAGCCAGAGCTTGAAGACCCTCCCACCTCACTACGGTCTCCCGTTTGGGAACACTTTGGCTTCTCTGTTAAAATACATAACGGGGATAGACGAGTGGATAAATTTAAAGTTGACATTGTTCCACGGAGATCGGGCAGGCAACACATCTAACATTTTCTACTGCTGGAGATATTGTCACTGCAACCAGATCTGTGCTCTCTTCAGAAAATGTGGATAGGTTAATCTATCCTATCTATCCTAACTAGTTGCAGTATTTAATTTTTTATTTAAAAAAATGTGTTTTTCTTTATAAAGAGTGCAATTTATTAAAAAATATCACCCAAATGTGTCACTTTTATTTATTTTATGCAAGAATTCTATTGTGTATTGGCCGCTTTTCAAAATAAAGATTATGTAAGTTCTTATTGTTTTGTACCGAAAATTAACCGAACCGAGCTCTCCAAGACACTGTACCGAACCGAAAACGATTTTAGCGTACCGTTACACCCCTTCTATTAAATACTAATAGGCTGTGCTTTAAATAAAGCAGTCAACGCCTGGTTACTTACACAGATGTGTCCAGAATATTTCCACTCTTCTTGCCTTAATTTCTTTTTATAGAGCAGTCAAGAAATCTAGGTAAGCATTCCACAATATCTTGAGTAACAATGCCATCTAAGCATACATTTTCACGACTAGATAGATCCTGATTTATCCTTTGAACTTGGCTTGTTGAAGGAATTCACAGGTTTTCCTCTGCCTTGAACAATGTGCTCATGTCATCCGCATCCTAGCCTCACCAGTTCCCTGCATCTTAACCCAACAGCGACAACGGGAAAGCTATTTTTAGTTCCTCCCTCAGTTTCACTCTCTTCATATTACTCTCTTGAGGTGAATGGGAAATTTAAGATTGAATCCCTACCTCTCAATTCAAGCTACCGTGATGACAACGGTTACAAATAATGATGAGCATGAGTCGAACAAATGATTTGGCAGTGGATCTTACACATCTGCCACATTTCCACTCTAATGATGTGGAGGTATCTCGGGCATGAGCCATATCTCCAGTCATAACTGGAGTCTGACAATCAAATGTCCTGGAACAATATTTTATCAGTTGTTTGCATTCCTGTTTCACACCAATTATTCCTGGCTTATGGTTTAATATCTTCACTGCCATTTTTGACCTCATCCAGTTGTTGTTACCCGAAGATTCTTCCACCACCTGTGTATATATTTGGAATTTGATTTTTATATGAGTAAAGTCTTCCACCCTCTCAAAACAAGTTCTGTACCATTAATTAAATTTGACTAGGGTACACTCCCATTGGAATAGTTTGGCCCTGACTACTCATTATGGCTGTGTTCAGCTGTCTGTTCCATCTGTGAGAGGGTCCAAAGCTGCCAGTGCCTTCAGACCTCCGACAGTATACGGTGTTGGCTTCCAGTCAAGCTATGGTTCTTTCTGATGGATTGACCAGTGCATGTGCTACTGGTCTTTGTAGGACAGGTTGTTGACTCCGGTCAAGCAGACCTTAGATATTACATTATCCTGAAAGAATACTTTGCATGGATAGTCCGGTCTCACATGAACAGACTCTCACATGGTGAATTTTGGTCGTCACCTTCCTGGTTTCACCCAAATTTTGATGCACTCAAGTAGGTGCTCATCCTTCATCCTTGGATGAGAGTGGGATCCGGTTTAGTTATCCCGGTCTCTAAAGAGCCAGATTAGTGCCAGTTCGGATACCCTAGGGTTACTACGGCGCACACTGAAAGTGCACAATATTTAGAATATTTGTGTAACAGATCTTTTCTCACTCCATACCACTCTTGGGCATCTTGCAGTATCTGCAGTATTCATACTGCAAAATTGGTTGGCGAGAGGGGATTTAACACCACAAGACTTTAGGAAGAAGCTCAGACAACTTTGTCCTTGTGCGCAAATTATATCTTGCTAGAAAACACTCGAGAAGTGACTGGGACTATTGAACCGAAACCATTGTTAATCATTCTTTCTATGCCTTTGAATCTTGTCACTAACTTCCCATTTCCCTGGATGCTGTTCTCTCATTGGCTGATGGTAACTGCAAATGTTATTTATAGCCAGAAACATTTCACACTGCATTATTCTATGTTGCCGACAGCTCCTGACATTTATCATACCAAATATCTCCTGACCAGTCTTCGGTAGTTCACACCGTGTGATTGCTACTCGTATGTTCGAGCACTGATAGACCAGCGATTGTGGGCAGTCTGCACTTTTTCAAAACCTGTTGGGGACCCAAAATCGGGTTTGCTTCTTCTTTCTTATGTTGTCCTCGAAGAGTGGTAGTCTGACAATTCTTCTCATCATTGGAGCGGAGTCACCATAGCAATGCTAATGAACTACATCTTTACTCGTTACAACCGTACATCTTGATGCATTAGAAATTTCATTTAGCTAAACAATGCCAAAAAGGAAATGCCTAGCTGACCATACTCATACCTAGCTTCCTGCATGGATAGCTGAACATACTTGGGTTTTTTGCAGGTACACTCAGGCAATGGCATTCAGGTCTACAACTTTTCTTAAGTGTCAGGACTATTTATGTTTGCAAAAATCACTAGACTTTAGGCAAGATCACCCATTGGTTTAATGAACATTACAAAAAAAGAGAAAAACTCGTGGTGCTTTCTTTGACAAATTCACTAGCCTTGACTTTGCCGTTGTGACTTTTCGCCCCCAGATGAGCAGTTCGCTACTTGAGTGTTGATAAATTGATGCAGTGAAGGTTTATGTCCGGTATGGGAGTCTCTTGATTGAGAAAAATCTGTCAAAATGAATCTGTTGCCTTCTGGGCTCTCATCCAGTTATATAGCAGCATCAGGGCAACCATTACAGTGAATCCCATCACATAGGAATTATTTTATGACGCATATGACATCTGGTGTTTGATTGCAGCCCTAAGGCAAACTGAAATCCGTTTAATTTTTGTCGGTGGATGGGGTAATAGGGAGTGATGGTGATGGTGTGCTCATTATGCTGTGCTCATAACCTTCCCAGTTGTTTTATTAAATGGTGGGAAAATTGAATGGGGTTTTACAAGCCTATTGTTCTATGTTTTGATTAATCCAGATTAAACACTCTTTGAAAGGCCAAACCATTTGGAGAATCTCGGGTTTGTCAGACCAATACAATGTTAAAGGTGCAATGATCTATGTAACTCTCAGACTCTACTTGTAATTGCGTTAAATACACAGTCTCAGCGTTTGACTGAAGCCAACAGGTAATTACCCATCTAGCATGTGGTTATGGGCTAAAAATACCAAGAACACTTTAGCAATCCACCTACAATGGCTCTGTGCAGGACTGCTGTGCAATCGTGATTTACTGAAGGGTTATCTGCGTGCAATGCAATCACAGCGTCTTCACTATGTCTGCTCTCTTCTATACATCCATGTTCTGTATTTGGTTTAGGGTTTGTTTGGGTTTTTAGGGGAATGTATCTATACTGGTATCATTTTATTGATTTAGTTTCGGATGTCATGTATTCAGTTTACACGATTGTCAGAATTAAAATAGCTTTGTTTCTTTTAAACTTACCTGTTGTTCCTTTGTCTATTGTTTCTTGTGGTTTGGGTATCAGTCTGGTATTGTTTGCATTCCTCAATTCTGCTCTTCTTGGAAAAATGCCTAATTTGAAGCCAGAAATGTAGAATCGCCAAATTCAATGCAGAATTATATTTTTGGCTGTTTGAGTGGTGCAAAAGCGACATGATAATTTTTGGAGCTAATTTATGTTCACTTTGGAAAAAAGGCTTTTGTTTTTCTTTTGATATTTGGACCCAGTTTATCAGGAAGTGACTATTTTGTTCTCTTGGACTCGTTGAATCTAAACAGTGCTTTCTTTGCAAATATTTTATGCAATATTCTAGTTTTGTAAATGTATGTTGATATCTATAAAAATGGCCAATTTTAGAGTTTTTGTCATGATTAGTTTTAAATCATTTTGAGCACCCTCTCAAATACCTTTTTTTTAACGATTATTTTTGCGGCCGTAGCCTATATTTTTTTCAATGCAGAGTGACTGGAAATTTGAAGGAAAAGAATGAGGCGGGATGGGAAACACGACAGGCTTTGGTGATTTGAACCAGCGCCGTCCCTGTCCAACGGAGCATTTGTTTCCTCCACGCTACCCACTACACCACGCCGCAGGACGCCTTACGAAATACCTTTAATTAGAAAATGAGAGCTGCACATCCCTTTATTTTCCAATTAGTGCTGCAACAGTGTTCCAAATATTTACATTTGCAAACAGGGGCTTGAGTAGCGCTTTCATTAGAGAGAGAGAAAAAAAACATTTCTTATGCATTTCATCCATTATGGCAAATTAAATGAGCTTGTTAAAGCAATGATGTCATGCTGGTTAATGGAGATCGTGTCTTGTTAAAAATCGACAGAAGTTGTTGACATAAACAATTCCGTAACAATCAAGGTGACGGACACTGGGGTTTCTGAAATGCTTATCCAGAAATTCAGAACACACTGATGTACCATCGACAGAAATCAAGCAGCTCTTATGTTAGCCCCCCAGGTTGGCGGATGAAAGTACCCCCTATAAATCCTGACCAAATGGTGCAGGGTATATTGCATCAGCGTTTTTGCAGCTCTGCTCAGCCGTAAGATGGGCATGAATCCTCGGAGAATGCTTTGGGCTCTTTTGAGTGTTATCTTTCTCTAACCTCTGTTTGAGCACTTCTGATTTAATATGTTTACCATCAAGTGTAAGTTCTAAACAATATCTGGTAGAAATATAAATAGTCTTTGTTTGGTATCCAGACACACTTGTAGCTCACGGTCAACCTTTAATTGAAAAAAAAATTATTAAAAATTAAGTTATTTAGGGGTGCTTTAACACCTCTAGTTTGTTTAATTTGGTCCGCACCAAGGGGAACAATTGATGCATTGTTTGTCGTCTGCAGATTTAGTTGTGTCAACAGTCATGTGACATCATACATAATCGTAAGTGTTTCTTTAACTATCGATTGGTTAGAACGGCAGAAGACATGCTCAATATGGACAGACTTCACTACTTAAAGATGTTTGAACCTTCACATTTTTTACTAATAAACCCATAATGGCACATGTAAGTGAGTACGGTGGCTGTATTTGCTCAAAAAGCATGTTTTTGTCGTCTTCATTTGTTTCTGGTGTGTATCATTTTCTCACCACAAGTGAACTTCTCTAGAGTTTATTTGAAACCATACCGAGACCATCTCCTTTCATCGTTTTTTTTTTTTTTATCTATCACAGCTGAGTTGTTTAGTTTGAGTCATTCAAACTAGAGTTTCTCTTGTAGTTTGGTTCATTTGGACAAGCGAGAAAGCAAAAAATCGGACGAAAGCGAATAAAAAGAAATTGCTCTTGAGTTGCTCAAAGAGCTTGTCTCATTGCGGTTCCAAATGAACTCCAGAGTGGTTTGTTTGTAGTGAGATTATTAGCTTTTCTCCCAGGCTTCGGGCGTTATGTTGTTTACTTCTGTGTGCGCAGCCATTCAAATGTATCAAAAAGCGATCAGTGTGGTGAGAATGAGGACGAAATCCTCCGACAGTTGCTCCAATGCATCAGATGTTGTGAAAGCACCCTTAGACCACTTTTGATCCGTAGTTCGGTTGATGAGATAAAACCGACTGAAACCAAAAGGAAAGTGGACTCTAGTAAATGTATTCCTTGAAATGTAAGTTGCTTTGGACAAAATGTATAATAGTTTTGGATTTTTCCTTATACTTTTGCTAGTTTTGACTTCATCGTGTCTTTGTTTTATTTCAATTTCGTTTTTGTTAGTTGTCTTTAGATTAATAATCAGTAAACTCCTTTATAACTTGTCAAATGTTAGTTGTACATACACAAGTTTCTCCAAGTTATTGATCACTAGAAAAAAATCTGTCAGAGTGAAGATGTAATTGGAGATGACTTTAATTACGATTGAGACGATAACACTGTAAACAGTTGAAATTGCGACTAGTCAAATAAACATTAGTATCTACGTGTTAACTTGCCATAATTCCAATTACAGATATATACAGTCATCTACGTTCCGGTTTTACTCCATTGTTAATGACTCACTTACGAGAATGTCCGGATTACTAACATCCCACCCACTCCGCAGCGGAGAAAGTGTAACCTCACCCACTCCTGCTGACATTTTCATTTGCTAAATGACCGAAGGCCCAGCACGCCAGACCCTTTGAGAGGTGCTGCGGCTTTAACAAGCTTGGGGAAGATGCAGGATATGCTAATAACAGCGATCGATCCTCATTCCCATGCAGGATTCAGGTGAAGGCTTGAGCTTGCAGTAATTGTCCCCTAAGTCAGCACATTTCCCACAATGCACTGGCCTTCTATCCTCTGGCTTTTTGCTTCAGCATCTGCGCTGGAGTTTATTTGAATTCAAAGACAGTCAACACTGTTTTATTGTTCTGTAATTCTTTTTTTTTTTTGTAACGTTATATTTTTGGAGTCAGAAATGGTCAGGGTGTGTGAATTCGACCAAAAAACACACTGTAGACACTAGGGGTAGGGGATATGGGCAAAAATAGCTTGTTTTTGTTTTAATTTTACGATAAAGATAATCTGGCGACATCCTTTGTAATATACACCTTAAAGTTTAATCATATCGACAAACAGTAGCAACGACTTCCACAAAAAGTTATGTTTGATTTCAGGAAAAACCAATCACTTTGATTCAAAATGGAGGCAAAATGAAACAAAAATGGAGATTCACGTTTAATATACAATCGCTCAAATAAACATTGTTTTGATCAACGTACAAACTGGACCATTTCCCGGCCAGAGGAATTGCCACTTTCCAGGAATGAATCGAATGGAAGTCGACAGGAAGTCGGCTATTTTGTCGGCTACCTTTTAAAATGGCCACTTTTTCTTGCATCAAACTCCTTATCTTAAGGCATATGTAAAGCTATATTGCGAAACTACGTTAATTTATGCGCACACAGCATCTGTCGAAAGTAACTCGTTATAAGTCACTCATACAATGTCCGATTGGTCCCAAATTTACCAACTATGTTAAAAGTCCATGTCTGAATACATCTACAATGTACACTCTCTATTATAGCACCACCAGGTGGCCAAAGGAGGAACAACATTCCATATTGATAAAGTTCCTCCCTCTTGTTTTGATATAAGTGACAAGAATCTTGGCCTATAAGGTATATAGACCTTATATATATTTACTCATTAGCGCTGCCTGGTGGTCATGATACTCTGAGATCAATTTTTCATTAATCGCTTGAATACTTTTTTCTTAAGGATTGGTTTCAGTGCATATTATAACAAACTGACTGGGTTGCATTACATTTAAGCACCATCTAGTGGTGAAAATTTGTATGCTGTTTTGGGGGCGGGGTTTGCATAAATTTTAGATAATTTAGAGAACAGATTTAGTGGTGCATGCTAATAAGGTTTGTGTGCGCAGATTAGCGCACAGGTCAAACCAAACAGACAGATCTTCCAAACCCACAAGCGTTTTATAAAACGCTGCCTAGATTAAAAGGATCAGACGGTGCTGGAGCTCCAGCCTTGGCAGGAGACGGCTCACCATAACTCCTGCTGTCAGATTACACTCCATCTCTTTAACTAGCTGCACTCTAACTGGATGTAGTCTGGCTTTAAGCTGTGCTCACACTACAGGAGCTTTTGCTTTTTGCATTTGTATTCACAATATCTCCAACCAGGAATCAGATGTAGATAGGGTCTCGATTATGGCTCGTCCTGATTCTAAGAGATTATAGTGTTGAACATTTCATCTAAAGGTCAGCCTTCTGATGAAACATGCACCAGACTATCGTCAGCCTAGTAGTGTGGCCTATTTTTTTAGACGTATGAAAATGATCAAATCCATCCAGTTTTTTTCTTCAATTCTTTTATATTTTAGCTGTTGTTTGGACAGAAGTGAAACAGGAAATGTGTGTAGGGATGGTACCTCCTCCAATCTTTGTTACTCTCCAAAATGAGCCAGTCTCAGATTGATCGGCATCTATGATTTTTAAGTTTAGATTTATTAGTTGCGTGTTGGGATGCAGCCCATTGTTTAAAGGACCAGACTCCAAAAAAGTCAAACTTTTTACCCCAAATTCAATTTTTTTTTTACCATTTTTATAGTTTTCCTTGAAGCTGATCCTCATCCAGGTCAATGCCTCCTACATAGCTGTTTCTGTTTCAGTTAAGACTGGGTTTCATAGAGTAAAAATTGATGCTGCTTCGAAGGTAGAAAGTTGGATTATTTAAAAGGGCCTCACATTTTTGATGGAGCTGTTTGTGGAGAGGAATGGGGGGCCTCATTTTACAATGGTGTTTTTGCTTTTTTTAAACCCCCAAAATTAGAGATTTTTTTATTTTTTTTTTTACTATTTTTGAGTTTTCATGTTTCCTTTAAAAATGATCGTCCAGATCAATGCCTCCTACATAGCTGTGTCCGTTACAGTCCATGACTGGGTTTTACAAATCCCTGACTCTGTGCAAGTGTAAGAACTGATGCTGTTTTGAAGCTAAAAGTTTGAAGGGCCACATAACCATGTGATGGAGGTAAAGATGGGGGGGGGGGGCTTTTAGCCAGATTTATTTTTTTCTTCTAAAATTAAAGACTTTGCTTTTTACCCCAAAGAATACTTTTAGCCTTCTTGAGTGTTCATTTTTCTATTAATGCCTCCTACATAGCTGTTTCTGTTTCGGTTCATGACTGGGTTTCACAAATCCCTGAGAATTGATGCTGGTTTGAATTTTATTCAGATGTATCTTTGGTTTGCCCACTTAGTGAATTTCTGAAATGTTCACTATTCCATGTTGGAAATGGCTTTGAGTTTAACCCGATTCCATAACCCTGCGAACATCTGGAGGTTTGCAGCGCAGACAAGCCATGAGTTATTATCCGGCAGGTCTGAGGCGCTTGACGAATGCACTGAGACCTGATCTCTCGACTCGGGTGCATCCATCCATCCTTCAGGAAGCAATCTCTCAAGCTGCGCTCTGGACGACACACATGTGCCGCGAGATCATTGGTGTATAAAGCACCAAAAGTGGGCGGAGCATAACGTGCATCTTGGAGTGTGACGTGGAAATCATGCCACGTCGCCTGACCCCTGACCTTGAACATCCTTCATGCATTTCCTCGCTAGGGATCCAGGGACTCTTGAAAAACCTCACTCAGATGATTGACTGGGTTGGCGTCATTCAGTTTGTAACACTCCTCATCTGTAATGGTCACAGAGTTCTGCCGGTGCCACCCTGGACATAGTAGGAAAATAGTCAGGCACCCTTCCTGGAACCACCACCATATCGTGGTAAAGGGGTTCGTGTGCCCAGATGATCCAAGGAGCTGTCCCAAGGCAAACAGGTCTTAGGTGACGGGCGAGAGAAAAAGTGAAAAACCATTTTTGATAAATGAACCATCAAGGCTCGTGACTTTGCCGGGTATGGCACAACTGGAACCATTCCCTGCATCCATGCCTGAAGTTGGGGCTCCCGTGGTGACCGGGCCTTACCCCATGGGGTTCGGTGAGGCTTAGCCCTGAAACACTCACTGCAATTGTACTAAACCGGTGCTAACAATCATCACTGTGAAACCCAGTCATGAACTGAAACAGAAGAGGCTTTTCTTAGGCAGTGGCACTGAAAAACTGGTCATGTGACCGACCGTGTGGTGGCCATTCCAAACGTGGGATTGGAGCACCAGAAGCAACAAATAAGAGGAGAGTTCTGTATTTGTGGCTGATGTAAGCGTAATCATTTGTCGTTTGAGTGCGCTCATTACTTATTCACATTTATGTAAATTTGGGAGGAGCTTGCGTGGGGTGTTGTGCCCTTGCACGTTTGCAATGTACATACAGAATCTGCATAATGCTTTAGTTTAAATCTCCTAAATATTCCATTGACTTAAAATGGGGTCAAACTTTGTAAAACCGTAACATACCAAACAAAAGTAGCAAAAGTATTAACGGTTTCCCCTAGCAACCAAATTTTCTGAACTCTATTTGAGCTTTGGCAAAAAGATAAATATATGGGGGTTGGTTTAAATCACTCATATTGACATGGGGAACCTTATATTATGTCACCTTCCCCTCCATAGAAACGGAACTGTTTACCATAGCAACCATTGTGGCATATCTCTATCTCAGCTAAGGAGAATCATAGAGACATGGGAGTTTATATAACACATATGTATAAGGTCACTCCTACATAGCAACCAAAAATTCCACCATGGAAACCGTTCCTTTTTTTAAATGAAAATACTTTTAAGTGGCACTTTTACACTTTGTGGAGTTTTGGAAAAGAGCTGTGTGGGTCTCTGTTAATCTTTCTGTTTTTCTTTCTCCCAAACAGAGCGCAGCGATGGAGGAGACGGTGATATGGGAACAACATACTGTAACTCTACACAGGGTCAGTGATTTGTTTGTTTGTTTGTTTCGTTTACTTCTATAGCACAATTTAATACAACCATTGTTGCCCAAAGTGCTGTACAAAAATAGATAAACTAAAAAAAAAACAACAAAAACAAAAAAGAAAACAAAAGAAATCATTTTGTGTACATAAATATACAAAACAATGACATAACACTACACAGGAAAAACTGGAAAAACATTAAACTCAGCACTCAGAAAGATTAAAAGCCTGAGTTAAAAAATGTTTAACAATGATTTAAAACAAAAAATTCTCTGAGCTGATCTAATCCTCAAAGGTCACACATTCCACAGTTTCGGTGCCGCAACTGAGAAAGCGCGGTCACCCTTAAGTCTTGATCTAGCTCTGAGAATTGTTAAAAGTTGCCGGTTAGAAGATCTCAGGGATCTGGCAGACGTGTGACATGTTACTAAGGTTTCAAGTTTCAAGCTAAGCCATTTAAAGATTTAAAAACAAACACTAAAAGTTTGTATTCTATTCAAAAACGAAACGGCAGCCATTTAAGAGAGAACAATATTGGGGTAATATGCTCATGCTTGCGTGTACCAAATTTATTTTATTTTACAATCCCAAATCGCTTCCCTTTATAAAAACACATTGTCTGTAAGTTTTTGACCAGCAGCCTGCTCCAAAGTGCCCCACATAAAATAATACTAACGTTTGTGATCACTGGTTCCTTAGCTACGGTGGCCCATTAGGGACACGCTAATGATCTGGTTTTGGTATGGTTGGTAGTTCTTGATGGAAATGATGAATTGTGCTGCTCTCTCTCTCTCTCTCTATCTCTGTGACTATCACACTTCCCATCACCACATCAGCTTTCATCTGCTCCCTGTTGTTTTCAAGTCCTCTTTTACAACCTTTGTGTCGTTGCCACAGGCTCCGGGGTTTGGCTTTGGCATCGCCATCTCCGGCGGCCGGGACAACCCTCACTTCCAGAGCGGAGAGACGTCCATCGTCATCTCAGATGTGCTGAAGGGCGGCCCCGCTGAGGGCCTGCTGCAGTAAGAGCCACACCGTTACACAAATGTTGTGAATTCCCAACTCAAATTCAATGAAAGTGTTTCAGCAGGGAGTTTAGGTACGAGTTCAACGCAGGAAAAGCAACTAATAGTGGATCTTTCTCCATGCAGTTTGTTTGTTACTCCGTATACATACATTTAATGCATTGGGGGCTGTTTAAAATGATAAATATTTTACTTTTAATAGAAAGCTCTGTGTTCATTAACCTGATTAATTAAGATATTTGCTCAGTCTCTACTAAAATATCTCTTGAGGACTCCAATGGTGATGTTAACATTTTTTTTAATTACAATCAACCTCTTTAAAATGAGAAATTATTAGCTTATAACAACGGTTTTTTAGGGAACATCCCAAAAGTGTGTCTGAATGACAAATAAATGTCATTTAACCCTTTTAATTGCCCAATGCCTGTTTGACAGTGGTATGCAAAGATTTGGGCGCCCCCTGTCTGTGTATGACATTTCATTTACATACATCATATACAAACACTGTGAACACCTCGGTGACCCCTGACCACCATACACAGGTGAATCCAATCATGAGAAAGTGTTTGAAGGAGTCCAATACTAAATGTTCAAACAACTCTCTGATGAGCTGAAAACAATAGTTGTTGATCATCGTGGTTCAGGGGAAGCTGTCTCAGAGATTTAAGCTGTTAGGAGCATTCTGCGGAATTGGAAGACCAGAGGCGTCAAACCTTATATATGATGTACTTTCGAATACCACTTGGCTTTATGGATTTTTTGCTTATTGAATAATACTTACAACTTTTAAAGAAGCATAAAGTATTCTTTAACAAACACCGCTGAACATTTCAGGTTTTTTATTGCTCCTATGTTGAAGAACTCTGTTTTGTCTCATCGTGGGTTCAGTCTTTGAGCGAATCAAGGGTGGGTGATATCGCCTACGATAGTATCGTAAATGTTGTTTCGATGAAGTGCTATATTAGATTATTGAGTATCTCAAAAAGAACCAAAAGAAGAAAATCTACATGATACGCTAAAGTGTTTGAGTCGTCATAAACCAACTCAGCGCGACTGTGACGTCCTGTGTCCGGTTCATTCCTCGGAAGCCAATCAGTGGGCGTAATTCTATCTGGTATTTCCTCGTGGGCAGCCATTATAACAACATTGTCTCCCATCTCTGTTCCAGTGGATGATTTAGTGGCGAGACATGGGTTTGGTTTCAACTAGACTGACGTCAGTCAAAATTCAGGTCAACAGAAATCTGTTCCATTGCTTGCGAAAGAACTACACAAACGCCATGACTCCTCTTCCATAAGCATAAAAAAGATGAGTAAATCTGCGGCAAACCCTGAGTTTTTAGCAAACGCCTACCATACGGCAAAGCGGGTAAGATATAACAAACGCTGTCACTAATTTCAAAGCCAAGGAAATGATGGCGATTAGAGTGGTCGAGAGTAAAGGGTTCAGACAACTAGTTAACTTACTTAATCCCAGTTTTAGAGTCTGTTTTGCTCAGACTTCACTGCCAAACTTATACGAATCAACTGACAGAGAAACTGCAAAATGTCTCGCACTTTTCAGCAATTTTTGTTATTTTTGCACAAAAGCTTACGAAAGATAACAAACCAAATTTGGTAAATTCTCCTTTGACTTGTGTATCCTGGCGAAAAGTTTATTGTTGGGCGAGGCCGTAAGATCCATAGATGAGCAAAAACACCTAACCCCCCTCCCCCTACACATTTTATAGGATTTCTCCAGATTGTATTTTTTTTTTTCTTCGCTTTTCGCCCACCCTTAGGCAAAACTAGTAAACCGTTTCCATCTACTGGTCTCTGTTTTCCTCATCGCCCTAATATTACTCTCTGTTTCTTCAAGAATGTGGCGTCTCCTAAACTTCTTGATGCATTTAATGTCAAGTTTACCTAGTGAGATAGTAGTGCACAGATGCTGACAGCAGTGCACATCCAAAGTGTAAAGAAGTCTGCATAGAAATCTGCTACCTCTACAAAATTAAGAGTTCCCAACACGGATTGTTTAAATAAATATCAAAACATTTATTTCAGGAGTTCTTCAATCTCTGGCGAACCCCATTTCCCAAATCAATTGGAGTGGCACTTTTGCTGACTCTTCCTGCCTCCTTTCCGAGGAGAATGTCAGAATGGTGATGGCTCTTCTGCTGACTCTTTCTGCTCTTGTTTTTCCCCCAACAGAGAGAACGACAGAGTGGTGATGGTCAACGCCGTCTCTATGGATAATGTGGATCATGCATACGCCGTGCAGCAACTTCGGAAAAGTGGGAAAAATGCAAAAATAGTACGTTTCATATCAAACTTATGCTTAGGGAGCAGTTTTTTGGGGGAAAAAAGCATTCAAAATGTTCTGTAATTGTGTACTAAAATAAACAATTACATAGTCTCAATTTTTACTACCAAATATGCCTTAGCAATGAAGCTTTTGCCACTTTGTCCACAATTCTGGTTTATTTGGTTTAGAATCCATATTTTTTTAATATTTACGTTATTTTACGTTTTATTTTATCATTTTACCTGTGCTCCCTGTAGACGATCAGGAGGAAGAGGAAGGTGCAGGTGCCCATGGGTCGCCGGGGTGAACGGGAGACCATGTCTGAGCATGACGAAGATGATGACAGCTACGAGGATGAGATCTACGAGTCCCGGAGTGCTCGCAGTGGACCTAGTGCTTACAGTGGTGGAGGGGGAGGAGGAGGAGGGGGTGGGCGGAAGAGCAGCAGGTCCGAGCGAATCACGGGCCGGCGAGATCGGGAGCGGGACCGTGATCGGGACCGAGATAGAGAGCGCAGCGCCTCCAGAGAGAGGAGCGCATCCCCTCATTCCGTCTCCTCAAATCTTCCTCCTCGGCCGGCCAAAGTCACCCTCGTCAAGTCTCGCAAGAATGAAGGTGAAGATAACGGCTGCTGCGAGCCTGCTCCCCGGAGCCTTTACCGTAACTGAACTATTACTCTTCATTACACTCACACGTGCACACACCACACACATGCCGAATAATCCCACCAGGGGTGGCATATCAATATACATTTGTTCTATATAAAATTCCTAAAAATGTGCCCCTTGTGACTACGAGTGGACCTTAGCCCATTAATCAATGATTTTCCTAAGCTATAAATATTTTTTAATCGGTTGCTGGGTTAAACAACCTGGTTGCTAGGGTGAAATCATTGATGTCATTAAAAAGTTCAATTTTCACTATGAGTGAAATGCACCAAGTCTTATGTTTCTAGCATTTTCGGAAGCTGCGTTATAGGTCTGATGATTTGGTTGTTAGGGTAAAAAATTTAGTTGCTATGGAGGAGTCAGTGACAAATTATTATGTAATCCATGTCACTGAGTAAAGTAAAGCAAACCGTATGCTTTTATGATTTTTCTAAGCCAAGATAGAATTATGCAAAATTGGTTGCTATGGTAAACAGTCTGGTTGCTATGGAGGGGTCAGCGACATAATGTTCTCCATGCAAATGTGAGTAACATAAACCAACCCTCACATCTTTATCAGAGATAGAGATAGATTTCGGAAATTTTGTTTGCTAGGGGAAACATTTTGGTTGCTAGGGAGCTGTCGGTGATGTCATTGTAATTTGTTGCGAACAGAAACAAATCCCCATTTTATTATTATGTTTTTCTTGAAACTTTTTTCCACTGCCGTTTCCCATTTATTTTCATAAGTCAATGGTAAATATTAAACCCCCTCTGGAGCCTGGGGTCCAATACTTTTGCACATTGATTGATAGGCTCCTGCACAGACTGGTAACCTCCATACGTGTTGTCTTTTTGCAGTTTCTAAAAGTTACAGTTTTTCAAAGTTTAACCCCATGTTAAGTCAATGGAAAATTTCCCATCATTCTCAGCAATTTTCCCAGAATTCCTTTAGCGGTACCAGTCTGAAAAGATATAGCAGCCTGAGTCAGACCAGTTTGTATATATTGGCAAAGTTTGGTAGGTGTAACTCGAACAGGGCTAGGAGGAGATGTGTTCGACAAGCCAACATAAATATGGTATTAAGATGGAAACTCATAGTTGGGGGCGGAGCGCCCTTCCTATTTAGTGTCAGGGGAAACTCTGGACACTGTGTTTGAAATGTGAAAGAATCTCGAGACTGGTTCCATAAGTAAATCAAGGTGTTTGCTCCATCAAACCCGACCATCTCTCTCCAGTGGTCTGAGGCAAAAGAGATGACCCCACAAGCCGTTCTTCGCCCAAATGCTCTCTGATCACATGACTCCCCTGCCTCTATTCAAGAGTGTACAAGCTAAATTAACAAAAATATACAAATCCTTCAGACTGAAAGTATTCTTTTCATTTCACCCGACTGACTTCTTTGCATAGTTCTCCAACTATCGCATGCTGACATGGGCTATGTGCTTCTGCGGTTTACTCTGTAAGCAGAATACGGGCTTCGGCTGGCCAGCCACATCTTCGTCAAGGACATATCCCCCGAGAGCCTGGCAGCCCGTGACGGTAACATCCAGGAGGGCGACGTGGTGCTCAAGGTGAGGCAAGCAACCACCTGCTGGGATCATCAGACACATAGAGATGCTTAGAATATTTATTCAGCTCTGGTTGGTGGACGGTGGTGTTGTGGGACGGTTTGGCTAGTAATAATTAATTCTTTATGCAGATTAATGGCACCGTGACTGAGAATTTGTCTCTGATCGATGCCAAGAAGCTGATCGAGAGGTCGAAGGGCAAGCTGAAGATGGTGGTGCAGAGAGACGAGAGGGCGACACTGCTCAACATCCCCGATCTGGACGACAGTATCCCCTCCGCTAACGCCTCGGACAGAGATGGTGAGACTCACAAGAGTTCATTACTAATACGTGTCCGATAATCCTGTGATATGCTTCAAAAAAGCAAAATCTCTAACCAACAAATCAATTTAACTTGCAGCGCTCGGCATAAATGAATACACCCCGCTACATTTGGTTTCCTTTCTGAATCACTATGTTCTATGAGATACTGTTCAGCAAATACTCTGTGGGCCATTGATTGTAAACAAGATTTTTTTTAAATGAGCACAAACGTAAAAAATTTAAAAATGAGCGCACAACAAACGATGGTGTTAAGAAAAAGCCACACTTAAGACGACAAAAGTTCTAATTAACGATCATTCAACCACAGGTGAGTCCAGCAGACAGGTGAACACACAAAGAAAATCCCCTCCCATTTCATGGCTCCCCATGGAAGAAAAATGTCACAAAAACTGAAAAAGATGAGGGCTACGAGAAGCAAAAGTAATGCATAAATGTAGGAAAGATGAAGGTACGGAAAAGCGAACATCTCGACTGGAGCGTCTTCTGATGAGAAGGGTTGAAGGAAATCTCCTGCAAGTTCACTCCAGTTAGCTAAAGCAGTAGAAAGCCAAACAGGAGCGACCGCTTCCTGTGAACCATTCACGCACGCTGCAGAAGACTGGGATGCATGGGTATCGTCCACGAAGGTCTGCTGAAGAACATGAGGGTTAAACAGGAGCACAACAAAACAGAAGTAAAATCTGAACATTAATAAAACACACAAACTCAGGCCAAAGAATAAAATAGATTTTAAGACAAAAGACACAGTCCTGACCCCCCCCCCCCCCCCTTCCACCCTGGTACTAAGAACCACCAACTTTGGAGGTTTACTTTGGAGCGATGAGATGAAGATCACCATTTTTGGATCCAATGATTTTAAAACTGAACGGCATCGTAAAGGTGAGGACTTCAAAGAAAAATACCTTCAGTTAAACATGGTGGTGGAAAGGTCTTTATGTGGGGCTGCAGGAGTGCTGCTGGTGTGTGTGTGTGTGTGTGTGGGGGGGGGGGGGTGAAGAACCAAACGCCTAAAGCTACTGCGGCATTTCTGAAGAAGATCAGGGTAAAGGTGATCGAACGTCTCCCGATCGAACACCAGTGGGGAATTCTAAAGCGACAAGTCGAGCATCATTCTCGATCCAGCACCAGGCTCTAAAAGAGGTTCTTCTTGAAGAATTTAAAAAGATAGATGCAGCAAGACTTAGTGCTGTCCTTAAAAGTCACTCTGCTCACACTAAATACTAGATATCACATGATTAACCCTAATTTCATGTCCCGGAGTTAATAAGTGTTGAATAAAACTGGATTGGAAATTTTTGTTGAGCTACTGATGAAATTGGTACTTTTTAAAGAGGGTGCACTCATTTATGCTAAGCACTGTAGCGTGTGTTTGCATCATTTAATGAAATGCTTTGGTTAGATATTTCAGACATCCACTCGGTAGCCTCCGATCATTCCAACCGATCACACGACCGGAAGAGGAGCAGCCGATCTCGATCTCCAGACCGGCGCTCGGAGCCTTCGGACCACTCTCGACACTCTCCGCAACAGATGAGCAACGGCAGGTCAGAGCTCTCGCTGATTATCGATTCCCAAAATGGCCCGCAAGCAGGTCGCAGGTGAGGATTGTTACCCTTTTGTGACCCAGGCGTGTAAACTTTTGATCAGGGTCATAAATGGCTTCACCAAAACCACTAACGATAAGTGAAAAAAATGCTTTTTCTGGAGGAAAACAAAACGGCAAAGCAATCTGAACATTTTCCAGGGTGTGTACACGTAATCACCACTTCCTAATATAAGCACTCGTTGCCTGTTCATGACCATTCCTCTGGTTCTTGTTTTGAATCAGGGCCACAGGGCCGACGGCTCCAAAATCACGACCAGCGTAAGTGTTTGGGTTCGTTTACCGGAGCTAACAAAACTAACATGTGTGTGAGCTTTGCACTAAAGCATGTCATGCAGGTGTTCTGAAAGTGGTGCGTGTATCGTTCTTTTTTGTCCCCTCAATCTTTGCCTTTTGATTAAAGTGATGATTGGTTCCCACCTAAAAATGTTTCAGCCTTGGAATGCTTGCATGCATCACTTCATTCCTTCATTCATATTCACTGAACTGAACCCAACTGCGCCTTACCAAAGGAAATCTGATACTCCAAAGGCCCTTGCTGTCAGTTTTTGCTGCGTGGGCGAAAATATGCTGCTCTAACACGGTTTCTAGTAGTTCTTTTCTGCCTTGGAGACTTCTTGGAATTACAGACACATCTGCTCAGCCAACCATCCTTGAAAACCGTCCAATGGGATTGAAGCACCACCTGCTCCAAGCGTGTGTAAAGAGAGAGAGGCTACTACCAGAAAAAGTTTGGTTTGTATCTCTCTCTCTACGCGAAAGTGTGTTCGAGGAGGATTTGAGAGCGATTTAACTTCCTTCACAGTTGATTTTACAAACATCGAGAAACGACATTCTCTTTTTTTTGGAGCTCTAGAGAATCACTAGAGTGTTGAACAACATGTCAGCTGTAAAACAAGCACAAAGCTCTCCTGGATTTTACCAAAATGGATCTTTGAGATTTTTTTTTTCCTCAAGCGCAGACCAGAGATTCGGTCTAGGATCGTGATTCTTAACCTCTTAAACCCGAGAGTCCCCGGTACCGGGGACTTGCTCCCTTGTGCATTACATTTTTGCTCATAGCTCACTAACCCTGAGAATAACCCACACATATTAAATACTGTTGTGCTCAGAGGAAACTCCTCTAAAAACGAATCTAATTCAATTTCATATTCGTGAACCACAGCTCGAACGGCATGCAAATAAACAACAACATGTCCGGAGTATAATTCATGACCAAGTTTTTGTTTATGTGCGATACGTATCCACAATATAAACGGAAATACCAAAACCATGGCAACAAATGCAAGCTAACAACCAGCTGAATCCAGCGATATGGAACTCATTTACATGGCGCAAATTATTACAGAGCAAGGGGGTGAAAGTTCCCCGAAAAAAAACGCCAGCAAAAACAAAGCAAGCATGTAAATCTTGTCTTACCTTTGCCGTTTTTCCAACAAAAAGTTATTTCCATAGCGATAAAAGTCCGTTTGTTGTTATATCTGCTTGATAACTTTACGAAAACTCCATTTTGGGTCTCTCCTGATCACTTTTCCGAGAATCACATGACCAAATATGGAAACACTCCCCGTGCGTAAAAGCAGTCCTCTCCACGCTCCGTGTCCTGTGATTCGTCGGGGATCATATCCGTCTCAAAATGGTGGATATCATTGGATTCTACAGATTCAAAGCTTTCCAACGAGGTATAGAGCTCCCGGATTGGACAGACGGTAGAGGGGTGGGCACACGGGGGAGTTACAAGGTTGGAAGCAGAATGAACAGAAGCTTACACATGGCGCATGGAGACAGCGCAAAGTGGAGTGGAAAAGCAAGACAAGTCTTAGTTAAAGACAATGATAAAGCAAGAAAAACTATGAAAGCTTCAGAAAAGTATGGAAGCTTCTGACCCAAAAAATACTAAAGCCGTATCCCCTTAAGCTGTGCCTAGGAGAGGGGGTTAACCATGGCCCGGCACGGTTCGGTACCCTCTTAAATATGCCCGTGAGGACAGTGCTGGTTTTAGCTCTCCAAGGGGTTTGCTACACTCTTCTCAATGTCATGAAGATCTTTTATTGAGCCACACACACAGATTCATCGTCATCATGAATAAAACAGGACCACACATGGCGTCCTGGCTCTGCAGTGAGGGACAGCTTCTGCAGTCTGTGGACATCTCCTGCTGTTGTTTACCATGACTAAGAAGGTCGTGCGCCGGACCCGCCATCTTTGGCAGGGTGCCGATTTTTGGATGGTGTTGATGAGTCCTCTTTCTTCGTCTCCTCCGATTCTCCAGTTCAGATGCGCTAAATATAGTCTGACAAAACACATCTGTGACCTTCAAGACTTCCTAGCTGCCCTAGACACACAATGTCCTCTCTCTCTCTCTCTCTCTCTCTCTCTCTCTATCCACCTCACTCTCATCTGCCATTTGTCTCCCAGTGTATACAGTGTTTTATGGGTTGTGTGCTTAGGCCTGATAGTGTGGAGCAAAGCGGAGTTGTTTTTGGTCGTCCTGCTGAGAGCAGAGCATGCATTAATCATCAGAACCGAACAAAACTCATTTCATTTCTCACTCGATCATAGATTTCCTTTGTCCTGTTGTTGTGCTGTGTTATTGATGCATTTGTGTTAATGGCTAGCTACGAATGCGGTTTTAGTGTTGCCACAAGGGGCGCAGTGGATTTCATTTTGCATATACAATATTTGTTTCACTTCTGTTACTCCTTTTTTTAAGTGAGGAAGCTTCTTATTGGGATTTTGTGGCCTTTATTTTGCTGATTTCTACAGAGTTGCAAACAGCAGAGAAAATACTAGATTTTTAAATTTAGTTTTAAACTTATAGCTTTGAATTACCATTCATTTGGAAAAAAGTGATTAAACCACTCGTCCAATCTTTGCCGCTTTCAATCAAGTTAGGAGTTAGAAAAGGATTTTAGATATCTGTAATGTACATTGACTGGTCAAACCAACATTGTAGATCTTTAAAATAAATTATGATTAGGTGAAATAAAGGTGTGATTAGTAAGGGAAGAGCATTAAATGTTAAAATGGCTTGCCATGGCAAGGAGCACAAAATACAATGTATTCGAATCCCGTTTGAAAGCTTTTTAAATGTGCGTAGAGATTTGTGACATTTTTCTTTTTTTTCTCTCCAAGAATTGTTCTCAATATCTACAGCACGTATCAATGATCGCGAAATCCCATACAGGGCTCTGCCGCTTACTTCCAACTTTAGCCATTTTGCTCTAATCATTTTTTAGACTTCCTCACAGTGAAAATAAATTTAGATATATCTGAGAGGTCAAAATTGAGATTAATAAGGGAAGAGTATTAAATGTTAAAATGGCCTGCCATACCAACAAGCTAATCAAAGACAATTCCTGAGCAAAATACTACATATTAGAATCCCGTTTATGAGCTCTTTAAATGTACTCAGCAATTTTTCATTTATTTTGTTCTTTTTTTCTCTGCTTTTGTTTCAATGTTGAAAGAAATCCCATATAGGGCTCTGCCGCTTTCTTACAACTTTGGTTATTTTGCTCAATGGTGCAGTGAGAAGACGTGTGCAAAGGTTCACTGTAAGGAACAAGAGATTTAAATTAAGTGCTATAAGGTGTCATTAGCTCACGTAAAATTGCTTTCACTATGGACTGATTTATTCAAAGGTGCTGTTAATAAATTGATAACAAAAGAGAAATGTATCTATAATTTTATGTGAATCTGGCAAACAATATGCTGAGAGCCGGTTCACCTGTTCAATATCTTTTCATGTACCATCCTCTAATGATACTTTTACATATCGTCAGTGGTCTAACAGCTTGTCTCTGTGCCGTTGTCTTTCCTCAGTCACAGGAGCCGTGATGAAGACAGGGTTTCGAAGGCCGGGCCGCTTCCTCTACCTGCCAAGATGGTGGAGGAGATGCCGAAAGAGCAGAGCGCTCCCAGAGAAGAGAAACAGCTCCCCCCTTTGCCAGGTCAGAGGTCACAGATATTCTCTGCAGCTTGGATTGATGTCTTAAATGCTGTTTAGCTGAGTTTTGGCATGTTCCCCTTAGAGCCCAAGCCTGTTTACGCTCAGCCTGGCCAGCCGGATGTGGATCTGCCTGTTAGCCCAGCGGACGCCCCTGTGCCCAGCGTCACACATGATGACAGCATCTTACGGTATATCTGTTCCCAAACTTACTCTGAAAATGTGGAGAATTTTTCTGCTGAGAAATTTTGGATTGGATCTTTTTTTTATTTTATTTTTGTATTTATTTGCAATAATTTCTTTGTTTTTTCAAATCTTTGTTGACGAAAAATTAAATATATAATCAATGAAACATTATGTAAATATATACTTTTTAAATAAATGCGCTAATATTTTCATGATTTAATAAAAGAATGAATAAATTAATAAATACACGTAATCTCTAAGTTGCGACTCATATGTATTTATTAAGTTCCTATTTTTCTTTTATGTATTTCCACATTGATCATTGTGTTTTTAATGTCCATATGCTAACTATGCGGGCGGGGCTAACTTCAGCCGGAGCATGGATTGGTCATTGAAGGCCACCAGGCAGAATATTCTGCCACATCTAATAAAGAGTGTTCTGTTGATGTGGAAATTCTATGTTTTTTAAAGCAATAAGGCATGTCCTAGTTAGAATATGGACAAATAGAAACAAAATATATAAATAAGGAAAAGAGTTAATAAATAAAAGGAAAATTAGAAATTAATTAATACACGTGAATTACATTTATTTGTTTATTCTTTTATTTAAGCATTTATTTATAAATATATTTATTCACACATTGTTTTATTTATTTGTTTAAAGTTATCTTTATCTATTCTTTTGTTTAAGCATTTTTTGTATTTAGAAATATATTTATTCCGTATTCTTTTTATTTAGTTATTTGCATACATCTTAATTTCTTTAATGTAAGCATTTATTTATTTAGAAACATGTTCATTCATACATTTGTTTCTTTACTTGTTTACAGATATATTTATGTATTCTTTAGAGTTCATTTATTTATAAATATATTTATTCATATTCTATATTTGTTAACATGTCTTTATTATTATTTTATTTAAGCAGTTATTTATTTATATATTTATTGAGACATTGTTTTATTTATTTGTTTAAAGATATATTTATTTCAGCATTTTATTTATTTATAAATATATTTATTCATGTTTTATATTTAACATATCTTTATTTATTCTTTTATTCAGGCAGTTATTTATTTTCTAAATACATTTATTTATTTGCAGATATTTCATTTTTCATTTAAGCTTTTTTTTCTAAATATTTTTATTCGTACATTTATTTATATATTTGTTTCTTCTTTTATTTAAGCATTTATTAATTCATATCATTCAGTATTTGTACTTTTTTTTACATATTTATTTATACCATTTATACTCATTTTGGTCCTCTATATTATGGAGTTGTGTTTTGATTGATTTATTTTTGACGATTAGTAATAAAAGCTGTAGTTTGACTAGTCATCTATTCGTAGCATTTTTTACTTTTATCCGTCTATCTTCTGATTGACGGAGTAGAAATGTTTCTCATTATTTTCTGTACTTTTCTCTTCTTATGTCCATAACATAAACCCTCTCTTTGCTCCTCAGGCCGAGCATGAAGCTGGTTAAGTTCAAGAAGGGTGAAAGTGTCGGTTTGAGGCTCGCTGGCGGGAACGACGTGGGCATTTTCGTGGCAGGAGTTTTGGAGGACAGTCCTGCTGCGAAAGAAGGTCTGGAAGAGGGCGACCAGATTCTCAGGGTGAGATCCGTCTCTGTTTTTGTGCATGGTTCATCTCTGATGATTCACTCCACGTTTAGATAAAAATATTAACATTCTTTTCTCGTACTCTCCCGTTTTATTGTTGCGCCAAGCTGCATCTCTCTCCTTACAATCATTTACACCGTATATTGTCCCTCTGAGCTCAATCCATTGCATCTCTCACAGGTCTTAGCACTCGAGCCTGAAGACGTTTAGCTCCTGTGATCAATAACTCGACCGGGACTTTTAAAAGCCTGTGGGTGACGGGAGATTTGGTGTCCCAGCTTTTATAACCCTCTGTTTACAGTCTCTTTAATGGGAGTGCTAGGTTTTATGGCACCCAAATGTGCCTCTCGTGGTGAATAGATGCGGTTAGTGCTTGCCCTCTCTGCTTGGTTTCCCAAGTGACGACCGTTTCTGTTGCTTTTAGGTTTTTTTCCTCTCTAACTTTAGTTAAAATGCTTCTATTTTCAAACTTTTCTCAGGTAAACAATGTGGATTTTGCAAATATCATCCGAGAAGAGGCAGTGCTGTTTTTGCTGGACCTCCCCAAAGGAGAAGAGGTCACCATTTTGGCCCAGAAGAAGAAAGATGGTGAGTGTAGCATTGTTAAGGTTAACTTTTTTTATGAGGTCATCCATCCTAACAAGAAAAAAAACTGTTCCTCTTTCTTTCCAGTCTATCGACGCATTGTCGAGTCTGACGTAGGCGATTCATTTTACATCAGGACTCATTTCGAGTATGAGAAAGAGTCGCCTTACGGCCTCAGCTTCAACAAGGGTGAAGTTTTCCGAGTAGTTGACACGCTTTACAATGGCAAACTGGGCTCCTGGCTTGCCATCCGCATTGGGAAGAACCACCAAGAGGTAGAGCGGGGCATCATCCCCAACAAAAACAGGTATTGAACCGCTTTACCGCGTACGTACGTCTACGGTTTGATGATTGAGTCGCTTCATTTTAAGCTTTTGGTCCTTTCTGCAGGGCTGAACAGCTATCAAGTGTCCAATACACTCTCCCAAAGACTCCAGGAGGAGATCGGGCCGACTTCTGGAGGTTCCGAGGCCTCCGCAGCTCCAAACGGAACCTAAGGAAGAGCAGAGAAGACCTCTCTGCGCAGCCCGTCCAAACGAAGTTCCCTGCCTACGAAAGAGTGGTGCTCAGAGAAGGTAATCTGCTTGGTGTTGGAGTCAAGTCAACACACGTGAACTAACCTGGTGTTTCTTCTGGATCAACAGCTGGTTTCTTGAGGCCAGTGGTCATTTTTGGACCCATAGCGGATGTCGCGAGAGAAAAGGTGGCCAGAGAGGAGCCTGAGCTTTTTGAGCTTGCGAGTACGTTTGGAAGTGTTCTGATTGGTTTTTGGTTGATTTCCAAAAGGTAACCTCTCTGTTTCCCCGTCCTTTAGAGAGTGAACCCAGAGACGCGGGCACTGACCAGCGAAGCTCTGGAATCATCCGTCTCCACACCATTAAGCAGATCATTGACCGGGTGAGCTTGCTCTCGATGTTTTCTGAAAAGGGGCTGCAAGGAATGTCTTGCTTAGGGTTTTCGTGAATGGACTAGTTGCACGGGATGATGCAATTCCTTTTTTTTCCCAATTCCACGCTTTACCACTTATTACAATCAGAGAGAGATGTGCACAGGCGCCGAAGATTACAAGACCAGCCCCTAGGAGCAAGGAAAATGATTTAAGATATGTACATATCGAGGAATATAGACTACTGTGAAGAGCAGCAAACGCAACCGCCCTCTCTACCTTGGTGAACGAGCGTTTTGTTTTATTATGCTAACAATGTCTGCTGTCCTGTCTAACCGTTTCAAACAGGAAGAACGAATAGAACGAGAAACCTCGGGACCTCAATTTATTAAAAATAGACTTTTGTTCAGAAGTTTACACAGTTTTCTGATTTCTTGGCCATTTTTCAGAAAATATTACTGATTACACGAAAGCATTTTTTCCACCAGAACGAAGCAAAGGTTCTGGAGTGGATCTCAGTTTCCTAAAGCACTCCGGGGAGATCTCAAAACATGGAGCTTGTGCAAGAGTTTAAAAAAGTAGGAGGCTTTTTGCTAAGAAGAATGAGCCGCTGTACCAACAGAGAAGATAAACAACCTTAACAACAACAACCACCTCAAGAGACTGAATGTTAAGAACTTTTGATCAGGGCTATTTGGAAAGTTCCTGTTGTCAAACAAAGAGTAAACAAAGTTGTCTAACAGTAAATGATTTCACCCCAACACCATGAACTGCACAATTGTTAAAAGGCGGCCAAAATTACAGGCTGTAAACGGATTTCAACAGTTTTTGTTAAGAATCAGTCGACAACCATGTAAGGGTAGTTTTTAATTCATTTATTATCATCGTAGAGAGTGTACTTTATATTATAGAGTTACAAAAGTAAGATTCTTTGTAAACCGTGCATCTATTTGTATTCTTAGTGTTGGTGACCTTGATTGCTTTTGGTCGAGATAAACCTATGCCTCCCACCGACCAAGGGTATGCTGAGCCTGGGAAAGACCTTGATAAAGGTGTTTGGTAAACTGACCGCGTCTTTATAAAACACATGTTTAGTTTTGGATGACTGCATCGTTGAATATTCAACTGTGATGCCCTGGTCTTCTAATCTGAGTCTCCTACAAAATACACAAACACCAAACTTACCATGAATTAATTAAAGAATGTTTATTTAAAACATCTGTGATCATCGGAAACATTTGCCCTCTACAACAATTGCCAGCAATTGATTAAGAAGAAAACAGCCATGAATGTCTTATTTTTTTACTTAAACTTAAACCAAAGAATGTGAGGTATGGGTTTGCACGTACGCAATTTGCAAAGAAGGTAGGAAGAAATTATGGAACACAGACTCAACCCTAATTCCAAGCATCCACTGTACTGCAACATTAGTGGTTAGTTGTCTTCATATCGTGTTCCGAATCTGATCCAACGCTCTGGAATTACTCAGAAGCATTTTGTCGTTTACTGTTCAAGCCACCAAAGCTCTTTTTTTAGATCTTCTGAACCCAACTAAAAGTACTATTTAAAGGCCTCTACACACTGGTCCGAATCTTCGGATTCTTCTCAGCAGGGTGCTCTTTGTCTGGGTCGAGGATATACTGATGCAATGAAGCTCCCTGCCTGTCTATCAGATGCACTCCGCACCACACGGCGAAACAGGATAGATGAAGACGAGGACAAAGAATCAAGGAACACGTTGAAAAAATCGTGGACGTCGAGCGGTTGGTGGCTGAATGTGGAGAAAAGAAAGGATTTGTGGAGCTCCATTTCTTTCCTGTTTCTTGTGGGAAGTCTCCATGAAAACGTGGGATGAGCGCCACCTAGCAGCTCTTTCACATTCTACTCGCAAGAGGCAGTTATCATTGGTCGTTCTCTTTGCGAAAATCAGATCCGAAATAGCAGATGTGTCAGCTCCCGTTGGAGCCAATAGTTTTGGATCGAGGAGCGTTCTTGCACGAAATTTGTATCCATCTGCAAACACCAGTGTATCTTGCAGGTGTGACGCAGTTGTTTGCCTCTTGCTTCGGGAACACACAGATGCTTAGCCGCGTCTTGATTTGAGTTGAAGCACACAACACTATAGTGAGTACTTTTTCAAACGTTGGGAGGTTGAATGCCTTCATTACTTCATTTTGTTGATTAAACGCTGCTCAGAAAGTGATTTTCTGGTGTGAGAGAAAATCATTCCATTTCGGCTTATTATTGTTAGTCTAATAATTTATTGTTTAAGATCGTCCCGTAGAAAGAACTCAAATTTTACGTCATATCTTGTGGTGTATAGCTGAAATTCAATCGCGTCTTGCGGTTTCGCGTGTACGTAAGGATAAATCCAGTTCATTGTTTGTTTGTTATTTGAACTGAATGCCCCCTGTCTACGTTGGTCCAGAGTAATTATAGATTGAAGATGAGAAAATCCACCACACTGCATCACTACTTCACCATGGAATAACCATTGCGTGCCATGATCTTCTGCAACTACTCCATAACCCGAGTCCGAGTTGTTTTTAAATTCTTTTTGCAGTTCTACGTAGGTGTTTGTATTAAATGTTGTGTAAATGTGTGAAGTGAGTGGGCAGCAGCTTTCACTAGTTCTCATCTCGAGTTTGATATTAGAAGACTCTTTCTATAATGGAGCCTATGCCACCAGGACAAGCATGCCGTGCTGGACATCACACCGAACGCAGTGGACCGCCTCAACTATGCGCAGTGGTACCCCATTGTGGTGTTTCTAAATCCAGACAGCAAGCAGGGGGTGAAGAACATGAGGACCAGGCTCTGTTCGGAGTCCAGGAAGAGCGCGCGGAAGCTGTACGAGCGTGCGCTCAAACTCCGAAAGAACAACCATCACCTTTTCACCAGTGAGTAGAGAAACTTCTCAAATGTCTTTCCTTGGAGCAACAACACTCTTAGATTCGCAATTTTAGAGTCTCGTTATTTGACTTTAAATTTATGGTTTCCCTGCCGCCGTTAAAAATGTCAGCTTGGATCTCTTGCTTTATTTCAGCTACGATTAACCTGAACAATATGAATGACGGGTGGTACGGCGCTTTGAAAGAGACCATCCAGCAGCAGCAGAACCAGCTGGTCTGGGTCTCAGAGGGCAAGGTAAGCGACTTCACACGTTCTTGACCAGTTATTGGTTTGATTCTGTATTAGAGAATTCTTATTCTTATTAAAAAAAACCTTCCCTTTGTGCTTGCAGGCAGACGGCGCTCCTGATGATGACCTGGATCTCCATGACGACCGCCTCTCGTACCTCTCGGCGCCAGGCAGCGAGTACAGCATGTATAGCACGGACAGCCGCCATACGTCCGACTATGAGGACACGGACACAGAGGGCGGAGCTTACACTGATCAGGAACTGGACGAGACGATGAATGATGAAGGTGGGCCTCCCAGTGAACCCGCCATCACTCGCTCGTCCGAACCCGTCCGAGAGGATCCACCCGTCATTCAGGATGCAGCCGGATACCCAAGCTACCAGCATACAGCTGTGCCCCAGCCGGAGCTGGGGAGCCGCATCGAGCCAGCAGGGTTTAAGATGCCAGCGCCTCAGCAGGTATGACTTTTTCATTTCAAAGGGACTTTTGTTGTGCATTAGCACAATTTACTCAAACATTGTTGGTCGCTTGCGGTAGGAATATCATTAAGGGACTGGCTTTTGTTGCGTTCATGTAAAATAAAAATAAGTGTTTAATTTTAATTTAGTACGATTGCGTCATGTTTGTACTTGTTTAGCTGCTACTGTTAGCATTTTTCTTTTAGCAGCGTGTGTCTGTAACCTCTGTGCCCCGTACTCCACAGCAAGCTCAGGCCACTCTTGCCTCGCCGTCCCCCCCTTCTGCAGCCACACTAGCGGGTACGAACCCAGAGGAGCCGCCTGACACCCCACAGGCCGACTCTTTAAACAGCCCCGTCCCTGAACCCCCAACACTCGACCCCCACCAGTTGCCTCCTCCCGGCCCAGATCCACAGGTACAAGTCAATCCGGACCCTGGCCCTGCTCTCCGCCCAGTCACAGCCCGGTTCTCCCAGCTCTCTGCCTGTTTCTAGTGGTTCTTTTCCACTGTGTGGTACGGCTTGCCTTGGAACAACTGTTCTTCTGTGGATTTCACTTGAACAATGTTGGCAGCAGGTAATGCCAAGGTTGTGGGTTTGTTTTCAGGAGAAAGAAAGAGTTAGTCCATTTTGGTATAATGCAAACTGTGTTCTTTTTGGACAATCGAGGTAGACTGACAGCTTTTTGTTTATTAAAAACAGGCAAGGCCATTTTTCGGTGATGTAGTGTCTCGGCTTCGGTGAAGCAAGAAATACTGACCTCCCAAAGTATTGTTTACTGTTATGAAATATTAAGAGTATTCATTTCTGGAAAATACAAGTGGCATCATAGCTCTTCAAAAGTTGGTTGGAAGCATACAATCAAAACACAAAGCAGGGGGGAGATCGAGAAAGAGAGAGAAAGACAGTGAAAGAGTGTGAGGGGGGTGAGCAGGGAGAGAGCTAGATAGAGAAGGGGGATAATAGGAGAGAGTGAGATGGGGAGAATGAGAGAGAGAGAGAGAATGGAGACTGAGAGATTGCAAGGGAGGGCATGTAGGGCAAGAGATTGTAAAAAGGGTAAGAGAGAAAGAGAGAGAAGGGGGATGGAGAAAGCGTGAGATGGAGAAAGAGAGTGAGAAAGGTGTAGACAGAAAGAGAAGGTGAATAAAGAGAATAAGGGGGAGAGTGGTAGATTGTGAGAAGGGTAGGAGAGAAAGAGAGGAGGGGGATAAAGAAAATGACAAGGGGAGAGAGAGAGAGAGTGAGTGTGAGGTGGAGAAAGAGCGAGAGAGAGAGAAAGAAAGGGGGTAGACAGAAAGAGAAGGGGGATAAAGAGAGTAAATGGAGAACAGGCATCGTGACGGCAGAATGGAAGAAAAAAAGGCTGGAGCTCGGGCTTAATCCTTTGTTTGTCACCCCTCTTTTTGTTTTGTGCGTCATGTGATGTGCGTCATAATTAGCAAAATACTGAACCAGGATCAGCCTCAAAACCATGTTGTTAGTAGTGAAGGATCAGATAAAGATTGAAACGTCCAGACCTTGATGTTATACGCAGTGCAAAATCCCCCAAAGGTGAGCCAAAGCAACCCGTACCATACACCGGAGAAACACCTGGTCTGTTTTGACTCCTCCCACTAAACTCTCTGCATGCCCACCACACCTGTGTGGCTCCTCGGGAGGATGAGAGCCATCCGCAGCCTCCTCACTTCAGGCCTCTTACTTTCTCTTGCATGGCTCCTGATTGATCACCTGTCGTTTCTTCAGCTTGTTCTGCCTGTAGTAGAGCTGGGCGATCTTTTCTTATTCTTTAGAAAATACAATTATCTCGACGCACCAGAAGTATCGCCTGGTCCTAACTGACCTCACTGACCGCTACACATCTTTTAATTGCAAACATCCCCAGATTTGCAAGAAACAGTAGATGCATGTGGATTTAACCTGCAGACAGTACTCACAGCAAAACTTCTGGACTAATTCAGCATGATGTCTTCAGAGCGTTCCTCGTCTTTTTTTAAGTGGATGAAGACATTATGCAAAGATTTGTGTGGTTTGCAAATGTTAAAATGTCTTGAAAGACCTTTAACAGACCTGCTGTCTACAGGCTACACACTTAAGCTTGAAAAGAAGCCTTTCCAGACGCATAAGTGCTCTCTTCTGTTAAAATGTGGAAATGAAGTAGCACCAAGAGACGAGTTGAAAGGCTTCTGATCAAACTGTTTTTTTTTTCTGATGGTTGCTGCAGCTTGTTTTATTGCATTATGATTTCTTTTTTACTTATTTAAAATTGAAAATTAAGTGTTTTAACCCTTAGAAGTCCGGGGCTTTTTTGAGCATTTTTTTTACTATACAATAATAGATACAATTTTTTTTGCCTTTTACGAGGCAAAAATATGCACATTTTTTCAAGATGGGTAATTTTTTTTTTAAACCTGAATTTGTACAAAAAAAACACAATTTGAGTATTAAATTTAATTTTTTTTACTGCAAAAAATTGAGAACGTACAGTTTTTGAGTTTTAGAATCAAGTGTTGAAACAAAATAAAAATGCTGAAATCTCCCCAATAAGCAAAGTGACTCCCCAATCAAAATGATGTGGGAAATGTACAGCAAACCTTTTTAAATCACTTTTTTGTGCCAGAACTTTTTTAGAAACTCAAGCCATATCACAGGTGTTTCCAACGGTTATCCCTTCCTTTCACCACTAGATGGCACTGATGGTGTGTGTAAAACCAAACTTAAAGACCATTGTGCATTTTTGCATTTTAATTACCTTGCAAATTATGCGCCATAACTCTTATAATGTTCATTTAAATCCAATAATAGTAATAACCATCAAAGCAATAACATCTTTAAACATACTCGTTATATATGAAATCGGAATTAAACAATAGGTGGGTCGTGTCATTCCCACTTCTAAGGGTTAAAATCTATTTAGTGCTTCCAACACTTTTCACGTCAGTCACGTGATCACTGAAAAAGGTTCAGATTAAGTCTTGGGTTCGTTGCATGAAATAGTTTGGTGTGGTCGTAGAATCAGTTGTTAGGATTCCGAAATATTCAGATAAACCTCTGGATTTTGGAATTGATGCTTCCAAAAAACGAAGATTTTAAACTGATTGAAAATGGGGGAAATTCTATCCAAAACGTACCCACAATTCCAAAATGATGCATGTTTATACATTTTAAAGAATTTCGAAAATATTGACTTTGAGGTTTGGTTTTTGAAACGAGGTTCACCACAAAAGTGTAAATATTAGTTGTTTTAACCCGTTCTCTCTCACACAGATGTATAAGAAAGACCTGTACAGTGTGGAGGAGCCTGTCCGAGTGAACCATGTGATGAAACCCCCCCTTGCCCTCGCACTCCATCCACCTCATCCTCAACAACACCCCTCAGGAGCCCCCACCTACAGCCAGCAGCCCATGTATCAGGAGCAGCAGCCATCATACCGGCCGTATGGCTACGATGGAGCCGGCTATGCACAGCCAAAGCCTCACATGCACTATGACAACAGAGTGCCTGTCTACAGCGAACAGTGGGCTCCCTACGAGCCCCAGCAGACCTCCCACCACCAGCCTCCGCCTCCTCCTCCTCCGCCGGTAGCCTACGAGCCCCGTTCTCCATATGAAGATGGGCCAACAAGGGACTACAGCCCGCCTCAGTCTCAGTACGATGGAGTGGCCCCGGTGGTTTATGATAACCGCTCGCGTCATCCGAAACCCATGGGGATGAGGTATGAGGAACCTCCCCCTCCTCCGGTATCCTACGAGGCACGCTCACCGTATGAACATGAGCAGCATGGTTTCCCAGGAAGTGCACATCGCTCCCCTGATCCACCCAAGCAGTATTATGGTGATCTCTCAGCTAGGACGTCCTACACCCCTGGACCCACCAACAGAGTGTTCAAAGCTTCTCCACATGAGCAAGTGAACTCTGAGCCTCCAGCTCCGCCTCCCAAACCAGACCCTGTCCTCACACCAGGGGAAACATATCACTCTAAACCTCTTCCGCCTCCACCCCGGGATGAGGATGATGATGATGAGGAGGATGATCCAGCCATGAAGCCACAGTCTGTGCTCAACAGGGTCAGAATGTTCGAGAACAAGCGATCTGTGTCTGTGGATCGAGCCAAGGATGCCACAGAGCCACCAGGAGTCAGGGTACGTCAACATTTCTACTAAACGTTTCCATTGAGGGCGAAAATTGTGAATTTTTTGTTTTATTTTCCTGTTATCGTTTGTTCATCCTCAGTTTTCTTTTTTTAGAAATCCCTTTTTTGGTCTATTTAGTTTTCCTTCCAGTTCATTTTTTATTTTAACAGAATATCTGTTCCATTTTTCAGTTTGTTCAAGTATTCGTTGCATTTCGGTTTCTGTAAACTTTAAATAAAAACATCCATATTAAATGTAAGATTCCACCAATGGAACATTAAGTTTAACTCTTAAAATGTGCCTGTTAATTTTTTGAGTGATCTTAAAGTTTAGCCCTGAAAACAGCCCTGTTCCATTTCAGATTCCATTCATTTACTGTTGAAGTTTTCCCCCGAAAACAACCCTGTTCCATTTCAGATTCCATTCATTTACTGTTGAAGTTTTCCCCCGAAAACAACCCTGTTCCATTTCAGATTCCATTCATTTACTGTTGAAGTTTCCCCCCGAAAACAGCCCCGTTCCATTTTAGATTCCATTCATTTACTGTTGAAGTTTTCCCCCGAAAACAACCCTGTTCCATTTCAGATTCCATTCATTTACTGTTGAAGTTTTCCCCCGAAAACAACCCTGTTCCATTTCAGATTCCATTCATTTACTGTTGAAGTTTCCCCCCGAAACAGCCCCGTTCCATTTTAGATTCCATTCATTTACTGTTGAAGTTTCCCCCCGAAAACAACCCTGTTCCATTTCAGATTCCATTCATTTACTGTTGAAGTTTTCCCTGAAAACACCCGTTCCATTTTTGAGGCCGCTTGTGTGATCTTAAAGGTTAGCCCTTCATAAATCTCTGTTCCATTTAATCCATTCAAGTAATCTTGAAGTTCAACCCTGAAAACAGCCCTGTTCCATTTTAGATTCCACTAAGTGATCTTGAGGTTTAGCCCTTTATACATCTCTGTTCCATTTTAGTCTGTTCATGTAATCTTGAAGTTTAACCCTGCAAACAGACCTGTTCCATTTCAGATTTCTCTCGAATAATCGTAAAGTTTAGCCTCTGTTCCAGTAGTCTTGCAGTTTAACCCCTGAAACAGCGTTGTTCCATTTCAAATTGTATCCAAGTAATCTTATGGTTTAACCCTTGAAAACCAACTAAAAGTGTATTGCAAGTCTTCTGAGGGCTTACAGATTTATAATGATTCAAATATGAAACAAATTTATGTTGAACTGTTTATTTGTAATGGTTTGCTACTTCAAGAGCAATCTCAAATATACAGTGAGCGAGTTCCATTGTTTTGATCGTCTGTATGTTGTTTCTTTAGACCACGGATCTGCCCAAACCTGTAAGCACCCCTGGTCCCGTGTTCAAAGCCAACTCCCTCAGCAACCTGGAGCAGGAGAAGCCCTCCTACAGGTACCACGCCTCACATTAAATACTGATAACCCCCTAAAGATTGGTCTCAAAGTCTGTAATGTTTGCCGAGAGAAGGTGTGCGTTTAAAGAAGCCATGGTTGATTATAGAAAATAATGTGGTCCTGTACTGCCCTCTAGTGGATGAAACTATCACCGTCCTCTGATGTCTGATTAACTTCCTTGTGCTGCTTAGAGCCCCCGAGCCCCAGAAACCTCAGCCTCGTGTTGCAGATGATGGGAACCGCTCCAACCACTATGACCCGGATGAAGATGAAGAGTACTACAGGAAACAGCTGTCTTTCTTCGACAGGCGCAGTTTCGACAGCAAGGCCATGAATCAGCCGCCCCCTGGAGTCAACCGCTTCCACGAACCACCCAAACCTTCCCAGACGCAGATCAGCTATCCCTTTGCTAGGTACAGCCTCATCTGCCTGGGAAATAGATTGTGTTGTTCCGTGTGGCTGCTTGGTTACATTTTCTTTCTCTCTTTGTTCTTCAGGACGGAGTCTGTGGAGAAGGTGAGCCCTGTAGATAAGAGATACGACCCTCTGCCGCCCGTCAACCAATCAGCTGCTCCATACAACCAGAACACCCCCGCAGCACCCCCACCCCTTCCCAAACTCTCCAATGTTGAAGGTAAGCATTTGCGTTTTGAAGCATTTGCAAAAGCAACAGCCTTTTGTTTTGAAGATAACTCTAAATTTGGTCACTGATATACGGCAAAATCTGTCTAGAATCGTAAAAATTCTTCCATTCTTGAAATCTTTACAATCATTTTATAAGAGTAAACATATGAAATGCATGGAGCTCTCACCAAGCTTATTATATTTAACAAAATTAATTAAATAACAAAATTTTAAACAGAGAAACATCTTCGTTACCTAAAAAAAGGAAATTATAGATTAATAGACAAAACTGAAATCGATTAGTTGCACATCATCAAATTACTATTTTTAAATACTAGTAATTTTACGTAAGTTTGACACATTCAGGCACTTCTTTTCTGTCTTACAGTCATGCTGTGCACACATTATAAAATTGGAAGAAAGTGACAGCCCTATATGGGACTACGATACAAAAGCAAGTGCATGGGGGCAGACCACAACATTATCAACCGTTCTCGATGAGACAAATCGAATAAATTTCATTTCTAATGAGCTAGCCAATGAATGCTAAGGCTGAGTATCTTGCTATAATAGCTATTTTAGTAGGTTGCCTGGTATGGCATGCTGTTTTAACATTTAATTAAATAGCTGTCTATTTTGATAACATGAGCTTAAAAAGGCTTATCATATTCTATAATTGTAAAATATATGCAGATATCCATAAATAAATTAATCTAAATAAAGCTTCACTTAGACTAATTAGAAATATACCTAACTACATTTTTAAGAGTGATAAAGAGGTCCGTTTAAATGGATGTGTACAAATATAATCTGCACTAGTCACAGGAAGCTGAGCTCTGTGTAGATGGTTGTAGCAATAGATTGAGGTCATTTGGGATGCCAAAAAGCTTGTTGAAGCGTACGGTTTCAATACATGCAGTTACTACATTTAGTAGATCTGGCAACACAGTTGTACATGGTTTGCAGATTTTTACAGTTTTCAAGTATAATTCATTTCGAATCAAACGAGTGGTTTTATGGGATGACAGGAGATTTGATGGCACTCCTCCCGTTGTGACCTGACGCACCTTTGCCTTCTGAATTGCATGGAATTTCACGAAAAGCTTTAGAAATATCGAAAACACTGCATCTTTTTCATACGCACTCCCTCTCCTTTTCATAGTGAACTCGTTGCCAGATCCTCACAACTCCCCTAAAGCCAAAACAGATCTGTCTGCTCTCAGAGCTCCAGGCCGAGACGATCCCATCCAGACCAGCTACCTTCCCCCAAAATCCTCCATCAATGGCATGGATGCTCCACCTAAAACCTTGGGCATCCCCACTAACTACAACCGCTACGTCCCCAAGCCCTACACCAGCTCAGCCCGACCCTTTGAGCGCAAGTTTGAGAGCCCCAAATTCAACCACAACCTCCTTCCCAATGACTCACAGTCCAAACCCAGCATCAACAATAACCTGAAGCAGATATCCCCACAGCCACAGGACACGGACAGTGGCGTCGACACCTTCACCCGCACCATGGACAACCGCCCCAAATACCAGCACAACAACATCAACGCCATCCCCAAAGCTGTACCCGTCAGGTAAGAGGATCTCGGCTCTTTGGGGACTGTTCTGTGAATCAAATCATCAAACCACTCTTTTCCTCTAGTCCCACTGCACTGGAGGATGAGGATGAAGATGAGGGGCACACAGTGGTTGCCACGGCGAGGGGTATCTTTAACTGTAATGGAGGGGTGCTGAGCTCCATTGAGACGGGTGTCAGCATAATCATCCCTCAGGGTGCCATCCCGGACAGTGTGGAGCAGGAGATCTACTTTAAAGTTTGCCGGGACAACAGCATCCTGCCTCCCCTCGACAAAGAAAAAGGTACATGAACAAACCACTTCTTGGTTAGCAATTTAGAAACGTTAAACTATCGTATGAAAAGCTCAAAAAGATAACTGGGCGTTCTCTGGGTTGCCAAATGCTACAGGGTCCAGAACTTTTGTGTTTGTTGTTTAAATGGATATTGCAGATACATTTTGGTGATCTGGCAACACAATTTTTTCCCTTGTTCCACAGTGTTACTACACTTGGCTTATCTGGCAATACAGTTTTTTTTTTAAAACTTACATTCAGCTTTTTCTGGGAGTTAAAATCCCTCTTTGTTGAGTTAGTGGAACTGCTTTTGGGTTGCCAGATGTTTGATGTTAATTTCTAGTTTATTGAAGTTCACTTACTTGTTACTACACTTTGCAGATCTGGCAACACAAAATATATTTTTCTTTTTTTTTTTTTTACTTGATATTCTGCTTATTTGGAAAGTCAAAATACCCCATTGTTCCGCAGTTATTGGAGTGCTTTGGGTTGCCAGGTTTTTAAAAAAGGCTTATTGAAGCTTACGGTTTAAATACACACAGTTACTACACTTGGAAGATCTGGCAACACTGATGTGGATGGTGTTGTTGGTTACTAGATTTTTTAAATCTTCGATCTTCAAGCAAATGTGGCAGCATCATTTTTAACTGTTAGCTTTTCTTTTCAAATATCGGTACTTTAAGTTAAAATTTGCTTCTAGACTACAGTTTTTGGATTGTTTGGGTTGCCAGGTTTTTTTTGATAGTTAATGCCTGGGTTTGTAAGAAGATGAGGGAGACCTGGTTAAAAAATAAAAATTATTTAGTAGAGCATTATTTACTTTTGCAGACCAATCTGTGCTTAACTCTGAGCTAAAACTCAAGCATAAGAAAAAAGAGATTTCTGCAAGCCAGGGTATCGCTTTTGGGTTTTCAGGCCAAAACTGATTTCACTAGGAAGAAAATTTGATTTAAACTGATCACAAAGTTTTATAAATGTAGATTATAAATGAACAAAGAGGTTTGTACCTTTTGTTTTTGCTGTTTCAGGTGAAACTCTGCTGAGTCCTCTGGTGATGTGTGGTCCTCATGGCCTGAAGTTCCAGAAGCCGGTGGAGCTGCGCTTACCTCACTGTGCGTCTATGACCCCTGATGGTTGGTCTTTTGCTCTAAAATCCTCCGACTCCTCGTCGGGTACGCTGTCCTTCTTTCTGGCCTTTTGGGTTTGAAGCTGGGGTGGAGCTTCTCTTGGATTTCATTTTCTGGGTTCTTTCTTTAACTTCATTTTCAACTAAAATTGGTTCAGTCCAGCGAGATGGACATCTGATGGTTGAAACTCCATCTGATGGGAGAGTTCCTTTTAGAATTAGGTAATGTAGTCACATAAAAGGTAAATGGTTAAAAATTACGTTAAATGTTCTGCTTTTGTTCAATTTTAATCTGTTTTTCTATCTCCATTTTGAGCTATTTTTAAGTCACATGACTAAAGAAATGCAAACATTTTCATTATAATATCGTTATAAAACGATAATATGATCCTCTGTAGCCCCGCCCACTAACCAATCAAACATGATGCATTTACATTTTTCGAGTAAAATCTGTAAAATCTTCTTCTTACTTGTTTTAACACTTCATTTTTTTTCGACCAGAAGGGGGTTATTTAATCTTTTAAGCATCCTTAGATTTTTTTTCGAACCATAATCACGTACGGTGGTATGCAAACGTTTAGACACTCTTAGATATTTTCCTTTAGAAATGATTGGCTGTCTGGAGACAAACATAGTGAAATAGTATATGTGATTTATGAAAGAATTATTCAAACAAAATAAGGCACGTGCATTAATTTAGTAACCAAAAAAATGAACATCCTCCTTTTGAAGAAAGCAGCCTCTAGAGTCAAGACGTTTACAAATTACAGTCTGGATTCAGGTATTGTGGACCATTCTTCTTTACGAAACTTCTTTGGAGCTGGTCTGTGGGTTGTCCGTGACTACACACCTCTTCTTATCTGAGATTTTTCTTGGTCTGCCACTTCAGGCCTTATTTAGAACTGAGCTTCTAGTCTTCCATTTCTGCACATAGTTCCTAATTGAGAGCTTAAATCTGTGAAAGCATTCTATATCCTTCCCCTGAACCAAAAAGATCGACATTTATTGTTTTCAGCTCACTGTTTTGAGGTTCCCTTGTTGTCCACTCTTCAGAGAAACATTTACAATTGCGTATTGGATTGGATTTATCTGTGCAGGGAGGTCAAGGGTCATCAAACCAATTTTGAGTTCTAAACATTTGTGCAAAAGGCACTGAAATCAATAAAATGACGAGGGTGCCAACATTTATTTGCAGTCTCCTGTATGATGTATTTCCAGACAAACAAAGATTAATAAAGGAAAATCAAGCAAATTTGTAAAAACTTACGACTGTATTTGTCGTAAATGGACAATTCGCCCCTGTGCCGTACACCTGACCATCTCGCCTCTCTCTGATCCTGCAGGTGACCCCAAATGCTGGCAGAACAAGTGTTTGCCCGGGGACCCCAATTACCTGGTGGGTGCTAACTGTGTTTCTGTGCTGATCGACCACTTCTGACGAGCGGCAGCTGGCCGGTCCCCCGTCCACACGCGCAGCTCTGACGCCAGCCGTTTCACTCTTTCCTTTGGAGTTTTTGTTTTGCCTTTTTTGGTGCTTGAAGACCTGCAAAAAAACGACTGAATGAATAAATGAAGAGAGAGAAAGCCATGGAACTGCATGAACTGGGCAAATTCGTAGCCTCTCTTTCTCCTAATAATCAGAAAAGGCTTGAACGGAAGTAGACGGCGAATGAAGTACGTCGATGTACTCGTAAGCTCCCAGTTGTTTTGTTTTCGTGGAACGCATGTGGGTTTGCAAAACTCTGAAGAAAACAAAAAAAAATAATAATAATGGGCTCTTACTCTTGGATCTGAGTGCTCCTTTTCTAGTGCCGTTTTACCGTAAGGCGACTTTTCCAGGACTCCTGCTGTCTAGAGATCTATGCATGTGCTACGACTCAGGTCCAAACGCCTGCTACACACACCTCCCCGTCCTCCCCTGCAAGCACTGTTGCCTTATCTGCTGTTTTCTTTCGTTCCTTGACCCGGAAGGCAAGTAAACATGTGGATTTATTTTCTGTTACAGTGAGAATATCTAGCACACGTCTGGAACAGTTCTGCTTTTCACTGCTATGCATAAGAAACATCGACGAACACTAGGAGATGTTTCAATTCCTGCTGTATATATCGTGCTAGCGTATGGCCTTGGTTCGCTGTAAATTACTTTTTGTACATCTTTGTGATTTTGTATAAAATAGAAGATGTAAAAATGTTTCGTAAACAACAAAAAAGGAAAACGGTAACATTGGTTATGTTTGTATTCCGGTAATACTTGAGCCTTGGCATCTATCGTAGCAGTACAGAGAGAATTTAAACGAATTAAAGAAAAGAAGTTGATATTAAATGCATCGTTATCTTTTATACAGATGGCGTATGTGTGTAAATATATATAAATATATAAACAAACACTACGTAAAGGCATTTTTAACAGTTCCAGATTGTTTTTATTGATTGGAAACAAATGCAGCGGTGGCTTGAGCTCCTCGGTTCTTTGTGATACCGGACGCTGTATGATGTGCCCTCAAATGTATTTTTCTACTTATAGACAGTTTATTAAGGCACATCAGTACCACACAGTTTTGATATCAACACAGCTTCATCCCGGGTTTATTTCCTCTCTTCGTGTGGCCACATTCTTTGTTTTCTTTGCAGCACATTTCTAAATATCCAACTGTATTATGAAATAAATTCATTTCTAAAATAAGCTCAGCGTCACTGTGCTTATCTTTGGCAAATCCCAAATATCACGATTGAGTGTCTGCTAGTTGATTGGGGTTTGTGGGTCGTCAACTTTCACCAGGTTTAACCTCAGCTGATAACAGCCTCTCCACCCAAACATGGTAATTTTGAAAATGGGTCCATTTTTACGCGGATACGTTCAGTTTACATGGAAAAATGCAGGAGAAAAGTTATTGTTTACTCTGCAAATATGGTTTAAAGAATGTTTAGGATTGAATGCAAATGTATCCTGTTTAATCACTGAAAAGAGGCAAACTCGATGCAGTATAATCATTTTAAAAATATGTAAAACTGGAGATTTGTGCGTTTGAGTTTTGGGTGGAGGAGACCCCAGACTTGCACTGATGGAGTAACACGATTTACAATTCTAGAACTTATTTTATGTTTAAATACAACCAGTAGAAAGGTAGAGTGCACGCATAAACACTCCAGTGGTTTTCAGGTTGATTTTTAATGTAAAACTGGAGAACTGGAAGTTTTAGTTTCGGGTGGAGCAGACCCTACACTTGCACTGGTTGACTACCTCTATTTCAAATTCTGCAGCTATTTTTAAAGCAATTTTATGCTAAAAACAGCACACAGCTTAATTTTACTCAACCAGTAGAAAGGTAGAGTGCAAGCCTAACCATTCCAGTTGTTTTCAGGTTGATTTTTCATGTAAAACTGGAGAACTGGACGTTTGAGTTTTGGGTGGAGCAGACCCCAGACTTGCACTGGTTGATTACCTCTATCTCAAATTCTGGAGCAAATTTTATGCTAAAAACGGCGCACAGCTTAATTTTAGAGCACTATCTTTCATCCCTGTAAGTTTCAGGCAATTTTATTTTTTGACCAATTTTGAAAAAACACCAAGTGGTTACTATGTCGATTTTGGTAAAAATGTGAAAAATTTCAAATTTGTTTAAATTCAACCAGTAGAAAGGTAGAGTGCACGCGTAACCATTCCAGTTGTTTTCAGGTTGATTTTTCATGTAAAACTGGAGAACTTGAAGTTTGAGTTTCGGGTGGAGCAGACCCCAGACTTGCACTGGTTGACTACCTCTATCTCAAATTCTGGAGCAAATTTTATGCTAAAAACAGGACACAGCTTAATTTTAGAGCACTATCTTTCATCCCTGTAAGTTTCAGGCGATTTTATTTTTTGACCAATTTTGAAAAAACACCAAGTGGTTACTATGTCGATTTTGGTCAAAATTTGAAAAATTTCAAATTTGTTTAAATTCAACCAGTTGAAAGGTAGAGTGCACGCGTAAACATTCCAGTTGTTTTCAGGTTGATTTTTCATGTAAAACTGGAGAACTGGAAGTTTGAGTTTCGGGTGGAGCAGACCCCCGACTTGCACTGGTTGACTACCTCTATCTTAAATTCTGGAGCAAATTTTAAATCATTTTCAAATAAACATTTAGAAACAAAGTGTGCATGCTTAATGTTACAGTTATTGTCAGGTGAGTTTTCATCATAAAAATGTAGATCGGAATGTTTGGGTGGAGAAGACTCAAGACCTGCACTGGTGGAAGACATCGATCTCAAGTTCCTGATCTAATTTTAAGCTAATAACTGCATAGACCTTATTTTTAGAGCACTATCTTTCATCCCTGTAAGTTTCAGGCGATTTTATTTTTTGACCAATTTTGAAAAAACACCAAGTGGTTACTATGTCGATTTTGGTCAAAATTTGAAAAATTTCAAATTTGTTTAAATTCAACCAGTAGAAAGGTAGTGTGCACGCGTAACCATTCCAGTTGTTTTCAGGTTGATTTTTCATGTAAAACTGGAGAACTGGAAGTTTGAGTTTCGGGTGGAGCAGACCCCAGACTTGCACTGGTTGACTACATCTATCTCAAATTCTGGAGCAAGTTTTATGCCAAAAACAGCACACAGCTTAATTTAACTCAACCAGTAGAAAGGTAGAGTGCACACGTAACCATTCCAGTTGTTTTCAGGTTGATTTTTCATGTAAAACTGTAGAACTGGAAGTTTGAGTTTCGGGTGGAGCAGACCCCAGACTTGCACTGGTTGACTACCTCTATCTCAAATTCTGGAGCAAATTTTATGCTAAAAACAGCACACAGCTTAATTTTAGAGCACTATCTTTCATCCCTGTAAGTTTCAGGCGATTTTAAATTTTGACCAAAATTGAAAAAACACCAAGTGGTTACTATGTCGATTTTGGTCAAAATTTGAAAAATGTCAAATTTCTTTAAATTCAACCAGTTGAAAGGTAGTGTGCATGCGTAAACACTCCAATTGTTTTCGGGTTGATTTTTAATGTAAAACTGGAGAACTGGACGTTTGAGTTTCAGGTGGAGCAGACCCCAGACTTGCACTGGTTGAGTACCTCTATCTCAAATTCTGGAGCAAATTTTATGCTAAAAACAGCACACAGCTTAATTTTAGTGCACTATCTTTCATCCCTGTAAGTTTCAGGCGATTTTATTTTTTGACCAATTTTGAAAAAACACCAAGTGGTTACTATGTCGATTTTGGTCAAAATGTGAAAAATTTCAAATTTGTTTAAATTTAACCAGTTGAAAGGTAGTGTGCACGCGTAACAATTCCAGTTGTTTTCAGGTTGATTTTTTCATGTAAAACTGGAGAACTGGACGTTTGAGTTTCGGGTGGAGCAGACCCCAGACTTGCACTGGTTGACTACATCTATCTCAAATTCTGGAGCAAATTTTATGCTAAAAACAGCACACAGCTTAATTTTATTCAACCAGTAGAAAGGTAGAGTGCACGCGTAACCATTCCAGTTGTTTTCAGGTTGATTTTTCATGTAAAACTGGAGAACTGAACGTTTGAGTTTCGGGTGGAGCAGACCCCCGACTTGCACTGGTTGACTACCTCTATCTTAAATTCTGGAGCAAATTTTAAATCATTTTCAAATAAACATTTAGAAACAAAGTGTGCATGCTTAATGTTCCAGTTATTGTCAGGTGAGTTTTCATCATAAAAATGTAGATCGGGATGTTTGGGTGGAGAAGACTCAAGACCTGCACTGGTGGAAGACATCGATCATAAGTTCCTGATCTAATTTTAAGCTAATAACTGCATAGACCTTATTTTTAGAGCACTATCTTTCATCCCTGTGAGTTTCAGGCGATTTTAATTTTTGACCAAAATTGAAAAAACACCAAGTGGTTACTATGTCGATTTTGGTCAAAATTTGAAAAATTTCAAATTTCTTTAAATTCAACCAGTTGAAAGGTAGAGTGCACGCGTAAACATTCCAGTGGTTTTCAGGTTGATTTTTCATGTAAAACTGGAGAACTGCAAGTTTGAGTTTCAGGTGGAGCAGACCCCAGACTTGCACTGGTTGACTACCTCTATCTCAAATTCTGGAGCAAATTTTATGCTAAAAACAGCACACAGCTTAATTTTAGAGCACTATCTTTCATCCCTGTAAGTTTCAGGCGATTTTAATTTTTGACCAAAATTGAAAAAACACCAAGTGGTTACTATGTCGATTTTGGTCAAAATTTGAAAAATTTCAAATTTGTTTAAATTCAACCAGTTGAAAGGTAGTGTGCATGCGTAAACACTCCAATTGTTTTCGGGTTGATTTTTAATGTAAAACTGGAGAACTGGACGTTTGAGTTTCAGGTGGAGCAGACCCCAGACTTGCACTGGTTGACTACCTCTATCTCAAATTCTGGAGCAAATTTTATGCTAAAAACAGCACACAGCTTTATTTTATTCAACCAGTAGAAAGGTGGAGTGCACGCGTAACCATTCCAGTTGTTTTCAGGTTGATTTTTCATGTAAAACTGGAAGTTTGAGTTTTGGGTGGAGCAGACCCCAGACTTGCACTGGTTGACTACCTTTATCTCAAATTCTGGAGCAAATTTTATGCTAAAAACAGCACACAGCTTAATTTTAGAGCACTATCTTTCATTCCTGTAAGTTTCAGGGGATTTTAATTTTTGACCAAAATTGAAAAAACACCAAGTGGTTACTATGTCGATTTTGGTCAAAATTTTTAAAAATTCAAATTTGTTTGAATTCAACCAGTTGAAAGGTAATGTGCACGCGTAACCATTCCAGTTGTTTTCAGATTGATTTTTCATGTAAAACTGGAGAACTGCAAGTTTGAGTTTCGGGTGGAGCAGACCCCAGACTTGCACTGGTTGACTACATCTATCTCGAATTCTGGAGCAAATTTTATGCTAAAAACAGCACACAGCTTAATTTTAGAGCACTATCTTTCATCCCTGTAAGTTTCAGGCGATTTAATTTTTTGACCAAAATTGAAAAAACACCAAGTGGTTACTATGTCGATTTTGGTCAAAATTTGAAAAATTTCAAATTTGTTTAAATTCAACCAGTTGAAAGGTAGAGTGCACGCGTAAACATTCCAGTTGTTTTCAGGTTGATTTTTCATGTAAAACTGGACAACTGGACGTTTGAGTTTCGGGTGGAGCAGACCCCCGACTTGCACTGGTTGACTACCTCTATCTTAAATTCTGGAGCAAATTTTAAATCATTTTCAAATAAACATTTAGAAACAAAGTGTGCATGCTTAATGTTCCAGTTATTGTCAGGTGAGTTTTCATCATAAAAATGTAGATCGGGATGTTTGGGTGGAGAAGACTCAAGACCTGCACTGGTGGAAGACATCGATCATAAGTTCCTGATCTAATTTTAAGCTAATAACTGCATAGACCTTATTTTTAGAGCACTATCTTTCATCCCTGTGAGTTTCAGGCGATTTTAATTTTTGACCAAAATTGAAAAAACAACAAGTGGTTACTATGTCGATTTTGGTCAAAATTTGAAAAATTTCAAATTTGTTTAAATTCAACCAGTTGAAAGGTAGTGTGCACGTGTAAGCATTCAAGTTGTTTTCAGGTTGATTTTTCATGTAAAACTGGAGATCTGGACATTTGAGTTTCGGGTGGAGCAGAATCCACACTTGCACTGGAGGACTACCTCTATTTCAAATTCTGCAGCTATTTTTAAAGCAATTTTATGCTAAAAACAGCACACAGCTTAATTTTAGTCAACCAGTAGAAAGGTAGAAAGCACGCGTAACCATTCCAGTTGTTTTCAGGTTGATTTTTAATGTAAAACTGGAGAACTAGACGTTTGAGTTTCGGGTGGAGCAGACCCCAGACTTGCACTGGTTGACTACATCTATCTCAAATTCTGGAGCAAATTTTATGCTAAAAACAGCACACAGCTTAATTTTAGAGCACTATCTTTCATTCCTGTAAGTTTCAGGGGATTTTAATTTTTGACCAAAATTGAAAAAACACCAAGTGGTTACTATGTCGATTTTGGTCAAAATTTTTAAAAATTCAAATTTGTTTGAATTCAACCAGTTGAAAGGTAATGTGCACGCGTAACCATTCCAGTTGTTTTCAGATTGATTTTTCATGTAAAACTGGAGAACTGCAAGTTTGAGTTTCGGGTGGAGCAGACTCCAGACTTGCACTGGTTGACTACCTCTATCTCAAATTCTGGAGCAAATTTTATGCTAAAAACAGCACACAGCTTAATTTTATTCAACCAGTAGAAAGGTAGAGTGCACGCGTAACCATTCCAGTTGTTTTCAGGTTGATTTTTCATGTAAAACTGGAGAACTTGAAGTTTGAGTTTCGGGTGGAGCAGACCCCAGACTTGCACTGGTTGACTACCTCTATTTCAAATTCTGGAGCAAATTTTATGCTAAAAACAGGACACAGCTTAATTTTAGAGCACTATCTTTCATCCCTGTAAGTTTCAGGCGATTTTATTTTTTGACCAATTTTGAAAAAACACCAAGTGGTTACTATGTCGATTTTGGTCAAAATTTGAAAAATTTCAAATTTGTTTAAATTCAACCAGTTGAAAGGTAGAGTGCACGCGTAAACATTCCAGTTGTTTTCAGGTTGATTTTTCATGTAAAACTGGAGAACTGGAAGTTTGAGTTTCGGGTGGAGCAGACCCCCGACTTGCACTGGTTGACTACCTCTATCTTAAATTCTGGAGCAAATTTTAAATCATTTTCAAATAAACATTTAGAAACAAAGTGTGCATGCTTAATGTTACAGTTATTGTCAGGTGAGTTTTCATCATAAAAATGTAGATCGGAATGTTTGGGTGGAGAAGACTCAAGACCTGCACTGGTGGAAGACATCGATCTCAAGTTCCTGATCTAATTTTAAGCTAATAACTGCATAGACCTTATTTTTAGAGCACTATCTTTCATCACTGTAAGTTTCAGGCGATTTTATTTTTTGACCAATTTTGAAAAAACACCAAGTGGTTACTATGTCGCTTTTGGTCAAAATTTGAAAAATTTCAAATTTGTTTAAATTCAACCAGTAGAAAGGTAGTGTGCACGCGTAACCATTCCAGTTGTTTTCAGGTTGATTTTTCATGTAAAACTGGAGAACTGGAAGTTTGAGTTTCGGGTGGAGCAGACCCCAGACTTGCACTGGTTGACTACATCTATCTCAAATTCTGGAGCAAGTTTTATGCCAAAAACAGCACACAGCTTAATTTAACTCAACCAGTAGAAAGGTAGAGTGCACACGTAACCATTCCAGTTGTTTTCAGGTTGATTTTTCATGTAAAACTGTAGAACTGGAAGTTTGAGTTTCGGGTGGAGCAGACCCCAGACTTGCACTGGTTGACTACCTCTATCTCAAATTCTGGAGCAAATTTTATGCTAAAAACAGGACACAGCTTAATTTTAGAGCACTATCTTTCATCCCTGTAAGTTTCAGGCGATTTTAAATTTTGACCAAAATTGAAAAAACACCAAGTGGTTACTATGTCGATTTTGGTCAAAATTTGAAAAATGTCAAATTTCTTTAAATTCAACCAGTTGAAAGGTAGTGTGCATGCGTAAACACTCCAATTGTTTTCGGGTTGATTTTTAATGTAAAACTGGAGAACTGGACGTTTGAGTTTCGGGTGGAGCAGACCCCAGACTTGCACTGGTTGAGTACCTCTATCTCAAATTCTGGAGCAAATTTTATGCTAAAAACAGCACACAGCTTAATTTTAGAGCACTATCTTTCATCCCTGTAAGTTTCAGGCGATTTAATTTTTTGACCAAAATTGAAAAAACACCAAGTGGTTACTATGTCGATTTTGGTCAAAATTTTAAAAATTTCAAATTTGTTTAAATTCAACCAGTTGAAAGGTAGTGTGCGCGCGTAAACATTCCAGTTGTTTTCAGGTTGATTTTTCATGTAAAACTGGAGAACTGGAAGTTTGAGTTTCGGGTGGAGCAGACCCTGGAGCAAATTTTATGCTAAAAACAGCACACAGCTTAATTTTAGAGCACTATCTTTCATCCCTGTAAGTTTCAGGCGATTTTATTTTTTGACCAAAATTGAAAAAACACCAAGTGGTTACTATGTCGATTTTGGTCAAAATGTGAAAAATTTCAAATTTATTTAAATTCAACCAGTAGAAAGATAGTGTGTACGCGTAAACACTAAAGTGGTTTTCAGGTTGATTTTGCATGTAAAACTGGAGAACTGGACGTTTGAGTTTTGGGTGGAGCAGACCCCAGACTTGCAATGGTTGATTACCTCTATCTCAAATTCTGGAGCAAATTTTACGCTAAAAACGGCGCACAGCTTAATTTTAGAGCACTATCTTTCATCCCTGTAAGTTTCAGGCAATTTTATTTTTTGACCAAAATTGAAAAAACACCAAGTGGTTACTATGTCGATTTTGGTCAAAATGTGAAAAATTTCAAATTTGTTTAAATTAAACCAGTAGAAAGGTAGTGTGCACGCATAAACACTCCAGTGGTTTTCAGGTTGATTTTTCTTGTAAAACTGGAGAACTGGACGTTTGAGTTTTGGGTGGAGCAGACCCCAGACTTGCACTGGTGGAGTAACACGATTTCAAAGTCTGGATCTATTTTTACAGCAATTTTTAACTTTAAATTAAACCTTTAGAAACAAAGTGTGCATGCCTAATGTTCCAGTCATTGTCAGGTGAGTTTTCATCATAAAAATGGAGATTGGGACGTTTGGGTGGAGCAGACTCAAGACCCGCACTGGTGGAAAACATCGATCTCAAGTTCCTGAACTAATTTTAAGCTAATAACTGCGCACACCTTAATTTTAGAGCACTATCTTTCATTCCTGTAAGTTTCAGGCGATTTTATTTTTTGACCAAAATTGAAAAAACACCAAGTGGTTACTATGTCGATTTTGGTCAAAATGTGAAAAATTTCAAATTTGTTTAAATTCAACCAGTAGAGAGATAGTGTGTACGCGTAAACACTCCAGTGGTTTTCAGGTTGATTTTGCATGTAAAACTGGAGAACTGGACGTTTGAGTTTCGGGTGGAGCAGACCCCAGACTTGCACTGGTGGAGTAACACGATTTTAAATTCTGGAGCAAATTTTATGCTAAAAACGGCCAGCAGCTTAATTTTGTTCAACCAGTAGAAAGGTACAGTGCACGCGTAACCATTCCAGTTATTTTCAGGTTGATTTTTCATGTAAAACTGGAGATCTGAGTTTCGGGTGGAGCAGACCCCAGACTTGCACTGGTTGAGTACCTCTATCTCAAATTCTGGAGCAAATTTTATGCTAAAAACGGCGCACAGCTTCATTTTAGAGCACTATCTTTCATCCCTGTAAGTTTCAGGCGATTTTATTTTTTGACCAAAATTGAAAAAACACCAAGTGGTTACTATGTCGATTTTGGTCAAAATTTAAAAAATTTCAAATTTGTTTAAATTCAACCAGTAGAGAGATAGTGTGTACGCGTAAATACTCCAGTGGTTTTCAGGTTGATTTTGCATGTAAAACTGGAGAACTGGACGTTTGAGTTTCGGGTGGAGCAGTCCCCAGACGTGCACTGGTGACGTAACACGATTTCAAAGTCTGCATCTATTTTTACAGCAATTTTTAACTTTAAATTAAACCTTTAGAAACAAAGTGTGCATGCTTAATGTTCCAGTCATTGTCAGGTGAGTTTTCATCATAAAAATGGAGATTGGGACATTTGGGTGGAGCAGACTCAAGACCCGCACTGGTGGAAAACATCGATCTCAAGTTCCTGAACTAATTTTAAGCTAATAACTGCGCACACCTTAATTTTAGAGCACTATCTTTCATTCCTGTAAGTTTCAGGCGATTTTAATTTTTGACCAAGATTGAAAAAACACCAAGTGGTTACTATGTCGATTTTGGTCAATATGTGAAAAATATGAAATTTGTTTAAATTCAACCAGTAGAAAGGTAGTGTGCATGCGCAAACACTCCAGTGGTTTTAAGGTTGATTTTTCTTGTAAAACTGGACAATTGGACGTTTGAGTTTCGGGTGGAGCAGACCCCAGACTTGCACTGGTTGAGTACCTCTATCTCAAATTCTGAAACAAATTTTACACTAAAAACGGCGCACAGCTTAATTTTAGAGCACTATCTGTTTTCCCTGTAAGTTTCGAGCGATTTTATTTTTTGACCAAAATTGAAAAAACACCAAGTGGTTACTATGTCGATTTTGGTCAAAATTTTAAAAACTTCAAATTTGTTCAAATTCAACCTGTAGAGAGATAATGTGTACGCGTAAACACTCCAGTGGTTTTCAGGTTGATTTTGCATGTAAAACTGGAGAACTGGACGTTTGAGTTTCGGGTGGAGCAGACCCCAGACTTGCACTGGTGGAGTAACACGATTTTAAATTCTGGAGCAAATTTTATGCTAAAAACGGCCTGCAGCTTAATTTTGTTCAACCAGTAAAAAGCTACAGTGCACGCGTAACAATTCCAGTTATTTTCAGGTTGATTTTTCATGTAAAACTGGAGATCTGAGTTTCGGGTGGAGCAGACCCCAGACTTGCACTGGTGGAGTAACACGATTTTTAATTCTGGAGCAAATTTTATGCTAAAAATGGCGCACAGCTTAATTTTAGAGCACTATCTTTCATCCCTGTAAGTTTCAGGCAATTTTATTTTTTGACCAAAATTGAAAAAACACCAAGTGGTTACTATGTCGATTTTGGTCAAAATGTGAAAAATTTCAAATTTGTTTAAATTCAACCAGTAGAGAGATAGTGTGTACGCGTAAACACTCCAGTGGTTTTCAGGTTGATTTTGCATGTAAAACTGGAGAACTGGACGTTTGAGTTTCGGGTGGAGCAGACCCCAGACTTGCACTGGTGGAGTAACACGATTTTAAAATTCTAGAGCAAATTTTATGCTAAAAACGGCCTGCAGCTTAATTTTGTTCAACCAGTAAAAAGCTACAGTGCACACGTAACCATTCCAGTTATTTTCAGGTTGATTTTTCATGTAAAACTGGAGATCTGAGTTTCGGGTGGAGCAGACCCCAGACTTGCACTGGTGGAGTAACACGATTTTAAATTCTGGAGCAAATTTTATGCTAAAAACGGCGCACAGCTTAATTTTAGAGCACTATCTTTCATCCCTGTAAGTTTCAGGCAATTTTATTTTTTGACCAAAATTGAAAAAACACCAAGTGGTTACTATGTCGATTTTGGTCAAAATGTGAAAAATTTCAAATTTGTTTAAATTCAACCAGTAGAGGGATAGTGTGTACGCGTAAACACTCCAGTGGTTTTCAGGTTGATTTTGCATGTAAAACTGGAGAACTGGACGTTTGAGTTTCGGGTGGAGCAGACCCCAGACTTGCACTGGTGGAGTAACACGATTTTAAATTCTGGAGCAAATTTTATGCTAAAAACGGCCTGCAGCTTAATTTTGTTCAACCAGTAGAAAGCTACAGTGCACGCGTAACAATTCCAGTTATTTTCAGGTTGATTTTTTATGTAAAACTGGAGATCTGAGTTTCGGGTGGAGCAGACCCCAGACTTGCACTGGTTGAGTACCTCTATCTCAAATTCTGGAGCAAATTTTACGCTAAAAACGGCGCACAGCTTAATTTTAGAGCAATATCTTTCATCCCTGTAAGTTTCAGGCAATTTTATTTTTTGACCAAAATTGAAAAAACACCAAGTGGTTACTATGTCGATTTTGGTCAAAATTTAAAAAATTTCAAATTTGTTTAAATTCAACCAGTAGAGAGATAGTGTGTACGCGTAAACACTCCAGTGGTTTTCAGGTTGATTTTGCATGTAAAACTGGAGAACTGGACGTTTGAGTTTTGCACTGGTGGAGTAACACGATTTTAAATTCTAGAGCAAATTTTATGCTAAAAACTGCCCACAGCTTAATTTTGTTCAACCAGTAGAAAGGTAGAGTGCACGCGTAATTATTCCAATTATTTAGAGGTTGATTTTTCATGTAAAACAGGAGATCTGAGTTTCGGGTGGAGCAGACCCCAGACTTGCACTGGATGAGTACCTCTATCTCAAATTCTGGAGCAAATTTTACGCTAAAAACGGCGCACAGCTTAATTTTAGAGCAATATCTTTCATCCCTGTAAGTTTCAGGCAATTTTATTTTTTGACCAAAATTGAAAAAACACCAAGTGGTTACTATGTCGATTTTGGTCAAAATGTGAAAAATTTCAAATTTGTTTAAATTCAACCAGTAGAGGGATAGTGTGTACGTGTAAACACTCCAGTGGTTTTCAGGTTGATTTTGCATGTAAAACTGGAGAACTGGACGTTTGAGTTTCGGGTGGAGCAGACCCCAGACTTGCACTGGTTGACTACCTCTATCTCAAATTCTGGAGCAAATTTTATGCTAAAAACATCACACAGCTTAATTTTATTCAACCAGTAGAAAGGTAGTGTGCACGTGTAACCATTCCAGTTGTTTTCAGGTTGATTTTTCATGTAAAACTGGAGAACTGGAAGTTTGAGTTTCGGGTGGAGCAGACCCCAGACTTGCACTGGTTGACAACCTCTAACTCAAATTTTGGAGCAAATTTTATGCCAAAAACAGCACACCGCTTAATTTTACTCAACCAGTAGAAAGGTAGTGTGCATGCGTAAACACTCCAATTGTTTTCATGTTGATTTTTCATGTAAAACTGGAGAACTGCAAGTTTGAGTTTCGGGTGGAGCAGACTCCAGACTTGCACTGGAGGACTACCTCTATTTCAAATTCTGCAGCTATTTTTAAAGCAATTTTATGCTAAAAACAGCACACAGCTTAATTTTATTCAACCAGTAGAAAGGTAGAGTGCACGGCTAACCATTCCAGTTGTTTTCAGGTTGATTTTTCATGTAAAACTGGAGAACTGGAAGTTTGAGTGTCGGGTGGAGCAGACCCCAGACTTGCACTGGTTGACTACCTCTATCTCAAATTCTGGTGCAAATTTTATGCTAAAAACAGCACACAGCTTAATTGTAGAGGACTCTCTTTCATCCCTGTAAGTTTCAGGCGTTTTTAATTTTTGACCAAAATTGAAAAAACACCAAGTGGTTACTATGTCGATTTTGGTCAAAATTTGAAAAATTTCAAAGTTGTTTAAATTCAACCAGTAGAAAGGTAGTGTGCACGCATAACCATTCCAGTTGTTTTCAGGTTGATTTTTCATGTAAAACTGGAGAACTGCAAGTTTGAGTTTCAGGTGGAGCAGACCCCAGACTTGCACTGGTTGACTACCTCTATCTCAAATTCTGGAGCAAATTTTATGCTAAAAACAGCGCACAGCTTAATTTTATTCAACCAGTAGAAAGGTAGAGTGCACGCGTAACCATTCCAGTTGTTTTCAGGTTGATTTTTCATGTAAAACTGGAGAACTTGAAGTTTGAGTTTCGGGTGGAGCAGACCCCAGACTTGCACTGGTTGACTACATCTATCTCAAATTCTGGAACAAATTTTATGCTAAAAACAGCACACAGCTTAATTTTAGAGCACTATCTTTCATTCCTGTAAGTTTCAGGGGATTTTAATTTTTGACCAAAATTGAAAAAACACCAAGTGGTTACTATGTCGATTTTGGTCAAAATTTGAAAAATTTCAAATTTGTTTAAATTCAACCAGTAGAAAGGTAGAGTGCACGTGTAAACACTCCAGTGTTTTTCAGGTTGATTTTTCATGTAAAACTGAAGAACTGAACGTTTGAGTTTCGGGTGGAGCAGACCCCAGACTTGCACTGGTTGACTACCTCTATCTCAAATTCTGGAGCAAATATATGCTAAAACAGCGCACAGCTTAATTTTATTCAACCAGTAGAAAGGTAGAGTGCACGCCTAACCATTCCAGTTGTTTTCAGGTTGATTTTTCATGTAAAACTGGAGAACTGAAAGTTTGAGTTTCGGGTGGAGCAGACCCCAGACTTGCACTGGTTGACTACCTCTATCTCAAATTCTGGTGCAAATTTTATGCTAAAAACAGCACACAGCTTAATTTTAGAGGACTCTCTTTCATCCCTGTAAGTTTCAGGCGTTTTTAATTTTTGACCAAAATTGAAAAAACACCAAGTGGTTACTATGTCGATTTTGGTCAAAATTTTAAAAATTTCAAATTTGTTTAAATTCAACCAGTTGAAAGGTAGTGTGCGCGCGTAAACATTCCAGTTGTTTTCAGGTTGATTTTTCATGTAAAACTGGAGAACTGGACATTTGTGTTTCGGGTGGAGCAGACTCCAGACTTGCACTGGAGGACTACCTCTATTTCAAATTCTGCAGCTATTTTTAAAGCAATTTTATGCTAAACACAGCGCACAGCTTAATTTTATTCAACCAGTAGAAAGGTAGAGTGCAAAGGTAGAGTGCACGCCTAACCATTCCAGTTGTTTTCAGGTTGATTTTTCATGTAAAACTGGAGAACTGCAAGTTTGAGTTTCAGGTGGAGCAGACCCCAGACTTGCACTGGTTGACTACCTCTATCTCAAATTCTGGAGCAAATTTTATGCTTAAAACAGCATACAGCTTAATTTTAGTGCACTATCTTTCATCCCTGTAAGTTTCAGGCGATTTTATTTTTTGACCAATTTTGAAAAAACACCAAGTGGTTACTATGTCGATTTTGGTCAAAATGTGAAAAATTTCAAATTTGTTTAAATTTAACCAGTTGAAAGGTAGTGTGCACGCGTAACAATTCCAGTTGTTTTCAGGTTGATTTTTTCATGTAAAACTGGACAACTGGACGTTTGAGTTTCGGGTGGAGCAGACCCCAGACTTGCACTGGTTGACTACATCTATCTCAAATTCTGGAGCAAATTTTATGCTAAAAACAGCACACAGCTTAATTTTATTCAACCAGTAGAAAGGTAGAGTGCACGTGTAACCATTCCAGTTGTTTTCAGGTTGATTTTTCATGTAAAACTGGAGAACTGAACGTTTGAGTTTCGGGTGGAGCAGACCCCCGACTTGCACTGGTTGACTACCTCTATCTTAAATTCTGGAGCAAATTTTAAATAATTTTCAAATAAACATTTAGAAACAAAGTGTGCATGCTTAATGTTCCAGTTATTGTCAGGTGAGTTTTCATCATAAAAATGTAGATCGGGATGTTTGGGTGGAGAAGACTCAAGACCTGCACTGGTGGAAGACATCGATCATAAGTTCCTGATCTAATTTTAAGCTAATAACTGCATAGACCTTATTTTTAGAGCACTATCTTTCATCCCTGTGAGTTTCAGGCGATTTTAATTTTTGACCAAAATTGAAAAAACACCAAGTGGTTACTATGTCGATTTTGGTCAAAATTTGAAAAATTTCAAATTTCTTTAAATTCAACCAGTTGAAAGGTAGAGTGCACGCGTAAACATTCCAGTGGTTTTCAGGTTGATTTTTCATGTAAAACTGGAGAACTGCAAGTTTGAGTTTCAGGTGGAGCAGACCCCAGACTTGCACTGGTTGACTACCTCTATCTCAAATTCTGGAGCAAATTTTATGCTAAAAACAGCACACAGCTTAATTTTTAATCAACCAGTTGAAAGGTAGAGTGCACGCGTAAACATTCCAGTTGTTTTCAGGTTGATTTTTCATGTAAAACTGGAGAACTGGAAGTTTGAGTTTCGGGTGGAGAAGACCCCAGACTTGCACTGGTTGACTATCTCTATCTCAAATTCTGGAGCAAATTTTATGCTAAAAACAGCACACAGCTTAATTTTAGAGGACTCTCTTTCATCCCTGTAAGTTTCAGGCGTTTTTAATTTTTGACCAAAATTGAAAAAACACCAAGTGGTTACTATGTCGATTTTGGTCAAAATTTGAAAAATTTCAAATTTCTTTAAATTCAACCAGTTGAAAGGTAGTGTGCATGCGTAAACACTCCAATTGTTTTCGGGTTGATTTTTAATGTAAAACTGGAGAACTGGACGTTTGAGTTTCGGGTGGAGCAGACCCCAGACTTGCACTGGTTGACTACCTCTATCTCAAATTCTGGAGCAAATTTTATGCTAAAAACAGGACACAGCTTAATTTTAGAGCACTATCTTTCATCCCTGTAAGTTTCAGGCGATTTTATTTTTTGACCAAAATTGAAAAAAAAACACCAAGTGGTTACTATGTCGATTTTGGTCAAAATTTGAAAAATTTCAAATTTGTTTAAATTCAACCAGTTGAAAGGTAGTGTGCACGTGTAAACATTCCAGTTGTTTTCAGGTTGATTTTTCATGTAAAACTGGAGAACTGGAAGTTTGAGTTTCGGGTGGAGCAGACCCCCGACTTGCACTGGTTGACTACCTCTATCTTAAATTCTGGAGCAAATTTTAAATCATTTTCAAATAAACATTTAGAAACAAAGTGTGCATGCTTAATGTTCCAGCTATTGTCAAGCGAGTTTTCATCATAAAAATGTAGATCGGGATGTTTGGGTGGAGAAGACTCAAGACCTGCACTGGTGGAAGACATCGATCTCAAGTTCCTGATCAAATTTTAAGCTAATAACTGCATAGACCTTATTTTTAGAGCACTATCTTTCATCCCTGTAAGTTTCAGGCGATTTTATTTTTTGACCAATTTTGAAAAAACACCAAGTGGTTACTATGTCGATTTTGGTCAAAATGTGAAAAATTTCAAATTTGTTTAAATTTAACCAGTTGAAAGGTAGTGTGCACGCGTAACAATTCCAGTTGTTTTCAGGTTGATTTTTTCATGTAAAACTGGACAACTGGACGTTTGAGTTTCGGGTGGAGCAGACCCCAGACTTGCACTGGTTGACTACCTCTATCTCAAATTCTGGTGCAAATTTTATGCTAAAAACAGCACACAGCTTAATTGTAGAGGACTCTCGTTCATCCCTGTAAGTTTCAGGCGATTTTAATTTTTGACCAAAATTGAAAAAACACCAAGTGGTTACTATGTCTATTTTGGTCAAAATTTGAAAAATTTCAAATTTGTTTAAATTCAACCAGTTGAAAGGTAGTGTGCGCGCGTAAACATTCCAGTTGTAAAACTGGAGAACTGAACGTTTGAGTTTCGGGTGGAGCAGACCCCCGACTTGCACTGGTTGACTACCTCTATCTTAAATTCTGGAGCAAATTTTAAATCATTTTCAAATAAACATTTAGAAACAAAGTGTGCATGCTTAATGTTCCAGCTATTGTCAAGCGAGTTTTCATCATAAAAATGTAGATCGGGATGTTTGGGTGGAGAAGACTCAAGACCTGCACTGGTGGAAGACATCGATCTCAAGTTCCTGATCTAATTTTAAGCTAATAACTGCATAGACCTTATTTTTAGAGCACTATCTTTCATCCCTGTAAGTTTCAGGCGATTTTATTTTTTGACCAATTTTGAAAAAACAAGTGGGTACTATGTCGATTTTGGTCAAAATTTGAAAAATTTCAAATTTGTTTAAATTCAACCAGTTGAAAGGTAGTGTGTACGCGTAACCATTCCAGTTGTTTTCAGGTTGATTTTTCATGTAAAACTGGAGAACTGGAAGTTTGAGTTTCGGGTGGAGCAGACCCCAGACTTGCACTGGTTGACAACCTTTAACTCAAATTTTGGAGCAAATTTTATGCCAAAAACAGCACACCGCTTAATTTTACTCAACCAGTAGAAAGGTAGTGTGCATGCGTAAACACTCCAATTGTTTTCATGTTGATTTTTCAAGTAAAACTGGAGAACTGCAAGTTTGAGTTTCGGGTGGAGCAGACTCCAGACTTGCACTGGAGGACTACCTCTATTTCAAATTCTGCAGCTATCTTTAAAGCAATTTTATGCTAAAAACAGCACACAGCTTAATTTTATTCAACCAGTAGAAAGGTAGAGTGCACGCCTAACCATTCCAGTTATTTTCAGGTTGATTTTTCATGTAAAGCTGGAGAACTGAACGTTTGAGTTTCGGGTGGAGCAGACCCCAGACTTGCACTGGTTGACTACCTCTATCTCAAATTCTGGAGCAAATTTTATGCTAAAAACAGCACACAGCTTAATTTTAGAGCACTATCTTTCATCCCTGGAAGTTTCAGGCGATTTTAATTTTTGACCAAAATTGAAAAAACACCAAGTGGTTACTATGACGATTTTAGTCAAAATTTGAAAAATTTCAAATTTGTTTAAATTCAACTAGTTGAAAGGTAGTGTGCGCGCGTAAACATTCCAGTTGTTTTCAGGTTGATTTTTCATGTAAAACTGGAGAACTGGAAGTTTGAGTTTCGGGTGGAGCAGACCCCAGACTTGCACTGGTTGACTACCTTTATCTCAAATTCTGGAGCAAATTTTATGCTAAAAACAGCACACAGCTTAATTTTAGAGCACTATCTTTCATCCCTGTAAGTTTCAGGCGATTTTACTTTTTGACCAAAATTTAAAAAACACCAAGTGGTTACTATGTCGATTTTGGTCAAAATTTGAAAAATTTCAAATTAGTTTAAATTCAACCAGTTGAAAGGTAGTGTGCATGCGTAAACACTCCAATTGTTTTCATGTTGATTTTTCATGTAAAACTGGAGAACTGCAAGTTTGAGTTTCGGGTGGAGCAGACTCCAGACTTGCACTGGAGGACTACCTCTATTTCAAATTCTGCAGCTATTTTTAAAGCAATTTTATGCTAAAAACAGCACACAGCTTAATTTTATTCAACCAGTAGAAAGGTAGAGTGCACGTGTAACCATTCCAGTTGTTTTCAGGTTGATTTTTCATGTAAAACTGGAGAACTGAACGTTTGAGTTTCGGGTGGAGCAGACCCCAGACTTGCACTGGTTGACTACCTCTATCTCAAATTCTGGAGCAAATTTTATGCTAAAAACAGCACACAGCTTAATTTTAGAGCACTATCTTTCATCCCTGTAAGTTTCAGGCGATTTAATTTTTTGACCAAAATTGAAAAAACACCAAGTGGTTACTATGTCGATTTTGGTCAAAATTTGAAAAATTTCAAATTTGTTTAAATTCAACCAGTTGAAAGGTAGTGTGCATGTGTAAACACTTCAGTGGTTTTCAGGTTGATTTTTCATGTAAAACTGGAGATCTGGACATTTGAGTTTCGGGTGGAGCAGACTTCAGACTTGCACTGGAGGACTACCTCTATTTCAAATTCTGCAGCTATTTTTAAAGCAATTTTATGCTAAAAACAGGGCACAGCTTAATTTTATTCAACCAGTAGAAAGGTAGAGTGCACGCGTAACCATTCCAGTTGTTTTCAGGTTGATTTTTCATGTAAAACTGGAGAACTGGAAGTTTGAGTTTCGGGTGGAGCAGACCCCCGACTTGCACTGGTTGACTACCTCTATCTCAAATTCTGGAGCAAATTTTAAATCATTTTCAAATAAACATTTAGAAACAAAGTGTGCATGCTTAATGTTCCAGTTATTGTCAGGTGAGTTTTCATCATAAAAATGTAGATCGGGATGTTTGGGTGGAGAAGACTCAAGACCTGCACTGGTGGAAGACATCGATCATAAGTTCCTGATCTAATTTTAAGCTAATAACTGCATAGACCTTATTTTTAGAGCACTATCTTTCATCCCTGTGAGTTTCAGGCGATTTTAATTTTTGACCAAAATTGAAAAAACAACAAGTGGTTACTATGTCGATTTTGGTCAAAATTTGAAAAATTTCAAATTTGTTTAAATTCAACCAGTTGAAAGGTAGTATGCGCGCGTAAACATTCCAGTTGTTTTCAGGTTGATTTTTCATGTAAAACTGGAGAACTGGAAGTTTGAGTTTCGGGTGGAGCAGACCCTAAACTTGCACTGGTTGACTACCTCTATTTCAAATTCTGCAGCTATTTTTAAAGCAATTTTATGCTAAAAACAGCGCACAGCTTAATTTTACTCAACCAGTAGAAAGGTAGAGTGCAAGCGTAATTATTCCAGTTGTTTTCAGGTTGATTTTTAATGTAAAACTGGAGAACTGGACGTTTTAGTTTCGGGTGGAGCAGACCCCAGACTTGCACTGGTTGACTACCTCTATCTCAAATTCTGGAGCAAATTTTATGCTAAAAACAGCACACAGCTTAATTTTAGTGCACTATCTTTCATCCCTGTAAGTTTCAGGCGATTTTAATTTTTGACCAAAATTGAAAAAACTCCAAGTGGTTACTATGTCTATTTTGGTCAAAATTTGAAAAATTTCAAATTTGTTTAAATTCAACCAGTTGAAAGGTAGTGTGCGCGCGTAAACATTCCAGTTGTTTTCAGGTTGATTTTTCATGTAAAACTGGAGAACTGGAAGTTTGAGTTTCGGGTGGAGCAGACCC